>SNQJ01S0005966.1:113600-135695 GCA_010110895.2 Picea sitchensis
TGTATATTAAAAACCTTCCAAAACCACAGTGGAATTCCAAAATACAAAGATAGTCATACTGTAATTACTGGACTGCCCCAACAGAGGGGAAACCAGTCCAGTCAGCATAGGAGTCAAGCATAAGTAGTGCTATAAAGTAAGAAAGAAAAGTTTTAGATAAACGGGTCCCCCAGTAAAACTAAAAGAAACTATCAGGACTGCAAATAAAACTATAAGCCTAAACACCTGGCAGATAGCCTGGCCATGTGGCTTGGAGGTCCCCTGTCCAAGGTTCCTCCTCGACATACGTCACTTGGTCCGCCCATAGCACATCGCCTTTCACATTGCCTGCAGTTCTATCGACATCTGTCGTTGTATCCTGCAGTTGTCGTCTTGCCGAGTCCACCTCCGTTGTCATGCGCCCGGTTTGCTCCAGCCCATTCTCTACTGAGCGTTGTTCCTTGGTATTTCCTCCATCGGTTGTTGCTCGGGGTTCCTCCTCTGAAGTCACTCCTACCAGGTCTGAGGGGAATGCCTCGCACATGGAGGAGAGAAGATGAAGAAGGGTCGTCATCTTGTCGTCTGTGGCCTACAAGCAAAAATGGAGGTCCTCCACCCCCTGGCGAAGTTCAAAGACCAGTCTGTAAAGGATGTCTAGGCTTTCTCTGAGCTGCGCCCCATTGAAGGAGTCAGATGGCTGGTATTCAAAGTTCCCAGGCCTATGGGGAGGAGGGAGCGCGCCTCCTGAGATTCTTAGAGAGTCAAAGACTGAAGTAGGGGCCGGCTCAGTCAGAGTGGAGGCGATACGGAGATGCGAGGGTGAGCTCGACATCTGGGGGATGATTGCCATAGAGTTCAACTGCGAAACCAGCGGAGCGGGAGGGAGGAATGATGGGCTTGGGTTGGAGGGGAGGGGAGGAGCAGATGGAGGGTGAGTCGGGAGGTGAGAGCGAAGGCCGATGAGGCTTCCATGGAGAGCCTCACCTCGGCCTCCCCCTCAGGCGCAGCATGAGGTAGTGCTGGTGGCTATCCAAAGAAGCTAGGTGCACTAGGCCGAGGTGGAAGGCGCAAAGACGAGTAAGGGCTGCAAAGAGCAGGAGAATTCGAACCAGATCAGACCATGGCCGCGAAGGGAGGATCCCTTCAGCACTCGAGCAGAAACGAGGGACATTCATCAGTGGCGAAGCCATGCGAGGACGCGCATAAGGAGATGAGGACTGCATAAATGCGTCTTCATGTTGAGGTAGGATCCATTTAATGCTGGAGGAGGGTGGCGGGCGGTGGCACGAGCCCGTCACATGGCTCCATGCCTCGGTGGCTAGTGCCTACCTCCATTGTGTGCCAAGTGTGCCGCACTATCACACCATCCGAGGAACAGATTTATTTTTTTTATGAATAAATTAAATTTCTTATTCCCTTCGTGTTACAAGATTTAACTAAGGTCATAATTATTATTTATATGGTTTTTATTTTATTATTGTTATTGTTATTTTATTTTTTTATAGAGAGATAAAATTTTACCACTAGCATAGTTTAGACTTAAACCTTAAATTTTCGTACAGGGAGACATTTAATTAGGGAAATTGTTTTTTAAAAATTTCTTAACACGTTATTCGTCCTAAGGCCATCTAGGTTCATTCATCTATCATCAACAATGCGACGTGCCCTTCAGGATGCACTAGGTGCTCCAAGGTTGCCACTCGCCTCATTTGTTCCCTTGCGTGATGTGCCCTTTAGGATGCACTACGTGCTCCAAGGGTGCCACTCATCACTCTCCATTTTTCTTGCACGACATGCCCTTCAGGACGCACCACGTGCTCCAAGGATGTCACTCGCCTCTTGACTGACTTGGTAGACATCAATAACCCCTGGAGTCAACACTCTGCTAGGTGAACTTGTGGGAGACTAAGGGCCTCTAAGGAATAAGGCCCCCGCCTTATTGCGCGCCCCTTAAAATCATCATGAGTGACTATCACAGTCTGCCCTAACAACATCGTGGGTCTGCTCGAACTAGGTAATCGTTAACCTACAGTTCGAGCCACGACAGGAGTGCTAGTAGGTTGTGGTAGGACTGTTGTCCACACCTCTCCCTCAACATCTCTGGTATTCGTGCGTGACCCCTTTACTCCATATGTGAGTCTGGTTGGCAAGCTATCGTTAGCCTGCATCATCAACAAATCATGTCAGAACATATCCATATCATATCATCCAGTCAGATGCACTAATATCATAGTAAAACAGTCAAACCCCAATGGCACACTCCTTGAATACATCCAGAGTCCAAGGGGGTCCGTCGATGCCTCTGCATCCTCGAGGTCCAAAACCCTGCACACTCAATAAGATTGAGTCAATAGCACCTGTCTGCGTCAATGTAGTAAAACAACATGTCATCAACCCATAACGCCTCATAATCAAAATGAAAAGTTTTAATAGCATAATAATATGGATCACTTGCGAGCAAGTGTCCTCAAGAATAAGTTCGCTCAGTGCACCAGAGCGGGATGTTACACATAAAAATAAGACATACCTTTGAACCTATAGATAGATCGTTTGTACCTGATCATTATAGAACTTCCTAGGTGCTTTCTTTCAGAATCTGAGAATCTGGTACCCTCGGAAACTCAAGATTTCATGCATTTTCCAACTTTATGCACCCTTTTATACTGTCATCTCGCGTACATACACAACTTCTTTCACTACAACCTATGTACACATCAAAACTAGAGTTTTTTCAGTATTTCTGCAACTATGAAAGTTTCACCGTCAACCCTTCTTGCTTCCTCAGACTTGTGTAACTTCATATCTATCAATGAGTACCTGCAATAAAACTTACACAATAATAGATATTCAATGTGATGAATAGGTGCTAATAGGAGACCCTTTCTCTCTTATTTATAATCTCCAAGTAGCTTCCTTTAGAGGTTACCTTCTAACTAACTTAACCCAACTTCCTTTTTTTAGGGATAACTCACTTCTAACCACTTGTCCACTTATAACCACTTTATCCAAAAATAGTAAACTCACCACTTGTAGTTGCAACTAACTTATTTTTAATTATTTTCTTTTTGCAACAACTTAACTCATGATTAACTCTAGTTACAACCACTTTGACTAGTAAACTTCTTCTAGGAGCTTCTAGAATAAATTGACTGATTTGACCTTCTAGAGGCTTCATAACTCATGAGGGTTCTCCAACTTCACAAGGTCGTAACTCTCTAACTATGAGGAGTTATGTGGCATTCGACAGATCACCGAAAATGGCATGACATATTATCCATCTAGAATAGTCTTACTTGCAAATACGCTGACGTTCATACATTTATACCTCAAAAAATATCGAGTCCCTTAACCATATTGTTGGGGATACCATAATTGATTCAAGGGTTGAGAACAATGATAAGAAACCCAATAAATCAACAACATATTATGGATATTCATAGATGTACAAATTGATAGTATTTTGAAAACCTTTTATGGGTCATTGAGCTTATAAAAAAAATCTATTGGTAAAGTAACAAATGTAGCTAGCTTGTCCCATATTCGAAGAGAACCCTCAAGGATTTTACAACCCCTACAACTCCTCGCTCAAAACACAACTTATTGATCTTCCAGGGTTGATCCATTAGCTTTTGATACTATAAAGAAATTTTCATTAGAATGTCATTCTCCTCTAGATAATCAACCATAGAAAATCAGGGAGAGGTACAAAGAAAACAACATTGTTATGGATGAAGGAAGTGGAAAAGGGGAATTCTTTGAGAGGTGTCGATGCAGGAAAATTTCATAATTCAACCTCACAAGTTCACCTAGTGAAAGGGCCCAATTAGACCTTTATCCATTGAAATGGAAGACCTTCCTGATACGGCTTGGTTGTTGTTGGTTCTTTGTGCTTTACTAGTTATGGTTGGGTCTACATTGGTTCCATATGACCTTAAAGCAACTAAGGATGCAAGAGTAAAGTGTAGTTGATCTATCACTAATGTTTTCTATCTAAACCTACCTAGCCCTGACTAGGGGTGCATGAAATAGAACCAATTGAACACAAAACAAAAGGAAGATATAGAGAGAAAGAAGAATATTCCACATCTGATATTGGCACCACACCTAAAGCACACTCTAAGAACCGAGGATAGCCTAAATATCATCGAGAAAATACCTATCACATCAAAATTTTAGACATAAAGCCAAATGAGACATGCAAAGGGTAGAGGCAATAGTCCACATGTATCATCTACATTGTCACCCAAATTTTTAAGCTCTAAGGACTAAGGATAGCCTATGAACCTTAAGAGTTACATCCAACAAGTTAGTAATGTATATGATAAGAAAGCATACACATAGTGATTAAGAGATTGCTCATAAGACACAACACTTACAAATCACAATATCCATCCTCACAAACACCAAGAGAGTGGTGAATTGCGAGAATAATCCACAACCATTGATAATTTCACAAGAGTATGAATCACAAGCTAACAATGTATAACATCCATGTGTGTATGTATATCATGCTCATAAAATAAAATATAAAAATGACATATTTCATGAAATGATAAAAAGAAAAAATAGATAAATAATAATAATAATAAACTATTATAGATCTATCTAAAACTTAGATATTTGCTCACATGATTTGACTTATTCTTGAGGGTTCTTACGTGCAAGTGATCCGGTTTAGCATATGGTTGTCTGTTTCCCTTATGGATTTTGATGATAATGTTGTTGAACTATGATGTTATGTTATTTGATATCTATGTATAGACAGATGCTATTGACTGGTTTCTGGTGAGTGTGTAAGACACTTGACAGATTGAGGATGCCGATGACATCGAAGGACATCCTTAGACTCTGTATCCAGTCAGAAAGTGGACTGTATATGATTTGGTTATATGTGTATGGTTTTCTTATTCCCGCAAATGTATAAAACATTGTTATCGAATGCATTCTCTTGGCTCATGAACAGTAAATCAGATTTGGTTGTATATGTATGGTGTTCTCATTCACCGCATTTGTATAAAAACACTGTTAGTGTAGGTATTCTCTTTGCTCATGAACTGTGATATGATTTGGTTCTTATGTGTATGGTTTTCTTATTCCCGCAAATGTATAAATCATTGTTATCGAATGCATTCTCTTGGCCCATGAACAGTAAATGGACACTGTTAGTGAAGGTATTATCTTTGCGCATGAATTGTGATATGATTTAGTTCTATGTGTATGGTTTTCTTATTCCCGCAAATGTATAAAACACTGTTATCGAATGCATTCTCTTGGCGCATGAAAGTAAAGGGGATTTGGTTATATATGTATGGTTTTCTCATTCACCGCATTTGTATAAAAAAACTGTTAGTGAAGGTATTCTCTTTGCGCATGAATTGTGATATGATTTGGTTACATGTGTATGGTTTTCTTATTCCCGCAATGTATAAAACATTGTTATCGAATCCATTCTCTTGGGGCATGAACTGTAAATGGGGTTCGGTTATATATGTATGGTTTTTTATTTCACCACAGATGTAATGAAACCACTGGTATAGAATGTATTCCCTTGTCGCTGGAATTGTCATAAGCTTGGTTGTATACAAAATGTTTTCTATTCTGTCGCAGATATAATAAAACTCCGTTTCGACTTGTGCAGTCCCCTTGACAGTCAAGTCTAAAAGGAATTTATCGAGACTGAAATTAAATTAGAATACCTTACCTAGCTATTCCCTTTATCCATTCTTATGCTCTAGCCTTGCTCTGTTGTTAATGATAATAACCACTGCAAACTGAGGTAAGTTATGGATTCCGTCACCAATTTTTATGCTCTCTCTGGATTCGGTTGATGTGCCTTGTATTATATCTTTTCAGCTCGATCCCTTCTATCGCCATGACTAGTTGGGCGATCATTAAGAGGCTCTAGGGCCTTTCTCCTACTGCGAGATACCCAAGCGAATTTCCTCTCGGTCGCTGTCCTCAATTGGCGTGACGCTGAGTCTGAGTAAAATTTTCAATCCCTGCCTGGATACTTGTGGCGTCTGGTCTTTATCTTCCTAAAAACGAACTCTGGCTAAAATCTACCCTCCCTTCTTCTTGGTCCAGCACACCCAAATTTTTGAATTTCGGAATGAGGCTAAGGCGGCCGATATGGTGGCCTCACTATACCAACCTCTTCGTACCCTTCCTGGAGGACGATTCCAAGACATAGGCGGGCTCGATGGGGAGCGATTTTCCTTGTGGATATGCAAGGGACTGTCCGCTTTATGCTACCACGCGGAAAGATACTGCAGAGTGTTTGCGCCCAGATCTGCTCGGGAGGGAACCCACGCGNTCCTACTGCGAGATACCCAAGCGAATTTCCTCTCGGTCGCTGTCCTCAATTGGCGTGACGCTGAGTCTGAGTAAAATTTTCAATCCCTGCCTGGATACTTGTGGCGTCTGGTCTTTATCTTCCTAAAAACGAACTCTGGCTAAAATCTACCCTCCCTTCTTCTTGGTCCAGCACACCCAAATTTTTGAATTTCGGAATGAGGCTAAGGCGGCCGATATGGTGGCCTCACTATACCAACCTCTTCGTACCCTTCCTGGAGGACGATTCCAAGACATAGGCGGGCTCGATGGGGAGCGATTTTCCTTGTGGATATGCAAGGGACTGTCCGCTTTATGCTACCACGCGGAAAGATACTGCAGAGTGTTTGCGCCCAGATCTGCTCGGGAGGGAACCCACGCGATCTCGTTCGCTTCAGTTCCTTGGGTTTGCGGGCGCCAAGCAACAACTTTCTCCTTTGCGGGATCCTCCCAAGGTGAATGGGCACTCAGGTTGGGCATACGCTGTGCATGGATGGCGTTTTCCACTGGCATCAAAACCCTGCACAGTATTAAATTAGCAAAATGCGTGTAGCTTGCAACAGAACACATCCCCTGGCAGCGTCCACACCCAATATTAAATTACCTGAATGCGTGGAGCATTCACCAAAACGCGCTCCCAGAAAGCGTCCACACCCGGCACGGTATTTAATTTATAGGAACACGTGGAGCTCCCCTTGGCGTTTCTCTGACTGGCGAAATCGAGGGCAAGTGAAGGGAATCATGGGGCATCTAGGGATAATGGCAGTGGGATAGTAATCATGTCCTATGAGTCTCGACACATGTCCCTTGTTTCATTTGTCCCCCTCCAACGCTGCAGGTTTCTTAAGTTATGTCTCCGGGTTTCTTGAATTCTAGATTTTTATTCTTTTTACTCATGCATTGACTCACCCTTTCAACTTGTTATGTATAAGTTTGAGTGTAGTTGTCCCTTAGGATATGCATTTTTTTCTTTGGGTAGGTTTTCCTTGAGCGAAACATCTCTTCAATTATTTGATCAACAAAAGTTTTATTCTTTTGACATTCAATAAAACTCTTCATTTGAAGGACTTCAATCGAGCCTTGATAATGAGCCAATTCCCATCCATCTGCTTAGGTATGCCTTATCTATTCATCGCTAAGATAACTATCTCGTTTCGTTGTCATTTAAATTTTTAGGCGAGGTTGTTGCTAGACTGATTGAGTAATGAGATGGCCCTTGCACCATGAATTTTAATGTGATGTACGATTAGTTTAATGACCAGATTGTTTTGCGCCTTGGAACAAATTGATGATTCTCGTGCGCGATGAATCCTAATGTGATGCATGATTGGTTAATTGAGTAGATTTTGTGCGCCATGTATTAAATGTAGATGTATGATTGGCCATGATTTGCTTGATCTTGCACCTAGAAAGTGATGTTGATTGATGAGTTATGTAATTAGTTGATGTATGAAAGATGGAGTACTTGATTTTGTTGCGTCATGAATAAATGGATAGTTTACGCTTGCGCAATGAAAAATTTAGTTTCGATGAATGATTAAGTTATTAGATTGATTGTGCGCGCTAAATAATGTTACACATGTTTAATTAAGTAGTTAGATCACTCGCGCGCCATGAAATAGATGTCAATGAAGAGTTGATTCAGAAATCATTTTACTCATGTGTTAATAATTATGTGGATCTGTGCTTGTTTAGATGTGATTACCCTTGCGCGCCATGAATAAGGTCGATGGTGATCGTGTCCTTTATTGATATATGTAATTTCGGTTGGACCATAGTTAGAATGTTCCTAGGCGGTAATTGCGCCATTTAATTGATTTTGTTATTGTAGTTAGACTTTTGTGGATGCTTTAGAGGTCCCTTGCACCGTGAATTTTTATATGATGTGCTATTGGTGATGTAAATTGTCATCTCTAGCCCCACTAAAAATGTGAATGAATAAAAGATTGATCGAGGATTTCCATTGTGCATTGAATATTTACGGTCGATGTTTGTCTATGTTAATAATTGATTGCACGCATCGATTAATGTTACGCCTGGTTACTCAAGTGGTTAGAATTCTAGTACAACTTGAAATTCAATGTAATGATTGTTTGTTTTAGTTATTTACTTCTTGCGCAATGAAAATTTATTGTAAAGAATGATTGTTATTGATATTATACTTCTCGCGTGCCATGGAATAAGTGTTGAATTTTATGATGACTACACTATGCCTTGATTAATTGATGAATATGATGGTTGGATTGATCTGGTTGATGATTAGACTTGTCTATTAGTGGGATGTAAACACCTCCTTGTTCCTCAGAACATTCGTCAGCCCTGACCTTAAATGGTTAAAATCAATTGGAAACTGGGCTTGAGCATTGCTTATGTGTCCTGGAGGTCCTAACCTTACAGGGTAGGTTGGTTGGGTAGTTATTTTATATTCATTATTTGATTGAATGTTGTTATAAATTGTTTCAAGATAATTATGATGTGCTAACCTGCTATGCCATTTATGTTTATGTGTCGCTATCCTTCGTTGATGCATTGAATGCGTCATTAGTGATTCCATGATGGTGTTGCTTTGGATTTTGATGGTGTTGAGTAGGCGTTGCTGTGATCTTGTGCTGATGTTAATTTATTAAATAAAAAATAAAAGTAAAAATAAAAATAAATTTACCTTTGCACTTCGCTTTTTCTTAGGTGTAACAGTATGGGATGTTAGATATGGTATCGGGGCGGGTTCAACCCTATGACTGTGGATCGTCACGCCTTCCGTTGTATTAAACCCTCGATTAACAACTTATTGCTGATTAAAATTTTAACTTGTTCGTACCGGTAACCATGGTTAGAAGACATCGAAGAGGTAGACGACGTGGTGCTAGGGGCAGAGGCGCGACGCCTCTAGTAGCATCCATGCCAAAGGGGTCTAAACCCCAAGGAGAAGAACAAGTCATGGGATAGGGGTTGACTGCTGAGAGGGATGCAGTTGGTCTAACAAGGTCCTTTTAGAGGATGTCAGAGGGCTTGATTAACCGTACCTGTACCCCCTGAGAGTCCACAATGCGCCCCAGCCGATACTGGTAGCGTTCACAGAGAACTTGAGAAGGTCAAGTTTCCTAAGTTCTTGGGAGCCACGGACAGCGCAGCCGCTGAGGCATCGTTGAAGAACATGGTGATGTGCTTCGCACTTCGCAACTACACCTCCAACGTGAAATTCTGCATGGCATTCTTTTAGCTGAAGGGGAGCACTATTCTATGGTGGAAAACACTCCTACAACATCTGAACCTGGTCTTCGAAGATGTGTCATGGGAACTGTTCGAGGAGCAGTTCCAGGAGGGGTATTGTCGGAGAAATTCATTGAGCGGCAGTGCAATTTGTTTAATGCCTTATAATAGGGTGGTCGTACGGTGCCTGAGTATGAGGCTCGAATTTTGGAGCTGCTTGGGTATGCTCCACATATGAGCATGGAGAATGTCGAAGGTCAACAAGTTTGTGTTGGCCTTAACATCAACATTCTTGTGAAAGTGAGGATCCTTATGCCTCAGACGCAGCACGATGCAGTCTAGAAGGCCCTCATAGTTGAGGAAGAGCTTATCGGCGGGGGTCAGGGAAGGAATCCTATGAGACCAACGAGACAGACAACGTCTAGTGCGCAACAACATCAGACTCGAGCTAGACTTCTTCAAGGTATCGGGATACGTCGATAAGATCCACGTTCATGACACCTCAACGACCAGCTCCCCAACGGGGAACTCCCTATAGGGGACCACCGCATCAACAATAGTTGTTGTTACATCGATTCAGCGGAATCGACCAAGGTTCAGGTTGGTGGGCTAGTGGCTACTACTTTGGGGATCAGGAGCACTGGACCGAAGACCAGACGATGGACATGTGGAGAGCCACGTTACCAGCGCGACTCTCCGGTTGAGAGGGCCAGAGCAACCGAATCAACATGACCCACTACAATTGGAGATTTGGGCAAGGCCCATTGGATTCAAGCTACAGTGAATAACCGCCAAGTCGAGCACCAGTCTATTGTGCTCGAGACATCAGGAACAATCGCCGACCAAAATTTTGGTTTTGGATAGAACTAGGTACTACAGAAGAGCATGCGCAATGATGCAAGTTATATGCATTCTTAGCGCTGAACCTCAAGAGTGTGGCAGAAGGATTAGAAAACCTTCTAGTAGTATGAGAGTTTGCAGACTTGCTCCCAGAAGAGCTACTAGGTTTGTCGCCCGAAGGCAAGAAGGAATTTACCATCAACTCAAAATATGGAACTAAATCGATAGCAAGAACACCTTATTAGATGTTGACCCCTGAGTTATAGGATTTGAAAATGCAACTTAAGGAGTTGTTGGACCTAGGAATTATACGTCCAAGTGTGTCACCTTTGAGGTGCGCCTGTTATTTTCATATGGAATAAGGATGAGTCGTGGAGACTCTGCCTCGACTACCGTCAATCAAACAAGGCAACGATCAAGAACCAATATTTGTTGCCAAGAATAGATGATTTGATGATCAAATGAAAGGCGTGACTATTTTTTCGAAGATCTACTTGAGATAAGGATAATACCAGTTACGAATCGAGGAAGACCTTCCTAAGACCACTTGCAAGACGAGGTTTGGGCATTACAAGTTTACCATTTTACTGTTTGGACTGACAAATGCCCCAGGGGTATTCATGAGCTTGATGAATGGGGTGTTATGCGAATACTCAGACAAGTTTTTTCAAGTATTCATTGGCAACATATTGATGTATTCTCGAACGACGAAAGAACATGACGAACTTTTGCGCTTGGTACTACAGTGTTTACAAGAGAACAAATTATACGAGAAACCATCGAATGCTCTTTTGTTAATCGAGGATTCAATATTTGGGGCATGTTATCTCCGGCGAAGACATAGATGTGGATCCAACAAAGGTGGAGGCTATTATGGAATGGATTTCACCGACGAACATACCAGAAGTATGTAGCTTCATGGGTTAAGCTGGATATTAACGACAGGTCGTCGAAGGTTATTCGAAGATAGAAAATACGATCATAGAATTGCAGAAGAAAAACAAGAAGTTGGTATGGATCGAGAAATGCGCAGAATCCTTTCGAAGGCTCAAAGAGTTGTTGAAGACAATGTCGATACTAAAATTCCCTGACATGGACGAGGTCTTCTTCGTATGGACAGACGCATCCAAGGAAGGCTTAGGCAGAGTGTTGGCCCTCAACCAAGTTTTGAGGAATACTTGGTCATAGTTGACCGTTTGGTACTTCGACTTCCTGTCGAAGATGGAGCGCATAGCGAAGCAGAGATCACGGGATCTCTCCACTTTTTGTGGAACATTTTTGGGTTTTTTGGGAATATTGTAATGGGAAAGGGATGTTGGCCCTTGTTTAGGCCTTTTTCTATGTATAAATAGAGGTCTAGGCCATGTAAGAAGGAGGCCCTGTCTAGTCGATGGCTTAGAGCATAAGTTGGATCTATGTGATCAGAAGTCTGTGTGACTGTAAGAGCTTTGTGCATGCTGTAATAAGTGTTGAGTGCACAGAGTGTGAGAAGGCTTAGTGCTTGGATATACCCAGGGAAAGAGGATCTAGCGAGTTGTGCAGATCTCTTCTCCTATGCAGGGTAGGATATTGAAGGCTTAGTGCTAGTAGCGGGATCTGTGTGATCAAGTATCGTAAGGCTCTATGCATTTTCTGTAAGACTTACGGAGCTGAGTGAAAGTATCTGTGAGAGACTGTAGAAGGCTTTGTGWTGAGTGCAAGCAAGAGGGRTCTAGTGAGTTGCGCAAATCTTTTTTCCCGTGCGAAGTAAGGGTCATTGAAGCTCTGTGTTGTCACTGCTTGACCAAGATAATATAAAGAAGACTTTGTGGACGTAGCCCCAGGGTGGGGGTGAACCACGGTAACTCTGTGTATTGTGTTGATGTGTTTGTCTCTCTCTTGCTAAGTGCTCTGATATGTTTAGATAGATCTATTGATGCTTTGTGCTTATGAGATATGAATGCATGCTAGATATGATACATAAGATGCTAAGTGCTTAATCTATTGAGTATAACCTGTTTATCATTGCTAAGTGCTAGATCTGAGTAATTATTGTGGTGCTATGTGCTTTCTGCGAAGTGTATTACTGAATGTATGTTAGGAAATAACTGGTGCTAAGTGCGTTGTAAGCAAGATAATCACATATCTGTGTCCAGATAAGGTTGCAAACACCTGAGTCCTACAACCACCCCTACCTCTACCTTGGGTGAGAATTCATCTGCTTCGCAGGTGTTGCCGAAAGGGTCAGTAGTTAGGGCTTTGTTGGTGCACTCTTGAGCGTTGAACCATGGGTCTGCCCCTGTGCCAACAAATGGTTCCGTTGCCAGGACCTGGAACTGTGATTGTTGGGAACTGAAGAAGAAGAAGCTTTGTGTGAAATAAGCTATGTGCGTAGATCTGTTGCCCTAGTGCACAGTGTTCTGTTTGACCTGTGAAGCTTTGTGACAAGAAAGAAAGGTCAGATCTGAAGAAGAGAGGTCGGATTTGAAGAAAAATAAGTCAGATCTGCAAAGAAAGAGGTCAGATCTGCAAGAAAAAGGTAAGATATGTAATCTATGTGCTTTGATAAAGGTAAGAATAGTTAAAAGTCTTAGATCTGGAAGCTTTGTGCTCTGTAGAAGTAAGATAAGTGAAATTTTTTGTTTCTAAAGCATGGATCTAGGTATGTTTGATAGATTATGTCCTAGCTTCAAAACTAGAGCATTAATAGATGAAAGAAAGTTTGATATGAATAGATCTTATATGTATAGTGATAGATATGTTATACCTATGCATAGAAAGAATTTTGGGACTAACCAATGGATGAAGGATCCTAGAAAGAATTTTTTGCAGGCTAACCGTTATGATCCTAGCACACAGTACATGAAAAGTTGGGGATCAGTGAAGAGAAATAGAGGATTAAATCTTTGTTACAATTGCAGAAGGCCCAGACATCTTGCTAAGGAATGCCCTGGGTGAAGACCCAATTGTCTTTGTTGTAAGACTATGGACCATGAAGTATTGGATTTCCCTAGAATGATTGCTAGGATTGAAAAGCTTAATATAGAGCAAGCAGGAGATCAAGAGACCAAGATTATAGCAGAAACCCAGAAAGAATCAGAAAAGATATTGCTACAGATGAGAGATACCTTGAATGACCACCGACATGTTAGGCTATCATAGATCTTCAAGAAGAAAGAACAGATCGAAGTGAGAATAGGAGACTTCGACATTGACTGTGTTTTGAATGAAGAAACACAAGTGAACATTATGACAGAAGGAACTTGGAAATATATAGGAAGAGCTGACATGACCCCTTCATTAGGAGGAATAGGGTTATTCAGACGAAATATGGTAAACCTATGTGGAAAGCTCACTCAGATATCTATGAATGTTCATGGAGCTTCGACAGAAGAAGATTTTGAGATTGTTAAGTTCATGGAGGACAATGCCCCGTTTACTATGTTACTTGGTAAACCTTGGATTGAGAAAGATCAAGCCAAAAAACAGGAAGCAGACAAGGACCTAGAACAACAGAGATAAGAGTTAAGAGACTTCATGACTAGAAGGATGGCACGGTTGATTGAAGAACAGGAGAATAGACCAAGGGTTCTTGACCCCAGGAACTTGTATGACGAAGTTGACAGAACACTAGAAGAACCATAGAGGAACGAAAAATATGTTGGACAAGTAATACCTGTGGATTTGAAGAAAGAATTTCAGCACCACGAAGTTACCATGCCAAGAGAAGAAAAGAATCAAAATGAAAAAAGGATGACCGAGACGAAGCTCACTGGGAAGAAGGCTAGAAAACTCATGAAGAAGAAAGCGAAGTTGGAGAAATTACAGAACGTTGCAGAAGAAACCCTTCAGAAGGAAAACATGCAGAATTTGAGCTTCGTCGGGATAGCAGAACAACGACATATGGCACTTCGCCATGTCGAAGTAATATAATCATTAGAAGACAATATACCCATTCCGTTGATGGCCTGAACGGCTCAAAATAAATTTATGACCTATTACCTGACTGTTAGACTACTCCATAATAGACAGATCAAGAGTTGATGGACCCTCCTATCCATTTTAAGCAGTTCGTTACAGCTTTACTTACTTATTTCGTCGTGCTATGCTTGAAAGACACTTTTTCCAATTGAGATATTGAGCTCACAGAATACCCGCATTGTGGAATAGTGACTAGCTCGCCTTGCTCTCTACTCGATTACGGTACCTTCATCCCCTCGACAACCTGAGAGAGTGATCCTGAGCTTACATGTCCGACGAGCTTAGCGTAGCAGAAGAATCGGTGAGAGAAGTACTCGCTAGCTTAAGAACTGAAAGAGTTTTGTCAGAAAGAGGAATTTCCACCGGAGTCCAAGCCTCGTCGTCAAGAGGAGTAACAGCTTCTCCATCCACTGCTCGAGTTGGACCATCCCGACAGACCATCGAGAAACGTACTAAACATAGAGATGACATCGTGAATGCCAAATTGATCCCGAGCATATTTCCCTCTTACATACCTCATCTGAAAGGTGAAATCAAGCATGACAGTGTGCCCCGATATTACGACTATCCTATTATCATTGCGTACCTACCGAAGGATGTGTGCGTAGTTTGCACTGAGTAGACCAAGCTCGCAGCATTAAAGTTTTGCAACTTCAACCTTGGTGACCAGAAAGCCTACAGTATTCTTGCCCCGCACAAGTATCTGATGATGACAAAGGGAAAGAATTCCAAGATCGTCCCTTAGCAATGTACGATGAACATCACGCAGTCCAACTTACTTAATGTAATGAAGATTCCACACTTTAGCGAGCATCAGGAGGTGAACGCTTGCGTAAAATTGCTACTGGCGAGATACCATGGAGGATATCTCTGGTTGAACTGACGTATAGCGATTGATCCGACGTTGATCAATCAGATCACCGGGCTGAGCATACAGGGCCTTGACCCATAAGACTATTACCCTGGAAAGACCACAGATCGCACTCTTTCATAGAAGATTAAAGAGGCCTATGGAAATTTTGAAAAAGGCGCGTGAGGTTACAAGGTAACCTCTATTGACAGTGGCGCAGTGTGCCTCGCCTATCATATGATCGCAGGAAAGTTAGTCCGCAAGAATAGACCGACACAATTATCTGGGTTTGTAGTTGATCTCACAAGAAAGTTAGTCCGCAAGAACAAACTGACGCAAGTATCTGGGTTTGTAGTTGATCTCACAGGAAAATGTGTAGAAGGAGTCCAAATGAACTGGTCGAAGTACTCAACGGATCAACTCGAATTGGATTGCATAGAAGCGCAAGACCAAGGATATGAGTTCCACTTTAGCTGGCTTCTCATCCTGATCTCCTTCATATCATGGGAGATGTCGGAGGATGTCGTTTTTCCTGAAACCCTACTGTTTGAACCATTGGCTGCGAAGTTCAGTACATTATGGTACACGACAGATATGAGCAGGCAATGGCAGTCGAATGCCCTCTTTCATAGATACTACATCCAATTGAAGACCGTCATACAAGCCACACCTCACATTACTCCGAACACACTCCACAGATTCAGACCCTTAATGAAGTTCAGCGTGGACCACCACTTCATATACCTAACTCCACGCGCTGATGAGCACCAGGAACAACTGCAGTCCTATTATAAATTGATAGAAGAAGACCTTGAAGAGATTACCAAGGACTGGTCGGCGGACCTCCTCGTTGCAGCAGATCCAGCAGATATTTCAGATATCAGCAGCCCAGAAGCTGCACAGGACACACCTGGGCCCAGTAAGACGCAATAGACAAAGAAGACAAAGGAGACGAAGAAAACTGAAGAGGTTCAAGATGTGGATAGACGCTCTGTAAGGACAGCTTCCGTCACACCAGATGAAGAAGGTAATGACAAAGACCTAGAAGAAGTTGAACAACAACCAGAATATGAAGTCGAAGTTCTAAAGAAAAGAAAAGGGTCACCTTCGAAGTCTTTCGTTAAGAAGAAAACCAAAGAAACCATGACCAAGATGAAGACCACGCTCAATCCAGATGACTTCATATTTCTCCTCACAACTTTGAATGAAGCTATAGAAGAGATCACAGAAAAGCAGGAGGCCAAGAAACAAACAATGTACGACAGAATCGAAGTTGAGCTCCAAGGAGTGCAATGAGCCCTCCAGTCTAACCAAGCAATCTCCACTGTGCCTATGCCAGAAGGAACAACCGAAGCAGGAGACGAGTCAATTCAACTTCACAGGATTGCCGACCTAGTCAAAGTACGCCTTCGAAAAGAAGAAGAAGTAACAGTGCAGGCCACCCAGGCCCTAAAGCATGCACACGAGGACATCATAGAGCAGCGCCAAGCTGCATAGCAAGAGAAGGAGGCCATCCAAGAGAATTTTGATAAAGAACACGCAAATATCCAAAAGGAGAAGGAGTAACTTCTCGTGAAGCAAATCGGGATCGAAGAAGTAGTCAATAGAGAATTTCGCTCTGTGACTGGATTAGAACATAAGGCAGAAGAACCCATAGAACGCCAAGTAATGAAGCTTGCTGAAGTCATTCAGCAACTGCAACAAAGAGTAGTAGAACTAGAGCTCCAAGCGATACCGAGTACTCCACAAGAAGAATGTGACCAATGAGAAGTGAATGCACGAAGTACAATAGAAAGGATTAAGGCACTCACTGAAGAATGTAAGCAATTAAGTAGTAGAAGTGTGCAGATACATGAGAACCTATCTGAGAACCCTGAATTGCATAATATATAATCACAACTCTAGGAGGCGAAGTACCAAGCCGAGAAGTTACAGGTACAGCTAAAGGCCCTACTGACCATAAAGAAAATGAATAGGTCCCACGAACAGCGCATCCTGCAGCAGCAGATTCATATGATCCAGAGCAAGGTTATGGAAGTGACACAACAACTTCAACCTATGCAGGATAGGGCATGCCAACTATTCTTAGAGATTGAGAGCCAAGGGACAAACCTGGAACAGGTTGTAAACACAACAGAGCAGCACTTAGAAGAACCAGTTAGTAACGCACTCATTCAAGAGTTTGCCGAGCAAGAAGCAGTAGAAAAGCAACAGGTCGAAGCAGCTCGAGTGAAGCTCAAGGCCTTAGAGGCAGAGTTACCCAGAGAGGAGTGACTTGGGATGAGTCACAGGTGAGTGTTGGGGGCCTGTTGGCCCTCGACCAAGTTTTGAGGAATACTTGGTCATAGTTGACCGTTTGGTACTTCGACTACCTGTCGAAGATGGAGCGCATAGAGAAGCAGAGATCACGGGATCTCGCCACTTTTTGTGGAACCTTTTTGGGTTTTTTGGGAATATTGTAACGGGAAAGAGATGTCGGCCCTTGTTTAGGCCTTTTTCTATGTATAAATAGAGGTCTAGGCCATGTAAGAAGGAGGATCTATCTAGTCGATGGCTTAGAGAATAAGTTGGATCTATGTGATCAGAAGTCTGTGTGACTGTAAGAGCTCTGTGTATGCTGTAATAAGTGTTGAGTGCACAGAGTGTGAGAAGGCTTAGTGCTTGGATTTACCCGGGGAAAGAGGACTTAGCGAGATGTGCAGATCTCTTGTCCTATGTAGGGTAAGGGTCATGGAAGCTTTGTGCTGTAACTATTTGACCAAGATAATATAAAGAAGACTTTGTGGGCGTAGCCCCAAGGTGGGGGTGAACCACGGTAACTCTGTGTATTGTGCTAATGTGTTTGTCTCTCTCTTGCTAAGTTCTCTAATATGTTTAGATAGATTTATTGATGCTTTGTGCTTATGAGATATGAATGCATGCTAGATATGATACATAAGATGCTAAGTGCTTAATCTATTGAGTATAACCTGTTTATCATTGCTAAGTGCTAGATCTGAGTAATTACCGCAGTGCTCTGTGTTTTTTGCAAAGTGTATTACTGAATGTATGTTAGGAAATAACTGATGCTAAGTACGTTGTAAGAAAGATAATCACAGATATGTGTCCCAACTAAGGTTGCAGACACCTGAGTCCTGCAACCACCCCTGCCTCTACCTCGGGTGAGACTTCATCTGCTTCGTAAGTGTTGCCGAAAGGGTCGGTAGTTAGGGCTTTGTTGGTGCGCTCTTGAGCATTGAACCCTGGGTCTGCCCCTGTGCCAACACAGAGTCTTGATGCAAGATGATCAAGTGATCACATACATCTCAAGGAAGTTAAGAAGGCATGAGGAGAACTACGCAATGCACAATTTGGAGTTATTGGCCATTGTGTATGCCCCGAGAGTGTGGAGACACCTCCTGATTGGACGAAATTTCAAACTGAAAACAGACCACCGTGGTTTGGAGCACTTTTTACGCAAAGTGACTTGAATGCGTGAAAAAGGCGTTGGTTAGAACTGCTTAACAAGTACGATTTTGAGATTACCTACACAAAAGGAACAATGAACATAGTGGAAGTTGTGTGAGTCGGCGACCATGCATATTTTCAGTGATACCTGTCCAAACGAATATTCGTGAAAAGATTCTAACTATACAATGCGACGATGACTGGTATAAAGAGGTTAAGGAAAATATCGGACAAGACACCATGTTGGTACCAAAAATTGAGGGATTTACTATGGACAACGACGGATTAATGAGGTATAACAACCGGATTTACGTACCGCCTAACGACACGCTGAGAAGTTTGATGTTAAACAAAGCTCAAGGAGAAGTGTACATGGTTCATCAAGGAGTCACGAAGATGTGGGAAGACCTTAAAACCTTATTCTTATGGAATGGAATGAAGCCAAACATAGTCAACTACGTGGCGAGATGTCTAGAATATCAGCAAGCGAAGGTTGAACATAGACATCCGACAGGATTACTATGACCACCCGCTATCCAGGAATCCAAATCGGAAGTCATTTCGATGGACTTTATTGTGGGATTGTCATTGACAGCAAGGAGTCACGACTCGATTTTCATGGTAGTTGACACTCTGACGAAGAGTGCACATTTTATCCCTTTGTGTATGATGTATCAGGAACCATACATAGCTAGAGTTTTTATTGGTGAGATAGTGAGATTGCGTGGCATTCCTAAGAGTATCTTATCTGATTAAGGATCGATGTTTACAGGACGCATATGATATGCACCTGCAGTTTCCATTTTTTTTTTATAGTTAGACAGTTAGATCTTGTTAGATACTTTATTTACTACACCTATATACTGTGAAACTTTGGGATGAAGTTTAAAACAAGAGCAGGTGTATGTAACATCTTGCTCTTGCGTGCACATGATTTGACTTCTTCTTGAGGGCACTTGCATGCAAGTGATCCAGTTTAGCATATGGTTGTTTGTTTCTCTTATGGATTCTGATGATGATATTGTTGGACTATGATGTTATGTTGTTTGATATCTATGTATAGACAGGTGTTATTGACAGGTTTCTCCTGAGTGTGCAGGACACTTGACAGATTGAGGATGTCGATGGAATTGATGGACCTCCTTGGACTCTGGATCGAGTCAGGGAGTGGATTGTATATGATTTGGTTATATGTATATGGTTTTCTTATTCCCGCAAATGTATAAAACACTATCGAATGTATTCTCTTCACCACAGATGTAATGAAACCACTGGTATCGAATGTATTCCCTTCTCGCTGGAATTGTCATAAGCTTGGTTGTATACAAAATGTTATGTTTTCTATTCTGCCACAGATATAATAAAACTTTGTTTCGACTTGTGCAGTCCCCTTGACGGTCAAGTCTAGAAGGAATTTATCGAGATTGAAATTAAATTAGAATACCTTACCTTGTTATTCCCTTTATCCATTCTTATGCTGTCAGCTTGCTCTGTTGTTAATGATAATAACCACTGCAAACTGAAGTAAGTTATGGGTTGTGTCACCAATTTTTATGGTCTCTCTGCACAATATTAAATTACCTGAAAGTGTGGAGCATTCACTAGAGCGCGCTCCCTGGAAGCGTCCACACCCTGCATGGTATTTAATTTATAAGAACACGTGGAGCCCCCTTGGCGTTTCTCTGAACGGTGAAATCAAGGGAAAGTATTTAATTTATAAGAACACGTGGAGCTCCCCTTGGTGTTTCTCTGATTGGTGAAATCAAGGGAAAGCGAAGGGAATCATGGCGATCAATATGCAGCCTATTGCAGAGTGTTCAAGACTGCATATTGATCGCCAGGGAAATCATGGGGCATATGTTGCGTGTAAGGGATAATGGCAGTGAGACAGTAATCATGTCATCCGAGTCTCATACATAGGCGTAGGCTAAACCCCAAATGAAAGGGACCTTTGCCGGCATCCCTTTTTCGGTATTTGGACTCCCGTCGCCGATCACCTTCGAGCCCCGGCCTGTTACCTGTCCCATCTCACGGCCCCTTTTTTCGTCGTCCCGTCTTCTCTTCCGTCGACCCCATACCATCCATACATCATCAACATCCCACATCCCATTTCCTGCATTCAACCCCAACCATCAATTCGATGCCTATCTCTCATTCAATTCACCACCTATCTCTCATTGTGTCTCGCGCCTGTCTCATTCCTCTTATTTTTCAAATCTGAAGGTGAATGCCGGCCCAGTCGAAGGGAAACTCCATCTAACTTGAATCTGTGGAAGGGTATTGATCTCCATCAACAGGTAGGTGCTTCTTCTGCTGCTCTCGCCTCTAATGTTTGTATCTTTTCAGTAATTCTTCTGCTACTCTCGCCTCAACTTTATGGATGAACATTGCATGAGATGAAGCATTCATAGTAATTGTGCATTTCATACAAAGATTCAAGTCAATATTAGAATTGCTTCATCATACAAACCTTCAAGTCAATATCAGAATTGCACCATCATTGATGCAAAAGACATTTCAGAAAGCAATCCCCTTGCCATTTTTTTAAGAAGCACTTCACTCTCTCGGCTGGTGGTTTGGTATTGAGGTTAGAGTGTCTATGGTCTGACTATAAAGGCAGAGCTTCGAGGAACAACTTCTGGAGCTCAAAGACTTGGAGCAAGAGTTTCCATTTTCTAGATGAAATCTCTGGAGTTGGATGCCTTCCTCTCCACCATTCAGGATCTACTTCCTTGGGTGACTAGCTTCATCAACCATTCTCCTTGGGCACTACTTTCTAGCAACACCTGTCCACCAACAGAGGCCACAAGACTCTCAAGAAAAACCTGACTCGAGCACTCAAGTGGAATCTGTAGCTTGCATCCAATTAGGAATTCTGATAGATAATACATTCAGGGATTAAGTAGAAGCTATTTTTTTTGCTAATTACAAGTTTTGCAAAGTTATTTTACTGTTACATGCAAAGTTATTTTACTATTACATTCCCTAAATCTACAATTTGGTTACATCCGATGATTAATACATTTAGGAATTCCGATGATTAATACATTTAGGGATTAAGTAGAAGCTATTTTTTTTGCTAAATACAAGTTTTGCAAAGTTATTTTACTGTTACATTCAGGGGATTAATAGTAGCTATTTTTTTGTTAAATACAAGTTTTGCAAATTTATTTTACTGTCAGGACAAGAAGAGATGGTTTATGTTTTGATTGTCCTATTAGGATAGGAACACATGGCATCCTAAGACATGGTTTCGTTTATACAGTGCCTTATTTGATATTTTTGAAGTTCTCTGTTAAATTTAAAATGATTATACAAGGCTTATGATCCACAGTATGCGGATTGAGTATCATCGAGTTTTTATTCTAAATACAAAGAGCTGTTGTTTTGAGAAACAATATATCACATACTTCATGACAACCTTAGAATTTCTTACCCCACATGATAATACACCAAAATCTTCAGATTATCACTGATAA
>SNQJ01S0005967.1:0-18349 GCA_010110895.2 Picea sitchensis
GTAGCCTAAACTTGATAATGAATCGAAGAAGCGAGAGACTTCAATTCAAGGTGGGGATGTGAGATGGAAGAATCTCAAAGTGTGAGACCAAGTTGTGAGTCTTAGAGTATGAGGGACCAAGTTATGTTTAAGGGAGAGTTTAGCATTGATGAACCATGTAGTTGAAAACAATTCCTAGAGAACTAGCGGGTACAACAGTAGATGACCCATGTATTCCGGTAGATGGATTGTGTTTTATAAGGACATCAATAATTATATGCAGGTACAAGGTGCAAGAGGAAGCAAAGAAAGTTCAAGGATGAAGCCCACAGTAAAGCAAGCTCAAGTGAGTGTGTTCGAAGGATTAAAGCCCAGTAATAAAGAATGGACCAGAGACAACACTTAGAAATCACTATGACCAAGCACAAGCAAAAATGACTCAATCAACAAGTATTCATTAAGGGAGTGTGTTAGAATATGTAATTCATACTTGTTGTATGATTGGGTTAATGACTTGTTGAGCAGGTAGTTATAGTTAGATGACCTAAGAGAATAGGTCAAAGAGGTTGTTAGATAGTTGGTTGTGAGAAAGATTCTCTTCAACCAAATCTCCTAGTTTGATGTGTGGTTGAGATATTTGCTCAACCTCTATTGCTATTATTAGAATAAGTTAGATGCTATTATTAGAATAAGTTAGATTTGATAAAGCTCTATATAAATGAGCCCATGTATTGTATAATATATTCAGTAATCCAATAAAGATATGTGATGATGTCTTTCTCATTTGTTAATTGCCTTTCGACGGATTCACAGGATCATCACGGGATCCGTAACGACATAAAACTTTGCCGTTTTTGCCTTCAATGGCGTCCTTGCCAAATCCAATGCCACAATCTGCCATTCGTTTTCTGTTGAGCCGCCAATTGGCGACGCAGCGCCAGCAATCATCGATGGGATTACCAGTTGCGCATGAAAAACGTCGCCCAGCTCTTGTCCTCGTTTTGTGCTGTTATGGATGTTCCTCCTTCTGTTGGAAAGATTAACATTAGACAAATAAAATGAACAGAGGGATTAACAAACTGAATGTAATGTTGCAGTGGGCGACAATTTATTTACTTATGGACGGTTTGTGATACTCCGTCTGGAACTTTTCCGACAGGAAACTCAAAGCTAGATATATTGGCAGGTGTCATTATCGTTTGTCCCATAATCGTGTCTCCAGGCTCCGATCCAAATGGTTTGGGCGTCTCGCCATGGACGCAGCAGAGTAATCCAATTAACAACATGCAACCCAAAATACTAATGTGATTGCTCATTTTAGCAGTCTGATCCCTCGTCTGTGACAAGAACAAACACTAGCTGCCTCCACACATTCTTTGTCTCGTCTTGCTAATGCCAGGCACTCCTTATAGTATTGATCACCGATCTTTGGGTTATGACATTCCTATTCCCTACATACTTCGTAAATTAAAGTTTGATCTGCATTTCTGCTGGCCATGTGTTTTCATACTTAAGTAAACATACATGCACACACATGTTTTCACCGTCACCTGAAGGTCATTCAAATGACGATTTTATCGATTTAATGGTTTTTTTTCCAAGAAACTGAGTCATTTCAAAGACACCTAAATTTCAGTGGTTTTACTTTTCTTTTTCTTTAAAGAATCTTAGTTATTTTAACAATACCTAAATTTCAAAACCTTCTATTTCCATCGAGTTTTTACCAAATTTGAACAACAACGATACCGAAAAAAGGTTTGAATGCTGATTATCTGGCGTGGTAAGAGGAAAAAAGGATTGGAATGCCCCTTATCTGCCTCGTAACCTTGTAACCGTAAAAGGGGACACTAATGTTGATTATCTGGCTCCTAACTTGACGGGGGTTTGCACAGGTAAGCAACCATGTACTCAATGTTCGTGTTCGTGACAAATATAGACGCGCTGGTAACAAAAGTTTTAATGT
This sequence comes from Picea sitchensis, assembly GCA_010110895.2. Lineage (NCBI taxonomy): Eukaryota > Viridiplantae > Streptophyta > Pinopsida > Pinales > Pinaceae > Picea > Picea sitchensis. Next base: position 1,943 of record SNQJ01S0005967.1, read on the forward strand.
TTACTTGGTCAATGATGCTTTGGGAACCTCTGAAAAGACTTTTGACTATTGTCTAGGCCTTTATTTATTATATTCCCCTGGTCTATTTTGTCATTCCCGAGTCTGATTTTACTTCAAATTTTACTTCATTAAGACTTTTGAACGTGGATGTTATGTGTCCATATTTTTCGTTTAGTTTTTTTTATTTTTATAAAATATTTTGGAAGTTACAAAATAATTAAGAATTATATTTTATTAATTAAAGAGTTTTTTTATTTGTTTTTATTTTAATTACATTGATAGATGTTTTATTCATTATGTTTTATTTTAATTTGTTTTTTTTATTTTAATTATATCTCTAGATATTTTATTATTTATGTAATTTTTTTTTTAATTTTAATTATATCAGTAAATGTTTTACTATTTTACATGTAAATGTAATCATTGATCTATGTCCCATCTAAGGTTGCAGACATCTGAGTCTTGCAACCACCTCTGCTTTTACCTTGGGCGAGATTTCATTTGCTTCGCATGTGTTGCCGAAAGGGCCGGTAGTTAGGGTTTTGTGTGTGCGCTCTTGAGCGTTGAACCCTGGGTCTGCCCCTGTGCCAACAAATGGTTATGTTGTCGGGACCTGAAACTATGATTGCTGGGAACTATGGAAAATAAGGAAAGCTCTGTGCGTAGTTCTACTGCTTGAATTGCGAAGCTTTGTACTAAGAAAGAAGGCAGATCTGAAGAAAAGAGGTAAGATCTGAATGCTTTGTGCTCTAATATAGGTAAGAATAGTGAAAAGTTTTAGATCTGGAAACTCCGTGCTCTGTCGAAAGTAAGATAAGTGAAAATTTTTGTTTCAAGAATATGGATCTAGGTATGTTTGATAAATGTTGTCCTAGCCTGAAAATTAGGGTGCAACTAGAAGAAATAATACTTGATATGAGTAGATCTGATAAGAATAGTGAAAGATATGTTATTCCTATGCATAGAAAGAATGTTTGGACTAATAAATCGATGCAGGATCCTAGAAATATTTTTTTGCAGGTTAGCTACCATGATCCTAGTGCGCAGTACATGAAAGGTTGGGGATCATTTAAGAGAAAGAGATGATTAACTCTTTGTTATAGTTGCAGAAGATCGGGACATCTTGCTAAGGAATGCCCTGGTAGAAGACCTAGTTGTCTTTGTTGTAAAGCTATGGATCACAAAGTTTTGGATTTCTCTAGAATGATTGCTAAGCTTGAAAGCATGAATATGGAACAAGTAGACCCTGAGAAAGGTCAAGAAACTGAGACCATGGCAGAACCCAAGAAGGAATCATAGACTGTACTATTACAGATGAAAGAAACCCTGAATAACCATATAGATACTAATCTATCATAGATCTTAAAAGAGAAAGAGAAAAGAGAAGTAAGAATAGGAGACTTCGACATTGACTGTATTCTGGATGAGGAAACAAAGGTGAATATAATGATAGAAAGAACTTGAGAAATTTTAGGAAAGCCTTCTATGATTCCTTATTAGGAGGAATAGGATTATTTAGAGGAAATCTGATAACCCTATGTGGAAGACTTACCCAGATATCTATGAATGCTCATGGAACTTCGACAAAAGAAAATTTTAAGGTTGTTAAATTTATTGAGAACAATGCCCCATTTGATACATTACTAGGAAAACCTTAGATCGAAAAGTATGAGGCCAGAAGGAAAGACAAATAAGTCTTAGAGAAGAAGAAACAAGAATTGAAAKATTTCATGACTAAGAGGATCACACACTTGATTGAAGAACAAGAGAACAAATCGAAGCTATTTAGAATCATGGATGTCGAAGTTAGAAGAACACAAGAAGAATAACAAGAGACTGAGACACCTACCCCAGATAGAGAAGAAGTATTTCCCATGAACCCTAGGAAAGAATCTCAACAACACGAAGTTATTATGCCAAGAGGAGATAAGAATCAGAATGGAAAGAGAAATATCGAGACAAATCTCACTAGAAAGAAGGCTAGAAAACTAAGTAATAAGAGAGCAAAGATTGAAAAGTTGCAGAATATTCCAGAGGAAACTTCACAGAAGAAAAATTTGCAAAACTGGAACTTCGCTAAGATAGCAGAACAACGCCACATGGAACTTCGCCATGGCGAAGAAATATAGCCGTTGGAAATAGTATAACTGTTAGACTAATGCCCCGAACGGGTAAAATGACATTTGTGGTCATAAGGCTCACCATCAGACCATTGGGACCATGTCGTAACAGACAAAACTGAATTAATGAAGGTCTCTTGTCCGTTGTAAAGATCCATTACGTTGTTGTTTACTTATTTCGTCGACTGTTGCACCGAGAATACTTTTGCGAATTGTATCAGAGAGAACTCATTGCTACTGTGCTGTGATTAGTAAGATCGAAATCAGTTTTATTTTTTTGCGCACTCATTCATCCATCCGATCTAAGCGTGTATGTCGGACGAGCTCACTGCCGCAGAGAAAATCGTCGAAGATGTTCTCATTGATCGCATGGCCGAGAAAGTAATGTCTGCAAGTATTCAAACATCCTCGACGAGAGGAGTGCAAGCCTCTCTGTCAACCACTCGCGGATCCGGACCATCCCAGGTCGTCACAGAAAAGAGAACCAAGCACAGAGATGACCTAGCCAATGCGAAGCTAATCCTGACCATCTTACCCGACTACATCCCGCCCCTGTCCGGCGCGGTGAGTCATGATAGTGTGTCGAGATATTTTGACTACACCATGGTTACTGCGTACCTCCCGAAGGGGATATGCGAAGTTAGAGCACAGGAGGACAAGATCGCAACATTGAAGTTCAACGACTTCAACCTAGGAGACCGCAAGAACCATAGTATGCTCACCCCGTATAAATACTTGACCAGGATGAAGGGGAAGAACTCAAAAATAATCCCCCAACCATAGACGATGAACCTCGAGCAGTCCACCCATTTGAACGTAATAAAGATCCCACATTTTGGAAGGCACCAGGAGGTTAAATCATGTGTTAAGATCCTTCTCTCATGTTACCATGGCGACTACTTATGGCTAGACTGACGTATCACAGTCGATCTGACGTTGATCCATAGGATCACCGGATTGAGCATGCAAGGACCTAACCCGCAAGAATTCTATCCAGAAAAAGACACAGAAGATCAAGGATACCTATGACAATGTTGAGAAGGGGATGCGAGGCTACAAGGTAGCCTCCATCCAGAATGACGCAATGTGCCTAGCATGCCAATTAATTGTAGGAAAGCTAGTAAGGAAGAATAGGCTAATGCAGGTCACAAGGTTCATCGTTGACCTCGCAGGGAAATGTGTAGAAGGCCTACATATGAACTGGGCAAAGTTCCTAGTCAACCAGTTGGAGTTAGACTATTTCGAAGCTCAGGATCAAGGCTATGAGTTCCACTTCAGTTGGCTCCTGATCCTCATAGAGTTTATTTCTTGGGAGATGTTAGAAGGTGCGACCTTCTCGGACGTTGAGTCATTCGAGCCGCTTGCTATGAAGTTCACCATGCTTTGGTACTCGAGTGATATGGGAAAACAATTGTAGTAGAACACAGTTTTTCATACGTATTATCTCCAATTGAAGAGGGCTATCGAAGCCGAACCTCGCATCACTCCGAGCACCCTATAGTGGTTCCGACCCCTCATTAAGAGGACCTAAAGGAGATAACTAAGGACTGGTCAACATAACTCCTTATCCCTGCTGATCTTCCAGAGATGTCTGACCCCGAACTTGACAGCTCGGAGGCCACTCACAAAGAACATGACAAAGAAAAGGCAGCTTCAGTATCACCTGGCCGAGGGGGTGATGACGAAGTAGAAGAGATAAATGGAAAAGAAGATGAGCAGAAGCAAGGCGAAGTAACATTGCCTAGATATGAGGTTGATCCCTTGAAGCAGAGGAAGGTTTCTCCCATGAAACCCTCTTCCCAGAAGAAATCCAAAGCCTCCTTGACTAAGATGCAGACCGTGCTCATTGTCGATGACTTTGAATTCATCATAGCAGTTGTCGCAGATGTTTCGAAGGACATCTTACAGAAGCATGAAGCCAAAAAATAATAAATGTACGGCATAATAGAAGTTGAACTCCGATGGGTACAATAATCCCTTTAGTCTAGTCGCGCACTGTCCATTGTGCCCCTACTATCAAAAGAACCAGAGTTGGGAGATGAGCCAACCCAACTCCGCAGACTAGCTGATGCGACTAAAGCTCACCTTCGTCGCACACAGGAAGAAACAGAACAAGCCACCCAGGCCTTAAATAAAGTGCAAGAAGAAGTCATAGAATAACGCAAAGTTGTAGAGCAGGAGAAGGTTTCTCTCCAGACAAAGATTGAAGAGAAGAAAGCATGGATTCAGTAAGAAAAATAACAGTTTCTGGCAGAGCAACTCAAAGTGAAAGAAACAAACAACAAATCACTTCGCTTTATGACAGGTTTAGAATCGAAGGTAGAAGACCGAGTCGAACATCAAGTAGAGCAGCTCAAAAAAGCTACCCAACAGCTACAACAAAGAATAGCAGACTTAGAGCTCTGAACAATACCGGACACTTCGCAGGACGTGAGGGATCAAAGAGAAGCAACTGCCTGAAGCATAGTTGAGAGAATAAATTCCCTTGCCATGGAATGTAAACAACTAAGTGATCGCAGTGCCCAGATGTATGAGAAACTCACTGAGAATCTAGAACTGAAGACACTGGAGTCATAGCTCCAGGAGGTGAAGCAACAAGAAGAAACAATACAGGTGTAGTTGAAGCCCCTATTAGTTGTTGAAAGGATGAAGCGATCCAAAGAATAGTGCAATGCTCAATAGTAGGTCCACACCATTCAAAGAAGATTCATGGAAGTGACTCAGAGGCTCTAACCTATACAGGATGAGGCTTGCCAATTGTTCTCAGAGATCGAAGGCCAAGGAGAAGAACTGGAGCAAGTCGTCATTGCGGCTGAACAACACTTAGAGGGACCTGTCAATGAAGCAGTCATCCAAGAGTTCACTAAGAAGGAGGCCATGGAAGAACAAAAAGTCGAAGAAGCTCGAGCCAAGCTCGAGACTTTTGAGCAGAATTACCCAGATCAGAGTGACTCGAGATGATTCACATGTGAGTGTTGGGGGCCTGTTGGCCCTTGACCAAGTTTTAAGGATCCTTGGTCATGTTTGACCTATTTTTGGGACTTCGACAGGTTGTCGAAGGCGGAGCACAAGATGAAGTGGAGATCGTGGGATCTTGGCCCCTCTTTAGGGATTTTTGGGTTTTTAGGTTATGTAATAGGTATGGGGATGTCGACCCATGGGTTTACTTATGCTTAGGCCTATTTTGTAACATATAAATAGAAAGCTAGGTGATGTAAGTAGTGACCGGTGGTTGAGTGCTAGTACTAGCTATGTGCAAGAAGACGTGATTAAGACTTGTAGAGCTAAGTGTAAGTCATCTGTAGTGCTTTGTGCACAAACTGTTTAAGGATCTGTGCCTAGATCTACTTGGGGAAGGAGGATCTGGCGAAGTGCGCACAGATCTCCTGTCCTATGAAGAATAGTGTTCTGATGCTTTGTGCCTGTAACAATCTTGACAGAAGATAATCAAGAGAAGAAGAGTTGGTGGATGTAGCCCCAGGGTGGGGGTGAACCACATATATCTTGTGTTATGGTTTCTTTGTGCAATGTATTGATGTGTTTATGTGTCTACTTGTTTAGATGCTTTGATATAGATGAATTATAGATATATATGTTGATGCTACGTGCTTAATAATAGGGATGAATGCTATATATGACCTATGTGGATGTGCTTAGTGCTTGAACATACTAGATCTGGTTGAATAGTGCGATGCTATGTAATTATGGTTTTGTCTGCGAAGTAGATACTGGTTTAATACTGATGAACTGTAATTGCTAACTGCTTTGATAAGGTGTTAGAATCACTGATCTATGTCCCAACTAAGGTTGCAGACACCTAAGTCCTGCAACCACCCCTGCTTCTACCTCAGGTGAGACTTCATCTACTTCGCAGGTGTTGTCGAAAGGGCCGATAGTTAGGGTTTTGTTGGTGCGCTCTTGAGCGTTGAACCCTGGGTCTGGCCCTGTGCCAACATCCGTCTAGGGGTGCAAGTTGATTGTTTTCTTTATGTTGGAGTGGACTTTAGACCAGACTTATTGCCAGTTCACGGAGGAATATTTGAATATTCTACGATTCCATTCTTTCCAAATATACCAAAGAATAAATCCAGGTAGAAGCTGCCAAATCCTATTGAGGATGGGAGATTGGAAAATTGAATCTCACCATTTCTCAATTGTTTCCATGATACCTAGATGATTCCTATCTGAGGTTCTCATGATGCTGCCGCATTGGTCCCCAAGATGGGAGTTGTAGGAGCAAAGATTGAGAAGGTGATTTTGAGTCTCTTCCTTGGTACAACAAAGGTGACACCAGGAGGGGTATATAAAGCCTCTTTTAATTATATTTCCCTAGGTAAGGATGTTTTTGTTCATCGTTAACCAAAGGAAGGTGCTGATTTTTTGCCAGTTCTTAGCACCCTAGATTTTGTTCCAAACTCCTTCGTTTGGGAAGGAGTTATGTCCTGTGCTGATAAAATAAGATTCTTGTAGATTGAAGGTGCCAGTGTTGGAGTGGCCCCACCTTAGGATGTCCTCCCCTTGTTGGTTGAATATTCTCATGGAGTTGAGTTGATCGAGCATTGGTTGGAGGTTTAGCTCAGGAGGGATGTTCATCTCTTCGTGGGTGTTTGTCCATTTGCGCCAGGTGTCTCTTTTTTATTTTGGAATCTAGAAGTTGACTACTTTTTGGATTCATGCGCCTGTCATTAAGGGACTAAAAGTGTGCAGAGTGGGATCCTTGTTGAGGGCCAAAAGTTGATGCCAAGAGTTGCTCCAGAAGACGGTCGAGGTCACACCTTGCAGTTCCCAGAAAGCATAATCCGTTATCATCCCCTTGTTGTGCCTATCCACATTCTAGATAAGAGATCCAGGGAGCTAACCATTCCATCTAATTAGTTCATTTTTCGGTGTGGAAAGTGTGTATTTTATCCTCCAGAGGCACGCCCAGAGGTCTTGCGGCATTTTTAACCATCTCCACTAGATTTTTGCACTGAGGAATTTATTGAGGATATAGGGATCTTTGAGTTCGAGTCCCCCTGCGTGCTTTGGTCTTCACATCTTCTTCCAACTGACTAGAGCCAATTTGCTTCCTTCTTTGGTTCCCTGCCATAGGAAAATCCTTTGATATTTCTTAGAGTGTTGAGGATAAGGCTTGGGGCCTCAAGTGATGAGAAAGCATAGATGGAGAGGGCTTGAAGGAAAGACTTAAGGAGGATAAGGGGACCATGCAAATTGAGGGAGTGAAAATTTCAAGAGGCAAGTCTTTTCCTGAAGTTGAAAAGAAGATCTTCCCATGAAGTATTTCTTAACGGATTATCAATTAACGGGATGCCAAGATACTTGGAAGGGAGGACACTTCGAGTGAACCCGAAGAGTTGCGTAATATGGCGTTGGATCTAGATGGGTGTGTTGAAGAAGAATATTTGGGATTTAGAAATGTTTACTTCCATGCCCGAAGCATCACATAAAAGATTAATCACAGAGCGAATTCAGAGAGATTCTCGGACTGTGGGGATTCTCATTAAGAGTATGTCATCCATGAACTGATGGTGCGAAATGGGCAGAGAGATTCCATGGGGGATGAGACCTGAGAGGGAGTTCTCTGTGATGGATGATTTAATGGATTGAATCATCCCTTTTGTCATTAATATAAAGAGAAAGGGAGAAATTGGATCCCCTTGTATTATACCTCTAGAAGGAGATAATGGTTTGGAAGGGACGCCATTGACTAGGATGGAGAACAGGGTTGACGAGGTGAGATTGACAATCCAGGAGACCCAAGATGGATCAAAAACAAAGGCTAGAAGTTTTGATTTCAAGTTTTTCTTGTAACACCTATCCAAGATGCTAAACAATTAATCATTCATTAAATACATACACAATAACAACTTTGTTTTAGCATAATTTCATTGATTTTTATTTACACTTGATTCTTCTACATTTTCTCAATGATAAATATAAATATCATGATGAAATAAGTAATAGGTTAACTCTAAGATTTAGAACTTAAAACAAAAGTATATCCAAAATATAAATAACAAAATACTACCAAACAAAAGTATATCCAAAAATATAAATAACAAAATACTCACTCAAAAAATAATTCTCCCTCCTTAGCTTGTTGAAGCTCATCGTTTGTAATGTAGTCATGGGTGCTTCCAAGTATTATTTTCCCTCTTGCCCAAAGTGAAACAATGGAATACTCCCAACCAACTAGGATACTATCTCCTGACTTCTTAGCTCCAAGAAACCTTTTGATTTCTTGGCCCTCCGTGCCCGTGACTCCAAAATCTATAAAACACAAATGCTCAAAGAAAACCATCATAAGAAATATATATTCCAAATATTGCACAACCTCTCATATATGATCGTGCACCAAGACATGTAGGATAACAGATCAAGTAATGCATCATTTAATAATCTTAACGAACAAAATTACACCAATTCATCAATAACTCATTATCAGACTTAAAATATCAATAGGAAATCAAAAGAGGGTTTTAAACATAGTAGGAACCGAGTGAGTAAACAATAGTGGCATCTCTAATCCTGAATCAGTATTCTCAACAAACATTGAAACATCCTTCCTTCCTAACGTACTTCCATCTTCCATCCTATCCTTTCCTCCGTTGGACTAAGTTGTAGCATCAACTATATTGACCTAACTCCAGATAGAACCCATAAGTGGAAGTGTCATGCATCTTGACCAAGCTTCCCCAATAGGAAACTACTAGTCACCATCAAACTTCTAGGGGAGCGTGACTTCACAAAACTCTTCGACGACTCTAGGTTTCGGAGGATAAATGATGGGAAATACTTTCACCCCTCCTTATAGAACTAAGGTCAACACCCTACATCAATACCTATTGTGCAACTACTATTCTTAGAGTCACATCATCAAATAACCACTCTGGGCAAGTTGTGTGTCCTATCAAAACCACATTTACCACATATCATAACAATATTTAAAACCATAAATTAAATCGTAAGTACAACTTATAGCATACACTATCTTTTGGATGTCTACGACATCTAAGTTACCTCAACACTACAAGCATTTGGTTATTACATAGCTTGTCAACTTGCAACTTAATTCACCAATACTCGTATCCATGCAGACACATCACATATTTCATACAATCATCTATATTTGTATTGACATTCAATAAATAAATGTATGTTTATTTACAACATGTCTCATATCTATTATACATCCACAACGTAATGTTACAATAGTATCCATTGTATTAAAATTGCACATTTAAATTTTCAGGTTTGAACAATTCTCATAACTATCATCCTTATGAAGATATAACAATAAAATAACATTATGCAACACATAAAATAGGTCCAAATATACACATATCAAATGTCTATATCAATATAAATAAGTCAAAATAGATACTAAACAATGAATTACAGTGATGAGTACAATCAAAGTTCTAACTGTTTAAGGTCAAAATATGGAGCATTACATATACCCACCCTTCAAGAAACTTCGTCCTGAAGTTATGGTCATTCTCAATATAAGGAAAAATTCATGACACAATTTCTATGTGTCTTCTTTGACAACAAACCTTATGCTATACTGGTTCCATTGGACCTTTACTTGATTAAAACATGTTGAGTCTAGTAACATGTTGAATGTGACTAGCCCTATTTAGCAGGCAACTTACTATGTCCCGACTCTATTTTATACCACTGATAATTAAATTAATGAAAATGCATTCTTCTCTTATAAATTTATTCTTCCTAAGTTCCATATGGGACCCCCATAATTAATGTATAATTTACTGATTTGACCGCTATTTATAACCCTTTTCTCCTCATCAATTATAATTTCATTAACTCATAAATACAATCCCACCTAGGATATCTTGATAATTATAAACAATAATTATTGACTTTGCTTATCCCTATAGCTTGACAATACACATGCCATTACTCAAGAGATTGACATTCTATAGTTTTCCATTTTTAGGAACATTGACTAAGATACTGCTAATCGATTGTCATGTGATATCGTCACTTTATAGTTTGTTCATTGTTCTCAATCTAACTTTCCTCTCAAGTCATAAAAATTAAATCTCGATCAAGTTAAATGTTTAGTATAGTATCATTCCCATCATAGTCGAAAAAAATCATGCTTTATATTAACAATTCACTATTACAAACATGCCTACATGTAAAAGCACCATGTCTACCTTGCTTTCGTTAGTATCATACACCAAGAGCAATTTTCCTACTAGGGTCGATTCTACACTCTATCACTACTTGTCTTTAAGGCTTTATTCTCTAGCTATTTCTCTTCATATGCCTTAACTTTATATCCTTTATATCTATATACTACTAACCAATTTTGGCCTCTAGCACTTTCTGGTTCCATTACTAGCACTCATCAAGTTCCTTCATCTTTAAACTTTGTTCTTCATCAACTAACATCTATTAAGGTACTTGTTACTCCTCTTACTAATTTTATGGATCCTTCACAAGATATACCTGAACTCCACTACTCTAGTACAATTAAGTAAAAATCAACAATTAGACACAATTTGACTTAATATCACATTGGTCAATATGAACTAGTCCATATACCCCATCACAACGTATGATATAAATAAACATATTATCATGATGTTTCACTTATCATTCTAAATTCAAGTTCTAGGTTCACAACATAAGCCCAGTCATAATATCCTTTTGAATGTTCATATGAACATAGAAATCACCCATTACAGTGTTATGTTGTCAATATCACCATACTAACCTGAATAATAATCAAATATAATCCATAATTCTCTTTCCCACCCACACTTGAGTATAGAGGAAACTCATGTGCATAAATTATACTCTTAAGCTAGCAAAACTTCTATACATTGCACCCCATGTCAATTTCTCCAAAACATGATTCGTCTAAGGTAAATTGTCATTTGGCCTTATCTCTTGGGAGAATAAGTGATGCTATATAAAACCACATATCTTCTCACAACACATAACACATAAGAGTTGTGTGGGGACCATCATTATTCTCCACTCATAATATACTAACACCATGATAGCCTACAACTTACTGACCTCCTATCGAGTCTAATCCTTCATAACTCAGAAGTAATGATTGTCCCTCTTGCAATACCCATACATATTTCTCTCTTAGAAATTTTAATATGGTCTACTCTATGTGACATGGACTAGGATTACTCATGCTATGTCCCTCAACGTTACTAACAAATCATACTTATGACTATGCTTTGCTTGAATTTAGAATTGAATATGACCTCCAACTTTACCATGCATCCAAACACCATATAACACCCTTATTTTACTATGATCCCCTTATATACTTCAAAATAAATAACATGAATTCTTAGTGATAAAGGCTTATGTAAAAATAAAATGATCCATTAAGAACTTTTAAAATAGAATAAAGGGACAAAGCCCCTCGACTAATATTTACAACATTCTTTTGACTTTAATTAAAGTGTCCATGTCTGTGTCTATATATATGGAAGGACTCCACATAAAGATATGGTTGACTTATCTTATCAAGGTGTATGTGTATCTCAATAAATAATACTTTATATGACATTTTGTTTAATTTGTACTACATTTCATAAAATAAGCAATTTAAGTATTGAAGTATAATCATATTTATAATAAAGTTTGTGTAAGTTATCAAACAATAAATAAATAGTTTTAAAGAACAATCCCCAACCATATGAACATTTTAAATATGTTTAATTCTATCCATCAAAATCTCAAAGATAACAAGAAACCTATCAAAAGAGAAGTTACATGACACTTGGCCTCTTTACAACATTAACATGTAATAGATTGCAAAACACCACTCACTAATTCTTATTTTAAAGAAAAAAAAAATGCAAAGGTGAAGATGGTAATGAATAACATTCAGTGTACAACCATACAATTCATCTAGACATGCTTTTATAATAAGACACTCCTCAATTTCATATATATATATATATATCAGGCCATTTAATGTCTTAATTTTGGTTTTTTGAGGGCATTGTGCACCGATCCTGGTCAAATGGTTAAATGCAATGTGGAGTGGATGATCTTCATTAAAGTCAACGGCTTTTTGACGGATCTTTATTTACTTCTTTTTTTATGTTTTCTTTGTTTTTGAGGCTGTGGAAAGGAGGTCGAGGGATATTTCTTTTGTATGTTGTGGTGTTGTGGCTTGATTTTTTATGAATTCTTATCTTTAGGAGGTTGTCAGCTATATGTTGATGATGTTGAAACACTCTGCAGCATTTTGTATATTACAGAAAAGAGCGTAAATTCTTCTACATACGTTTCTTTATTGCAGGGATACTTTCAGAAAAGAAAACCCTTATCTGAGGGAAAACTAATCCATGCCCACATCAATCAAAGGGGGGTTTGTTGCAGATGTGTTGTTACATAATACACTTATCAACTTGTATGTCAAGTGTGGGAGTGTGGTGGATTCTCACAGAGTTTTTGACCAAATGCCTTAACCAAATGTTTATTCATGGGCTGTCATAATCACAATGTAAGCAATGCATGGTTTTCCCGAGGAGGAATTATCTCTTTTTTGTCAAATGAGATGAACAAGAATTTTACCCAATCAGTTCACCTTCACCAATGTTCTTATAACATGCACCATCTTGGAATCTCTAGAGGAGGGTATCGAAATCCATGAAGAAATACTTAGAAATGAATTCCAATCGGATATGTTTGTGGCTAATGCCCTTATAGACATTTATGCAAAAATGAGGGAGAATAGAGACTGCACGCAATGTGTTTGACAAAATGCCCAAACCTAATATGGTCTCTTGGACAACTCTAGTTGCAGGATATACACAGGCACGTTACCTTGATGAGCTCCTGAATCTCTTTCATAGAATGACTCAAAGAGATGTGTGCTCTTGGATAGTAATGATTACTAGGTATGCACATAATGGGTTCATCGACTAGGCCTTGAAACTCTTTAAACTAATTCCTCATCGAGATATTATTTCATGGAATGCGATAATTGCAGGCCTCACACAAAATGGATACATTGTGGAAGCCTTGGAGCTTTTTCGACAACTCAGTTGGCAGGTTTGAAGTCAAATTTGAAAACCTTTGCTGGTATTATTCCAAGGTGCATCATGTAACATGCCATGGAGATTCATGAAAGAAGAAAAAAATTGTAAGTGGGGTTTAGTATAGCATCGTTTTGTTGATTTCCCTAATAAATATGTATGCAAAATGTGGATGCATGCAGAAAGCACTTGAGATATTTGATGGAATGCATCAACAAGATGTTATCTCATGGACAACAATAATTGYAGGGTATTGTTATTGGATCTTTAGGCTTCATACAAACCCTATTAAAATATAAAGGATAGGGTTTTTGGATTTATTCATGATTTATGATTGTTTCTCTCATTCCTTTAGCGATGTAGATAATGACCCAGGGACATAAAAAAAAACATTAAATTATTACAGGAAATCTTGTAKACTATATGGAAGCGGATAGGGATATCCTCACAAATATAGTTCATCCTTTCATTATGCAGCTTCGATACTCTTTTCGCACAAAATTTAATGATTATATCTTTATCTTTTTACTGTAACTATGTTCCTTCTTTAGCTTGAAGAATGCACAATTAATATTGTTTTGTTTCCATGGAGCATCCTCCTTATTTAAGTTTTATTGGTTCACAAGCTCTTATATATGCATAATTATGAAACTAAATAGATCGATAGAACACTGTCTTTCCATTATGTTTGGATCTTGGACACAAACTAACATAAATCAACCTCCCTCTCTTTACATACTTTAAATCTTATTCAGTGATGATAAGGTTATATGGGTAATGGAATATATACTTTCTCATAAATATGAAATTATGAAATCTCATTATTATTTATTTAGTCTAGTATACACAAAGATTATGCCCCATTTGTCCTTGTGTTTGAAACTTTTCTCTGATACCAAATGTAACTCCTATCCAAGATGATAAAAAACCAATAATTCATTAAATACATACACAATAGCAACTTTGTTTTAGCATAATTTCATTAATTTTCATTTACACAATTCTTCTGCATTTGCTCAATGATAAATCTAAATATCATGATGAAATAAATAATAGGTTAACTCTAAGGTTTAGAAATTAAAACACAAGTATATCCAAAATATCAATAACAATATACTACCAAAAAATACCTCCTCCTTAGTTTGTCGAAGCTCATCACTTGTAATTTAGTCTTGGGTGCTTCCAAGTATTATTTTCCCGCTTGCCCAGAGTGAAACAATGGAATCCTCATAGCCAACTAGGATTCTAGCCGACTTCCTAGCTCCAAGAAACCTTTTGATTTCTTGACCCTCCATTCCCGTGATTCCAAGAACACCAAAACACAAATGCTCAAAGAAAACCATCATAAGAAATATATCTTCTAAATATTTCACAACCTCTCATCATGCTCAAGCCTCCCCATCCTCCTTCCTCACCACTTCTTCTCCCTATTTATCAAGTTTCCATACACCCTTCCCCAAGTCTCCTCAACCACCCTCATTATTATCCATCAACCTCCCTTATCTAGATTTTTGGGAAAAGATTAAAATAAAACTAAGATATAAATGACTTGCATTAAACAACAATAAATAAAATTCAAAGTCTTTCTTCTCATGCTAGTTAATAAATACAATTTGACAATTTTCTCCAAAATGTACATAACCCACCATGTTTTTTTAATTCATCATACCAACCATCAATCAAAGTCAAAGAAGATATTTAATGCTTCTAGATATTTTGTATGCAATATAATTTACATAATCAATAAACATTCAATTAAATAGTTAATGATCTACTTTAATAATTAATACATTAATTAATTGTACTAGTGTACATTTGTAGGGTATGTGTGTGTAGCTAGAAAACACATATCTCATGCATGTACTAACAATAAACAATCATTACCTCTAGTGCATAGTTCATATATGATCGTGCACCAAGACATGTAGGATAACAGATCAAGTAATGCATCATTTAATAATCTTAATGAACAAAATTACACCAATTCATAAATAACTCATTATCACACTTAAAATATCAATAGGAAATCAAAAGAGGGTTTTAAACATAGTAGGAACCAAGTGAGTAAATAATAGTGGCATCTCTAATACCCAATTAGTATTCTCAACTAACATTGAAACATCCTTCCTTCCTAACCTACTTCCATATTCCATCCTATCCTTTCCTTTGTTGGAATAGGCTCGAGCGTCAACTATATTGACCTAACTCTAGATAGAACCCATAAGCGGAAGTGTCATACATCTCTACCAAGCTTCCCCAACAGGAAACTAGTAGTCGCCATCACACTTCTACGGGAGCGTGACTTCACACAACCCTCCCACAACTCTAGGTTTTGGAGGATAAACGATGGAAAATACCTCCAACCCTCCTTATAGAACTAAGGTCAACACCCTACATCAAGACCTATTGTGAAACTACTATTCTTAGAGTCACATCATCAAATAACCACTCTGGGCAAGTCGTGTGTCCTGTCAAAACCACACTTACGACAGATCATAACAATATTTAAAACCATAAATTAAATCATAAGTACAACTTGTAGCATACACTATCTTTTGGATGTCTATGACATCCAAGTTACCTCAACACTACAATCATTTGGTTATTATATAGCTTGTCAACCTGCAACTTAGTTCACCAATACTCGTATCCATGCAGACACATCACATATTTCATACAATCATCTATATTTGTATTGACATTCAATAAAGAAATGTATGTTTATTTACAACATGTCTCATATCTATTATACATCCACAATGTAATGTTACACTTGTATCCATTGTATTAAAATTCCACTTTTAAATTTTCAGGTTTGAACAATTCTCATAACTATCATCCTTATGAACATATAACAATAAAATATCATTATGGAAAAGATAAAATAGGTCCATATATACACATATCAAATGTCTATATCAATATAACTAAGTCCAAATAGTAACTAAACAATGAATTACAATGATGAGTACAATCAAAGTTCTAATTGTTTAAGGTCAAAATATGGAGCGTTACAGTTCTAGCTAAGTTTATCAAAATATTTGGAAAGATCTAGTTTTAGAAGCATACCAGGAGACTTGGTCGAGTGAAGAAAGTTGATTACTTCGTGAGCCAAAATGATGTTGTCCAAGATCCGTCTACCTTCCATGTACCCTGACTATTCCAGAGAGATGATGAACAATAGGATAGGTTTAAGACGCTTGGCTATGACCTCCATGATAAGCTTATAGATTACATTGTAG
>SNQJ01S0005967.1:18399-60130 GCA_010110895.2 Picea sitchensis
TTAAGGTCAAAATATGGAGCGTTACAGTTCTAGCTAAGTTTATCAAAATATTTGGAAAGATCTAGTTTTAGAAGCATACCAGGAGACTTGGTCGAGTGAAGAAAGTTGATTACTTCGTGAGCCAAAATGATGTTGTCCAAGATTCGTCTACCTTCCATGTACCCTGACTATTCCAGAGAGATGATGAACAATAGGATAGGTTTAAGACGCTTGGCTATGACCTCCATGATAAGCTTATAGATTACATTGTAGAGTGACATGGGTCGGAAGTGAGTTGGGGAGGTGACATTTTTCTCTTTTGGAATGAGATTCATTAAGGTGGCGTTGAGGGCCTGTAGGAGCTGCCCATATTTTCTCGAATCCTTTATAATTTCCTAGAATTCTTCCGGAATGATATCCCAACAATGACAGAAGAAGTTCGAAGTAAACCCATTGGTCCCAGGGGATTTTCATAACGGAGTTTCGTTGAGGGCTTGATCAACTTCTTCTTGGGTAATAGGACTCATCAATACCTCATTTTGTTCTTTGGTGACCTCCATTGGAATATTCTTGAGGATTGATTCGATAGCTTGAGTGTGATCTATAGGTGGTTCTGTAAGAAGGTTCTTGTAGTAAGATCATAGTTCCCTTTCTATGTCTGCGTTATTTTGGATTTCCATGCCTTGGTATGAAAGAAGGTGAGTGATGCGATTAGTGTGTTGGGGTTGAAGCATCGATCTCTGAAAAAATTTGGAGTTTCTTTGTGATCTGAAATCGGTGCTTAGCAATTTTGCACTATGACTTCAATTTTATCAAGATCTTTTCTAACAATGCATGTGAATATATAAGCGACAAAAGCTTAAATAATGAAGATAAATAATAGATAAATAAAAGAAACAAATCATCAATAGATTGAAACACCAGAAGTTGATAACGGAGTTCAGAAAAATTCACCTATGTCTACGGGGCCTTTGTCTTCAGCGAGGGAGGCTTGTCTATTCAAAATTCAATGCTCAAAATCTACGTCAAAATTACATCATATAGGTGTCTGAATGACTCAAATGTATTCTTCTCTGTCTCAGGAATCCGACACAATAGACGACACTGAAAAAGGTGGAGTAGAACTCCTAGAAATTGCCTCCAAAGCTCAGCTACTCTTCAATGCACAAGACAACTTGACCTTTGCAAGTTCTTCTTCCACTTTCTTTAATCTAGTTTTTGCCTCTTGATGCCTTTTTCTTCCTTCTTCAAACTTCACAATGGCTTGGTTTATATAGCCATGAGGTAGAGGGGTCAAATCCCAACAACCCACCTCTTGTGGCACTCAAATTGGGCAAATATGCACCAAGATATGGCCAAAATATTCAATATTATCTGAACAAATCATAAAAAATCCACTAATATAAGTGCAAAAACCCACTTTAGCAATATAATTGGGCTAAGCCCCTTTTTCCGGGCGCACGACCCTTAATAGGGTCACATGGCATATAATGTGGCCAAACTCCATCCCAAAGGGCTGTGCGCTGACCCTTAGTCTGAAATAACAGGTCATATGGCGATAACTGATAGGGCCGCACCCCTATACACACACTTGGGATAAGGTCACAACTCCGGTCGCATGCACCAAAGGTGTTAGAGGTTAAGTCTCGCGTTATGGCACCCATACCCTTTTTGAGAAGTGTATAGTAGAGAGATTCAAGTCGAGGTCTGTGGTCATATAACATAATAAAACATGTGGGCTTGGGCTTAGCCCCAACCCCCTTCCACCTCCACTTTACCATATATTCCATTTTATATATATTAATGTGGGGTTGTATAAACAAGTCCCACATTTGGCACTATGGCATTCAAACCTTTCCCAAAGAATTTCCTCTGCCAACAGGTCATGGGTTTGAATCCCATGAGATCCAAAACATTTTAACCAACCATGAAATGACAGGGTGCCATGTGCTAGCCCATGGCTGGGCCACATGGCACCGTTTAATTTGTTGATAAAGTGCCACTTGTCAACATCTGATTGGATCACTATCATCTTCCTAGTCAACTTGTTGATGTGCTTCCACATGTCTCAATGATACGTCATCATGATGTCATGCTGACATCAACATTGAGTTTTGGCCAGTTGATTATTGACTTTTTTCCTATTTGGGAAAATAAACAGAAAATGATAACAATAGAATACGATGTTTGTTTGATCCCATTCAAGTTTCATTAGGTTCATATCGACGAGGCCTACCCACACATCAGGTTTGAAGCCATTCTGAGAAATTTTAGTTTTAGGCCTTTTTGAGCCCCATCAAGCTCCTCGATCTGATTATGGATCACACCTCCCCACTAAAAGACCTTTTGGTCCTCCAAAACCATTTCACATCAATTTACTACATTTGTACATAATTCGACTAACAACAAACAACCTAGACTCAATAAAAACATTAATTAGACCCAATAAGTGATTTCATAAATCAAATCAATTTTATTACATCAATGAGACTGACACTAACTCAATTTACATATAGGGCATAAAATCTGCCCAGTTCCAAGCAAATGACCCATCTCCTACCAATGGATTTTTGTGGTCATTCCTCTTCTTCTCAACAACAACCCTCTTCTTCTCTTATACAACATCCTTCTTCTACTCTGGCCCTTTAGACTTTGTGGAGCATCTCAACCTTGGATGCAGCTTCCAACAAATATATTCACAATGTCCATTCCTTTGACAATGTGAGAAAGTATTTCATGCTTGAATGAATTCAATGAATCATTTCCCTAACTGAACTAAATCCCCACTATATTTCTCCTACTCTTGTCTCGTTGCGCTGAATTTGCACGCAGATCCTTTTTGACCTGCAGTGTTGCATCATATTGTCTTGGTGTACTCCTTGTCGCCATGATCTTCTTTCCATATACTTTTTGCTTCCAACATACTGCAACACAATGGTTATAACTTCCACAAAATGTTCATGAAAGTTTTCTTCTGATAAATTCCATGACCCTAGCATGTTCATCATTAAAGGTGGGTGAAGGAGATTTATACCTTTCAACCTTTTTACCTTTCTTTCTTGACTCACTGTTCATGTCATTGTTGGCTCGAGCCACTTGTTTTCCTTGATGTTTTTGAAACCATTATGTTGTCATCTATGGATGTCACTCCCAACAATGATCAACATTATTCCCAAACTTTTGACAATGTGTACAACAAACCACTAGATTGTTGTCGTCAGTAGATTCTCCTGCGTAGCCCAATACTTTCCAAGACCTTGTCCTTTCTTGTATCTAAACTTGGATAGTATTTTCATACCAATTCCTTTGGTATTTTTTTCAAATGCAGAAATATCTTGATTGTCAAAATCCACTTCCTGATCAACTACAGGAGAATCTGGAGTATAATGAGTACTTTCTGTTGGCGAGGAGAATGTGCCAATGGCCTCTCCTACTGACTGCTCCTCAACTGGAGTAGCAGGAGTATAGAAATCATCCTCATTGGATTTCCTACAGAATGGATGAATTACATGAGCCTTGATAGGAATCAGGCTTCTCACAGAAGGACTTCTTCAAACTAGCCTTTCTTCTATTGCTAACATCATGGTTCACAATCTTTCCCTGTCTTCCTCAAGGATTTGCACCAATCTTAGCAACTCAACATTTTCTCGCTGAATCTGTTGGTTAATCTCCTCTATTTATTGGAGTCCGACTCTCTTCAATATTTTCCCCATGCTTATTTACAATTCCTGCAATAGTCAACCTGATCTCATACCACTTGATCTGAAATCGGTGCTTAGCAATTTTTCACTATGACTTCAATTTTATCAAGATATTTTTCGATAATGCATGTGAATATATAAGTGAAAAAAACTTAAATAATGAAGAGAAATAATAGATAACTCAAAGAAACAAAACACCAACAGATTGAAACACCAGAAGTTGATAACGGAGTTTGGAAAAATTCGCCTACGTCTCCAGGACTTTGTCTTTAGTGAGGGAGGCTTCTCTATTCAAAATTCAATTCTTAAAATATGCAACAAAAATACATCATATATGTCTCTGAATGACTCATCTATATTCGGTTTTGTCTCAGGAACTTGACGCAATAGACAGAACTGAAAAAGCTGGAGAAGAACCCCCAGAAATTGCCTCCAAATATCAACTACTCTTCACTGCACAAGACAACTTGAACTTTGCAAGTTCTTCTTCCACTTGCTTCAAGCTACTTGCTACCTCTTGCTTCCTTTTTCTACCTTTTTAAAACTTCAAAATGGATTTGGTTTATATAGCCATGAGGTAGAGGGATCAAATCCCAACAATCCACCTCTTGTGGCACTCAAATTGGGCCAATATCCACCAAGATATGGCCAAAATCTCCAATATTAGTTGAATAAATCATAAAAAATCCACTAATAAAAGTGCAAAAACCCACTTTAGCAATATAATTGGGCTACGCCCCTTTTTCCTGGTGAACACCCCCTTAATAGGGTCACATGGCATATAATGTGGCCAAGCACCAGCCAAAAGGGCTGCGCACTGGCCCTTAGTTCGAAATCACAGGTCATATGGTGATAACTCATAGGGTCACGCCCCTATATGTGCGCTTGGGATAAGGTCACAACTTTGGTCGCATGCACCAAAGTTGTCAGAGGTTAAGCCTCAAGTTATGGCACCCACACCCTTTTTGGAAGTGTATCGTGGAGAGCTACAAGCGAAAGTCTGTGGTCATATAACATAATAAAACCTATGGACTGGGGCTTAGCCCCAACCTCCTTCTACCTCCACTCTACCATATATTGCATTATATATATATTAATGTGAGGTTGTATAAACAAGTCCCACTTTTAGCGCTATGGCATTCAAACCTTTCCCAAGGAATTTCCTCTACCAACAAGTCATGGGGTCGAATCCCATGAGCTCCAAAACATTTTAATTAACCATCAAATGATAGAGTGCTACGTGGCATCCCATGCCTGGGCCACATGGCACCGTTTAATTTATTGATAAAGTGTCACTTGTCAACATTTGATTTGATAACTTTCATCTGCCCAGTCAGCCTGTTGTTTTGATGCCATGCATCTCAATGCTACGCCAACATGATGATGTCAACATGACATCATGCTGACGTCAGCATTGAATTTTTGTTAGTTGATTGTTGACTTTTTGCCTGTTTGGGAAAACGAATAGAACACAATAACATGATCATACGATGTTCATTTGAGCCCGTTCAAGTTGCGCTTGGCACGTATCGATGAGGCCTTCACACACATCTGTTTTGAATCTATTCTAAGAACTTTGATTTTTAGGCCTTTCTGAACCCCATCAAGCTCCTAGATATGATTTTGGATCACTTTATTCCTATTTGAGCCATTTAATACGGGATTTCTGTCTCCAAAGAATTTCCTCCTGCACCCGTCTTTCATCCAACTGATTGTTGAGTAGGGATTTTTTCTCCCTACTCAACAATCATGAGCATTTCATGAGCATGGAAACAGTTCCAAAAGTGGATGTATTCCATGAATTTAATTGTTGCTTGAGTTTTTTTAGCTTTTGTTTAAATTTGTACATAGGAGTGTCTGTTGTGATTGCTTCTTCTTTCCACCAGAGTTTTATGTTGGCTTGAAAGTCCATGTGTGTCGGCCATAATTTTTCAAAGAGAAAGGGTTTCATGCCTGGGGTGCCACCGATGTTTATCAATAGGAGTATTAGCCAGTGATCAGATCCTAGAGTGTCAATCATAGTGGCATTCCAAGAGAGGTAATCCAACATAAAGGGTTCTGAGATTAAGAAGCAGTATAATCTGTAGGAGACATGTTGTGTCCCTGAGCATCTATTGCACCAGGTGAAGTGTCTATTGTCTGTTTCTATGTCAATAAGATTCAGAAGACCAATGATTTGGTGGAACTTCTCACTATCATTTCCTAGTCAATGTGTGCCCCCCTTCTTTTCCTCCATGCCTGTTATCATATTGAAATCTCTCCCAAGGATCCATCGATGATTGTCTATATGATTAGAAATCCATTCCAAATGATGGAGGAAGGCTTCCTTGTCTCTTGGGGTTGCAGGGTAGTAGACATTCATGATAAAACATGGCTTTCTTGAGATGATGAGTCAGAAGGAGGTTGTGACGGTCCATTTGGAGGTGAAGAAGCCTTCCATCAGTACTGTGGCAGGGTTCCAGAGTAGGGTGAGCCCTCCTGCTGCACCTTTTTCCTTGACTTCAACTAAATTAGCTTGTTTCCAACATTTTTTAAGTATTTGAGAAGCTTCCTCTCCCTCACATTTAGTTTCTTGCAGGAGAAGAATGTTCGGTTGTTCCTTCATTATCCTTTCTCAGAGCAAGCCTTACTTTCTTCGTGCGTTGAGACCCCTTATATTCCAGGATAGAATATTCATGAGGATGAGGAGGGTTGGAGGGGAGGAAAGATATTCGAGATTAGGTGGATCTGGCTGGATTTCATTAGGACATTGCCCACATTTTGAATGAGTTGATAGGTTGGTTTTCTACCCCTTTTTTTCTCTTCTTTTATGGGTTCACGTTGTTCTTTTGAGCTTCCTTTTTGTATACCTAGATTTGGATTGGCATAGGTTGATCCTCGTGTTGTAGAGTTGAGGAAAAATTTGTGGACTTTGCATAGCTGATCCGATGGTATGGTGTAGAGTTGTTTTTTTCAGTAGGCTTGTTGTAAGTGTACCATCTCTATTCCTGACAGCTTCTGGTCTTCCAGTTTTATTTTAGGGACTCCTATTTCTGAGCTGAGATTTGCAGGAAGGGAGGTCTTTGAGTTGGGGATTTGAGTGGATCCATGGGTAGAAGGGATGGGGTTTGGAGAACACTGGACTTGCATTGGGATTGAGGGGTTTGCTAGGGGGGTCAGAGGGAATGATGGGATTTTCTGACGGGGTCGGAAGGAGTTACTAGTTGAGGGTTTAGAGGGAACTTTTGGAGGCGCTTATTTGGTTGGATGCCTGTGACGTCCCGTGACCTGGGTGAAACCATCCTTGTTATTGTTGGGATCCTCAGAATTTGATTTGTTGGGGTTATTTAAGGGGTAGTCGCGGAATAGATGGCCATGTTCGTGGCATTTATGACATCGAAAGGGGATGCTCTCGTAATACAAGGTTTGGGACCATTCTTCATCCTGGTATTCCAAGGTTATGGCTTCAAGGAGTGGTTTGGAGATATTTAAGTAAACACAAATTCATGAATAAATAGTGTACCTTCGTTGTTTTGTTGCCTCCGAAGCTTTGACATAGATGCTGATCGTATTGTCGATGCATGCGGGTATTTCTTCCAGCCAGAAATTTTGAGGTAGCGAGTACAATCGCAACCAGATTGGTGCATGCGTGAATTCCTTCTTCTCTGGGCTAAACGTTTTTGTCCAAAAATGAAGGAAAAGACCTGTCGAGTTGTAAAAGTACGGTCCTCCTTCAAATATTCGGTTTTTGTCCTCTAGGGTATGCAGGATGATAGTGAAGAATCCTTTTGATCCAATTTGGAGGTCATAGTGACCCTTGGGCTTCCACCAATGTTGAATCCATTTAACTAAATCTTTTTTTGATGGCCATAGTCCCAAATTTTTTTCTATCAGGGTGAAATACCTCATGTATTATTTCTGGTCTTCTATCCTTGGAGATATGATAGTATATTTGGGTGCTACAGGAGCCTGCAAAATGCATTTTCCTAGTTCCCAGGTGCGAGCCACTTTTGGATGGTTTGATTCAGGGTCAATCTCCATAGGTTTCTCCTTCGGCATCTCATCCTCCCAAATGATGTTTTTCAGTTCCTCTCGAAGCTCGAAGGGTGGACATTTGAATTTCTTGAAGCCTTGCTTAGGGGCGATGACAGAGTTGTAAGAGGGGCTAGGATGACCCCTTCTTCAAACTTTGTGGCCAAAATAGGGACTCAGGGCGACGTACACAGGGGGTTCAATGTTGGAACCCTAACAAAGAATAAAATAAAAGATGTTGAAATTGGGAGATATAATACTACACACTGTAAGTGGAGATATATTGGGTTTATCTTTGTTCCGCTATAGGTGTAGAATTTTTGAATAGGGCGATTTCCAGTTCTCTATCTTCTCTGCAAATGTGAAAAATTATTATTTCAAATAAAGAAAACTAATAAATAATTAAATTTTGTTAATGTAATATTTTGCAGTATATTTATATTTTATTAATGTAATATTTTCTATTATATTTATGATCTAGATGCATTAAAAAAACTCCAAATAAATATCATTAACATTTAAAATACTAATTAAATTATTTATTGTAAATGAGAATGAAAAAATTAAATTAAATGCATTGCATTTTAAAAAATATTGT
The DNA here is from genome assembly GCA_010110895.2 of Picea sitchensis. Lineage (NCBI taxonomy): Eukaryota > Viridiplantae > Streptophyta > Pinopsida > Pinales > Pinaceae > Picea > Picea sitchensis. The sequence goes on from SNQJ01S0005967.1 coordinate 26,689, forward strand.
TAATGGCTAGATTTTTTGAATGCCAAAGAAACCCATGATCCATCATGAAAATAAGGAAACCAAACAAGTGACTAGGATTTTTTATTAGACTTTATCTTAGGACGACCATGTTACATTTTCCTAGGAAAGGAGACATCAAACCAAACGAACGACTAGACTCTATTATTAGACTATATCTTAAGATAACCATGTTACATTCTCTTCCTAAATGAAACTTCAAAACCAAACAATGACTAGGCTCTATTATTAGACTTTACCTTAGGATGTCCATGTTACATTCTACTACCAAAGGAAACTTGAGAAAAACCATTATTAATTTTTTTTTTTTTAATTATAATTTTTTATTATTTTTTTAAATTATAATTAATTTTCCTCAAAAAAAACCATTATTAAAAAAAAATATTATTTTTTAAAATTATAATTATTTTTTCTTAAAAATTCAATTTTTTTTAATATATTTATGCTTAATATATTAGAATTTAAATAAATTTATATTTTTTTATTAAAATTACTTATTATTCATTAATAAAAAAAATATTAGTTTTTATTTTTTTATTTTAATCAAATAATATTTTTTTTAAATAATGATATAAACTATATAGGAAATTCATAATTTATCCAAAAAAATTTTACAAGAGGAAATTATATATTTACTTACTCAAGTGCCCTCCGAACCGCGCGAGATGGTCGCCTATTACAAGGCTCACTAACTCTGCATTGGGTTTGGGTACCTATTATTCGGCGGCATCTGGCACCTTAATTTCATTTAAGCTCACTATAGCATTCATTTCTATCTTTCCAAACGAAAAGACCTCCCATAAATCATAAATTGGAGGGGGTGCTTGCNTCACTAACTCTGCATTGGGTTTGGGTACCTATTATTCGGCGGCATCTGGCACCTTAATTTCATTTAAGCTCACTATAGCATTCATTTCTATCTTTCCAAACGAAAAGACCTCCCATAAATCATAAATTGGAGGGGGTGCTTGCCTTCTTATTTGTTTGGTATTGGAAGGCGGAGCCTGACCGGTTAGGCATCTCAAGGATTTGTTTCCTTCTAAGGGTTGTTGGTTTCATATACCTTGGTAGGTAATGATGCCTCGTGGTTTGGATTGATAAAATATATGAATTATTTCTGTGTGAAGACCGACATGATTCATAATTTATCCAAAAAAATTTACAAGAGGAAATTATATATTTACTTTACTAAGAGAAAATAAGTATTTTTTTATAAGAAAACTATGCTTTCAAAAGGAAAAAAATTAACTTTATATGAACATTAATCCTAATGGTATCTTATTATTAATCTAATTGGATGGTATTACTGAACCATTTATTTCACATGCTTGTTAAATGAATAAAAAAGTACACAATGAGCATTAATCCTAAAATATAATTAATAGTCAAAAATTTTGACTATTAATATTCATTACTTAAACATATAAAAAATTTACATTATCCATAATTTATGAATAATAAAATGAATATTTAATAAACAAGTAATTTATTCTTTAATCACTTTTACACTATATCTACAACATATATTTAAAGAGAAAAGCCCTTCCTAACCCATATATTCAAAATTTAAAAAAAAAAGTGATTCATTTCATAAAAAGTAAAACTTAACTTTCTAACCTAAACTCATATTCTTGCTTTTTAATCCTAAAAACATATTATTTGTTAGGGAAGTTTTTAAGTATGTGTTATATAAGTTAAAGAATACCTTATTTTTAGCTACACTTCAACTTTTAACGATCTTGTTTTTATTGAAAATTAACATTTAAATAGTGTGTATTGTCAATAAAAAAAAGTTATAGCTTTTATTTGGCGTGTAAGAGGAAAAAGGATTGGAATGCCCTTGATCTGCCTTGTAACCTGGGAACCGTAAACGGGGACACTAATATCGATTATCTTGGCTCCTAAATTGAAGGGGTTTGCATGGGTAAGCATCCATGTTGTCAGTGTGACAAATATATGTCCATTATCTCGCTCCAAGTTGAGAAGCTTGCAAACGTAACCATCCATGTTCTCAATGTTCATGACAAATATAGACTAGTTGGTAATAAAAGTTTGAATGTTTACATGATCAATGATGCTTTGGGAACCTAAGAGACTTTTGACTATTGTCTAGGTTTTTATTTATTATAATTTTCTGTTTAGGGGCATTTAAGCTGTCAAAATCACCCAAGGATCGCACCCTGCAGGTTTCGAACCGATGACCTTTCAACACGGAGTAGCTTAACAACACACAACTGATGACTTTTCAACACGGAGTAGCTTAACAACACACAACTGATGACTTTTCAACACGGAGTAGCTTAACAACACACTCCGTCACCGACTGTCTTACACCCCGGGAATTATTAATGTGATGTTATATATCAATGTTTTTAAAGATATTATATTTTTACATATATTTATAAAAGAAATGAANTTTACATGATCAATGATGCTTTGGGAACCTAAGAGACTTTTGACTATTGTCTAGGTTTTTATTTATTATAATTTTCTGTTTAGGGGCATTTAAGCTGTCAAAATCACCCAAGGATCGCACCCTGCAGGTTTCGAACCGATGACTTTTCAACACGGAGTAGCTTAACAACACACAACTGATGACTTTTCAACACGGAGTAGCTTAACAACACACTCCGTCACCGACTGTCTTACACCCCGGGAATTATTAATGTGATNTATTTACTCTATCATGGGAAAATAATTCTATGAGTAAATCATTATCTCAATAGATAGGATTGAAAAACCTTAATTTTTCAAGGAACACAATTAACTTTATAACCTTAAATTATCTTTTATTCATTACACATACTTGTTAAATGAATAAAATATTACATTATCATAGGTGAACATTAACCCTAATATTATATTCTTATTAATTTAATCTGTCACTTAACCATTTTTTCCATTAAATGAATGAAAAAATACATAATGAGCATTAAACCTAAAATGTAATTAATACTCAAAAGTTTTGACTATTAATAATCATTACCTAGACATACAAAAAATTTACATTATCCATAATTTATTAATAATAAAATGAATATTTAATAAACAAGTAATTTGTTCTTTAATCAATTTTACACTATGTCTACAATCTAGATTCAAAGAGAAAACATCTTACTAACCCATATTCAAAAAAAGAAAAGAAAAAAAGTGATTCATTTCATAAAGAGAAAAACTTAACTCTTTAACTTAAACTATTTCTTTGTAATCCTAAAAACATATTATTTGTTAAGGATGTTTTTAAGTGTGTGTTATATAAGTTAAATAATGCCTTATTTTTAACTATGGTGGAAAATTAATGATGCAAATTTTACCTAATTTAACTCTCAAATTTAGTTCTCTAAAATGATATCTAACTCTACAAACTATTAAGAGAATACATTACATCTTGTTTTTATTGAAAATTAACATTTAAATAATGTGTCTGTTTGTCTAGAAAAAAGTTATAGCTTTTATTAAAAATAAAAAAGAAATTGCCTTAAAAATATGTTGATGTTGTAACATTGGTGACATATATACAATATTATTTCAACATAAAATTATTTGCTTTCTACATTAACATGTGATCCTCTGTACATATAAAAAAGGGAGCCACCTTTGAAGGGAAAAATAAATGAAAGCTTTTGAAGATAATAGACCATCTACATGTCCTTGACACAAACAAAAGATAGTAGGATAACGATCTAACATGAATATAAGCATAAAATAAAAATGGGATTATGAAAAACATCAGATGCACATATCCCTTTCACGCTATGTTTCCTTATGAAATTAAAAATCCCTTATTAGGTTCTCTCCTAGTAGGTACTCCCCCGATAGGTTATCCCTTAGGAGGCTCTCCATTAGATAGTGGTGGTTTTTTACCATTTAGAGGTGGTTCCCCATGTAGGTATAGGTAGTTAGGTATAGGTAATTTATCCATACTTCAACAGATTCTTCAATTGGGACTAAAATTGAGACGCACACCACTATGTATATAGGATCTGCTACTAGTGATGGTTCTACTTATACAGGTGCTTCTACAGGATCAACTGCCTCTATTGCTTACCTTGTTATTGGTGTAAGCCTAGATGGGATGTGCAGAAAGTAGGAAAAAGGTGAGCTTATAGGCAATGTACAAGTTATCGGAAAAAAGATATTTCTATGGAGAGAGACACATATGCATATATACACAATGCACTATTCGGATATCGATGAATGGAAATCAATTTATTGAACAACTAAAACTGATATGAATTTGAACTATAACTTTTGAGAGCACATATGCTCTCTTGTAGACATGGAGAAAAGAGGTTTCATGAAATTGAGTTGATGCTTCTAAAATTGAATCAAGAAGTGGTATTAGTACTAAATTTTGAATAAGAATTCATTTACCCATTCTATAACCAACATAGATTTCCCCAAAACTAAAAAAAAAAAATCAAATTCATTTGAAGAGCCAATTTGAGTATGAGTTTGAGGAATTGTGATTCTGCTTAATCGTTCATGTGGATTATGACATTCACTTTAAAATAAAAGTTGTGGGGACAATAAATAAACATAATACCTCGAGCTCCATTTGGTGTTTTCTTTCCTTGACTTGATGTATTGAAAAAGGGTCCAAGATGTTGATTGATTAATCTCTATCTCTTGAATCACTAAGGGAATTTTGAGGTAAAACATGGGCCTAAAATAAATTATACTATCATAATCAACTTTCTAAGAACCAATAGGGTTGAATACTATGATGCCAATCATAAAGATGAATATTTCTTGGAGGGAAAGGAAGAAAACTACTCTTTTTTATCATATTTTTTACTTATGTCCTTATAGGTTTACTAAAATTTAAAGTGTAGGCACTTGTTTGATGCATAATTAAATTCTTCATTATGCATCCAACGAGTGCCTATACTTGACATTTGAGTAAACTTAAAAGGATATAATTTGAAAATACAATAAGAAAAATAGTTATCTTCCTTTCCCTTCAAATATTCATAACTCTTCTTTTATTATTTTCCTTCGAAGTCACATTTTAGACCTCAAATTTCCCCTTATTCTACTTTGAAGGTTTTTTATTGAGTTTATGTTGGATCCCCTCATAGAAATATTTGGTTTTAGAAAACACTTCCAAGGGTAAGGACATTTTTTCAAAAATGATGTAATTCTTTGTAATCTAGAGTGCTTAAGGAACCATTTTGGGTAGGGGTCTATGATTTTCTAGAATGCACTCCTCCATCAACTTTTTGAAATTCTCAACTAAATTTGATCCTTCCAAAGATCCCATATTTCCACATTGTTGACATAGGACAAGTGTCATTCAATAGATAGAAGTTCTCCTTAGTATAAAGTCCCAATTAGATCTCACATCGCTTGGGATATGAGACCCATTTGGATTTTGTCCCAAAAACCATTACTAAAAAAGAGTGTGGTGTGGTGATTATAGGGCAATCACTTTGTGAACTTTTGACATAGCAAGTGTGTTTGTGGGATATTAAAAAATACCCACGGTATCACTAGATACTAATAAAAAACTCCCAAAATCCTTTTGTCGGACCCCTCTCCCAATACATTTTCCAATAAAAGAGACATATTTTTACNAAATAAATAAAACTAATAAATAATTAAATTTTATTAATTTAATATTTTCTACTATGTTTATATTTTATTAATCTAATATTTTCTATTATATTTATGATCTAATTAATAATTTATTAATTACATGTAAAACATATTATTTCAAATAAATAAAACTAATAAATAATTAAATTTTATTAATCTAATATTTTCTAGTATGTTTATATTTTATTGATGTAATATTTTCTATNAAATATAGATAGATATTTTACTATTTATGTAAAAAAAAATTGTTTTTTATTTTAATTATATTAGTAGATGTTTTACTATTTTACATGTAAATGTGAAAATACATTATTTCAAATAAATAAAATTAATAAATAATTACATGTAAAACCATATTATTTTAAATAAATAAAACTAATAAATAATTAAATTTTATTAATTTAATATTTTCTACTATGTTTATATTTTATTAATCTAATATATTTTATTATATTTATGATCTAATTAATAATTTATTAATTACATGTAAAACATATTATTTCAAATAAATAAAACTAATAAATAATTAAATTTTATTAATCTAATATTTTCTAGTATGTTTATATTTTATTGATGTAATATTTTCTATTATATTTATGATCTAGATGCATAAAAAAACTCCAAATAAAGAGCAATAACATTTAAAATACTAATTAAATTATTTATTGTAAATTAGAATGAAAAAATTAAATGAAATACATTGCATTTTCAAAAATATTGTAAATGGGTAGATTTTTTAAATGCCCACAAAACCCATGGTCTATCATGAAAATAAGGAAACCAAACAAGTGATTAGGATTTATTATTAGACTTTACCTTAGAATGGCCATGTTACATTTTCCTTTCCGAAAATATTGTTAATGGCTAGATTTTTTAAATGTCCACTAAACCCATGGTCCATCATGAAAATAAAGAAACCAAACCAATGACTAGGCTCTATTATTAGACTATATCTTAGGATGACCATGCTACATTCTCTTTTGAAAGAAGACTTCAAAATCAAACCAATGACTAGACTCTATTATTATACTTTATCTTAAGATGACCATGTTACATTCTACTACCAAAGGAAACTTAAAAAAACTATTATTAAAAAAAATTGTTATTTTTTAAAATTATAATTAATTTTTCTTAAAAAAAAAAGTTATTAATTTTTTTATTAAATTATAAATAAATTTTTTTATGAATTAATTTTTTTTAATATATTTACGTTTGATATATTATAATTAAAATAAATTTATATTGTGGTGTGGTGATTATAGGGCAATCACTCTGTGAACTTTTGACATAGCAAGTGTGTTTGTGGGATATTAAAAAATACCCACGGTATCACTAGATACTAATAAAAAACTCCCAAAATCCTTTTGTCGGACCCCTCTCCCAATACATTTTCCAATAAAAGAGACATATTTTTACNTGTGAACTTTTGACATAGCAAGTGTGTTTGTGGGATATTAAAAAATACCCACGGTATCACTAGATACTAATAAAAAACTCCCAAAATCCTTTTGTCGGACCCCTCTCCCAATACATTTTCCAATAAAAGAGACATATTTTTACTAGATACCCCTTGTTATACCCCCCAATACCTATAAACCACTATGAACCTTACATCCCCACAAATACCTATAAACCACTCTTAACCTTGCATCCCCCCAAATAATTACAATATATTGAATTTATTTTTCACAATTTCTAAGCGCCTATCAATCAACATGATAAGATATTGGTCAACAAGGTGAATTCCCTGTGGCAGTGATGATATGCAAAGTGCAGTGTGTAATATGAAGCTAATCTAAGTGTTGAAATAAAACTATTATAAACTATCCTATCTAGGATAAAACTAATAAAGGGTATTTTCATGGAGTTGGTGGATAAAAAAGTGGCAATAGTGTGAGAATGAATGTAATATACTCTGAATTTAACATTTTTTTTTAAGGGAACACTATCGTCTAAAATGCATGAAAAATGTCATGACACAAAGAACAATTAATCTTAAACCATTTAATGTATATCTATATCTGGAAAAGTACCATTGTCAAACGTTTTCTAAATGGTTTGCAAGTGATCTTAAGATCCATACATTGTTTTCCACTAGGCGTTGCTACTAGCATTATCAGTGTAATTTTCAACCCAATCATATAACTCCTAGCTATATTACTAAAACATATCACAAAGCACTTATAAAATACAAAACCTATACACCATACTCTAAATATACTTTATGTAATTCATACTTGAACACTAGCGCACATTGAGAATGGCCTAGGTCCTAACCGCCAAGTCCTAACTTTCATTCTAGGACTTTGGTGAGGTTCCAAAGTGTGTATACATGTTAAATTACACTTAGATCAAAGACATATAGTTGGAACCCTGTTAACATATAACCTTGGTCTGCATCAACCATAACTTATGGTCTATACAACAAAAAGATAGTATCACTCAAAAGGTAATATTCCTAAAAATATATTTTTAGAATAAGTATATATTATTACAAAGAATTCATTTATTAATATCAATTTTGTTATATTTAGTTTTCATATATCAGTATAAAAATAGGTTATTTTCATGTTACTTTTTTCGGGAATATTAGGAAAATCTCAAAGGATCAATGCGTGGATATCCAAAATATGCTACTAGGAATGTCCAAAAAAATGTACAAGGAGATGGTCAAATAAATGGACATAATTTCATTATAGGAGGAGCCATCTCAACAACAGTGTACTTGAAATGTATGAAATCATTGAATTTTTCTATTAGGTACATGTAAATAAATAATTTAGCATTAAATATTAATTTTCAAGTATTTTCTTGCACAAAATAAAACAATATGAAACCCATTCAACACATAAACCAAGACGACAAGGAAGAAAATGGTTGATAGCTAAGTTTGTGAGTAATTTTTATTTCCTTATAACAGCTTAAGATTTCATTTTTGTATATTTTAAGTGGTTTTAGAGCTGCCATCCTTTAATGTTTTCAAATATTTGCTAAAATAAAAAGAAGAGCCATCGGAAGAATTGATTGACATTGGGTTAAGTATGGGTTGTGTATATATGTTGGCATATAAAAAATTATTTGTGGAATTTGTAATTATCTATGTCGTTTTACTTCTCTCATTTTATAATTAATGGAACAAACAAAATCCTTTATATTAAATCTATGATTTATTATGGGGTATAAAACTTGCCTAAAACAAATTATGGAAATGTGTCAACATAAGAGTTGTTGACAAAAGGCATGATATTTGGTTTTGAAAGAATGTGTAGTATTCATTAGTCAATTCTTTGTATGGTACATTGTTTTTTAATTTACATTCATGTATATTATGTATTTCAATTTTCATTATTCTCACCAATGTAGATACTCTCATTACACTTTATTTTTATTTTTGTAGATGAAATTTGAAGAAGAGGAAAACAATTAAGGAAATCAACAAAACATTCGTCCAAATAACCCAAGTCATGGAAGTAGCTCGAGCACTAACAACAGTTCCAAGGAAGATTGATGATCAATATATTTGCATATCAATGTAAGTTGTTGTATTTTTTGAAATAAATGTTTGTTAAAATCAAACATTTTGTTTAATGTAATGGACATAGTGTCCCAATTGAAAGACAAGGGGTTACCAATAAGAGTCCCATTTTGTATGAAAAAGAGCCTCTTATTCATATACAATAAAATACATTTTATTTTATTCTATTGTGTTGTCCAATGTCGCTATGAAATGTTGCATCGCTCATTAAATATATAGATGATTAGATATTATAATGAAGAGATGTAAAATATGATAATATAACAAATTAATCGAAACATCACATCCAAATGCACTACTCAAAATTTAATTTATATGAATACTATTATAAGATCTATGCCAATTTTTTGATGAAAAATAAAATTAAAAAATAACAATATTTGCACTATCACAAGTTGATGTTTCTAAAAGGAGAAAATCAACATGAGTGCATTTAATGCTAAAATTCAAATGTAATGGACATAGTGTCCCAATTGAAAGACAGGGAGTTACCAATAAGTGTCCGGCCTTGTATGACAATGGAGCTCTTATTCATATACAATAAAATACATTTTATTTATTCTATTGTGTTGTCCAACGTCACTATGAAATGTTACATCAGCCATTAAATATATGGATGATTAATTATTATAATGAAGAGATGTAAAATATGATAATAACAAATTAATCTAAACATCATATCAAAATGCACCACTCAAAATTTATTTTATATGAATACTATTATAAGATCTATGCCAATTTTTTGATGAAAAATAAAATTAAAATAACAATATTTGCACTAATACAAGTTGATGTTTCTAAAGGAGAAAATCAACATGAGTGCATTTAATGCTAAAATTCACTGGTGCTCTATTAAAATGCACACCAATGTTGTAATACACTCAACCAACACTGATCATAATATTATTTTAACAAAAAAAATTGTAATAATATTAAAATCGCCTGGTATGCTTTTAATTAAAAACGACGCACTCCATGCTTCTCTCTCGTGATTAGACTTCCGCATTGATGGTTCTAAAATTTCATGCACGAAGTCGGCTTTTCTCTTTGAAACTTAATCTATGCATGGTATCATAGATTCAATGATGCACTTTTATTATTAAATCACCTACGCATTATTATTCATGAGAGTATAAATCTAACTCTAAATATTTTTGACTTTGGTGCTTTCGGTGAATTGTAAGAATTGGTGCTTTAAGTTTGAGAATGAACTGATGTGTATACTCCATCAATCACACTGCATAGAAAAACATCCGCTAAAACCTCCAACCTTCCATATTTTTTAGATATAATGAAGTTCCGCTATAATCTCCACAAAAACATCTACTACCAAAAACAAATGTTTTAGTTGTGGGTTTTTTCTACAATTTTTTCAATTTTGTAACACTGGCCTCCACTATAACCTCCACCTGTCTTTTCCTGGAGTGTATCCTCCTTGGTGAAGGCATAACCCCCTACAAAACGTCCTCCCATTGCAGAAAGAATGACCCAGGCATGGACATCCATATCCACATTGAGTAGAAACATGATGCAACACAACACTTTTATATCATTATCACACTTAGAGCTAACTATAGGTGATGCTGGTGGAGGGGCTGGTCCATCCCCCAAAGACGGAGGGGTTGGTCCTTTAATCCCTGCAGTAATGTCCATCTAGAAGAGGGCACATGTATAGACTAGGCGTCCATGTGACCCCCATATATGCTCAAGCAACAGACAAACATGTTATGGGATAACATAGGCCACTAGACATGATATTTCCATGGATTTTAGTATCTTGACCATCTTTATGTTCTCCATTGATTACACACACACACACAAATATATATGTATATATGTGTGTGTGTGTGTGTAGTTTGTTGTGTATTTTTTTCTATATCTAATTATATGATATTTACAGCTTCTATTCGAATATAATACCCTCAACATTGGTAGATGCATCATTACTATTTCCCACTACTAATGAAGAAATAGAAACAACCTGCTTGTTCGGTATAATTCATAATTAGATATGCAGTACCTTTGATAAATTCATCATTGTTCTCTTCTTATTCTCTAGCAATCTCACTGATTTGCTACTATTTTTCGACATTTGTAAGATATGTGTTCTATTTCTAAAGGTTGAGATACCATACAATGATGAACAATGTCCATTTGTGATTGATATGTCACGCCCTTCATAGGTATCATGTGTCGATTTAAATCTTGTTTAAATGTGAAATTTGTTATATTTTTTTGGTTTAGTTTCACATTTTTTCACTAATAAAAATATTATAAATGTGTATGTAGGTTGGTTCATTTAATTCCAGGTCACTCATATCACCACCATCCCATTCAACTCTACCAACATTCAATCCCTCATTTTTTCTCAGCTACACGGAAAGTCTGGTCCTTGGCCACCCTACTCCAACTCTTGGTATATGATTATCTACCCTAAGGTTTTTTCCATTCCTTGTAATATCCATGGGGAATTATCATCACACACCCCCTCCCATCTTTTCCATCCCATCCATCCATAGTGGCTCACTTCCTTCACATTCCAAAATTTAGAAAATGGAGGGTTGTTGAGGTCTTAACATAGCCTTAGGCATGTGGAAGGAGGAAAATATCTTTTACCACAAATCATCGAAGTGTCTTAATACTTTGGTTTGTGAAATCAATGAGCCAAAAGTTGTATAGGAAAAGATATGGGAAAAGTAAACTAGTCTAAATGCTATTAAAAAATAATATCACTCATTTAAATAGAATTTAAGAAGCAAACCTCTTGATTTCTTTATGATCTATAATCTTGAATCTTTACCAAATTAAAATTTTCCTTTCATTTTTTTGTTATATTGAATTCAAATTCTCACATACCAATTATGTTGCGGAGTAATGTTACAAGCTTAGATTAAGATTACATGCCAACTGGCCAACCATTCATAACTTATTTTTTAATGTTTTTTAATCCAATGTTATTATATAGTGACACATTAGCAAAAAATAACCACCTTTTAATTTCTAATTAATGTTATGCAATGCGATTACTTCATACATGAATGCATTATTTCTATAGATAATATTCAATGTCACTTCCTCTTAGATAGATGTTATTTGAAGAATGTCCTAAATCAACAACATTGTTGTCATTGTAGATGTTTAAATGATAATGATTCAATATTGAAATCTCAATAGAAAAGTAACAAAATTACATTCAACTCTTAAAATTAGTCTCTTTTTAATTATATATTAAATACTTTATCATTATTATATATATATATATATATATATGAGATTCTCTTGTTCGTAATATATTAATTATAATAATAATAATTATAATTGATTATTTGTTGGATAAGCGAAACAAACAAAGAATCCCCTTAACATAACTATTTAACTGCTAAAATATACATATCCTATCCTACCTTCTTTATACATAAAAACATTTTTTTATTTTTTATTTATTGAAAAGCTTTCATCAATACATTCCTTTTGCCACATGAATAATTAATTTTTAATGCTTAATATTTTGTCATTTTATTCCTTTGATCCCATATTATTTTTTTTCAATGATTAATACGATTCGGGCGTTCCCCATTCAGGGTAGGCTACTTTCTATTGTCAACTCAAACTTAAGTGATCTTGCAGGAATATAACTGTTTGGATTGACTTGTTTGACATTAAGTAAGTGAATCAATCATAAGACGCTCAGATGCATCAAAAGTTTTAAAGGTGAATACAGATGTGAAGCGTTGACGTTTTTTAATATAATATTCATTACAATCTGAAAGAAGCATCTAACACACTGAAATAGATCCTTTTGCAAGCAATTCAACTCAAAGATCTGTTATTAAACACACAAGAATTTCAAATTGCTTCCAGTGATGGATGCAACGGTGTAACTTTATTATAGAAAAAAAAACTCTTTCACGGGAAAGCTGGAGTTATGAAGCATAGCTGGAGTTATTGAGCAGAGCTGCACCTGAAAGTTGCTAGCAGCATGGACGAGGGCGTACTCTGTTTAGACCATGATTAGAACTATGACGTACTATGAATTTTCCCAATAGCTATGGAAATGTCATGCTTCCAAAGAGTTAACTCAAATTCGATGCTTGTCGGGGCGGGGACGATGTTGGCAGGGAGATCCATTCCTGCAGGACAGTACGCCTGCGTTTCGGGTGAGTTCTTGCACTAGGGCAAAACTCCTCGGTGCCACACTGTATGCAGTTGCATATGCGGAAGACAGCTGTGATCCTGATTGAACGAAATATGCACCGTTGAGAAACAGATCATCTTCAGATATCCAGTTCCAGTTCTTCCATTCATTGTGCTGCACAACGTTGTTCTCCCGCCTCGTAACCTCTTTTTTGAATGGATTTTCAGAAGCGCGGAATCTGTTACCTTGACTCAAGATGGTAGGGTTTGCACTTCCACCGATGGCATAATCTTCCCACTGAGTATAGTCATTGTTCACTATATGGAAGTGTCCGTATCGACACCTACATTGATGAACATGATTCATTCATAATTAAATAATACTAACAATATCGTGGTCTTCCTTAGCGGCCACAAAAGGGAACGAAATGTCGAAAATTAGGGTTTTAAAAAGAATATTTAGCTTGATATTCTTTCGTTGAGACCTTTGCCAAAATGGTTAATTGCAACCGTTACCTTCATGATCACGTCGTCAGTGTAGGTGGAGAATCTCTTATGTGGATGCCATGAATGATGATGTTTGTCACATTCTGAATGGTGATACAGGGGCCACCCTGACAAATGTGAACGTTGACGCCGCGTCCATCGGTCGTCTTGAAACTGCTCATGATCAGTTCTTCCTTCAACCGGATCACCATGTCTCTCTATTTATTATATTTCCATTTTCTAGGCCTTTATTTATTATATTTCCATTTTCTAGGTCTATTTTGTCATTCTCGAGTCATATTTTACTTCATTAAGGCTTTTTAACGTGGATGTTATATGTCCATGTTTTTCGTTTTTTTTGTTTTTTTTTATAAAATATTTTGAAAGTTACAAAAAGAATTTTAAGAATTATATTTTATTAATTAAGGAGTTTTTTAATTCCGTCTTATTGTAATTTGTTTTTTATTTTAATTACATGGATAGATGTTTTATTAATTATGTTTTATTTTAAATTTTTTTAGTTTGTTTTTTATTTTAATTATATTTGTAGATATTTTAATTACCTTCGGTCTTGCGCGGTGTCCCTGCTTAGTGCACATGTGTTCGAAATACCTTGCCTGATATCCTGTAGAAGAGTCATCAAAGGTTCCACATGACGAGTCCATTCTTCTTCCCTGTGATGCATCTCTTTGATGCCGCCATTGATGTCCTCAATTGATTGCTTGATGGCATCCAAACAGTCCTTGAGAGATTCTTTCCCAGGGCACCGGGTGAAAACAAGAGAGGGCGGAGGAGGTGGAGATATATCAGAGGACAAGGTGGGGGAGTCGAGAGAGGGGAGGGTGGAGGAGGGGGAATCAGAGGCTGGCAGGGAGGTGATGCATTGAGCTTTGGTACGAACCCTGGGGAGTTTCCCTGGCTGCCGAACCATTCAACTCGATAGGCGTAAGGAGATGACAATGGAGGAAATTATGGAGTAGTGGCCCGCTCGGGAAGGTGGTTCAGGTTGGTGGCGTGAGATGAAGCAAGGGGAGGCTCTTGGGTGGAGGCACACATAGGTTCTTGAGGGAAGCCTGGAAGAGTTTGCTTGCCTCATCCTCTCGAACCTCTTCCTCTTGCAGCATACTAGGCTGCTCGCCATTTTGATTTACCTCAAAGTCGAGGAATCGAGAAAAGCAAAGGAAACCATATATGGAGAGCGTCATAACTATTGTTCAAAGGACAAGAATCGAGCCAAACCAAAAGAAATAGCTGATTGGAGGAAGAGTGCTAGGTGCAGAGGGCCGAGAGCACCGAGGAAACTTGAGCCAGAGGAAAAAAATGAGATAGTCTACAGGAGAAGGCCAAGACTCAGGAGGCCAAGAGCTCGAATGAGCCGTGGATTTCGAAAACGCTGGCCTAAAGCTGTTGAATGAAGCAAGGTGATGGGATTCGGCCTGCGTCCCACCTATTTCCATTATCGCTCCCATGAACTGGAGCGCCATAACATTAAACTGATTTGAATTCAATTGAATGAAGAGGTGCATCGACCGAGGAGTTAAACACATGGATTAATGGTGGAGGTGAGTGCGGGCTGAGCTAGCTCGAGGTGGCAAGAGATGTGGCCATGTGTCTGCTCGTCTGGCCTTCCTCTCGTCGTATCTGATATCAACCCATTTGGGGGCTGGTCCTTGTTGTGAGCCATGTTTCTACATGCAATCACGAATGGGTGAGTAGGAGATGAGGCTGGAGAACAATAGAAGTCTCCTTCCTACAAGTCTACCCCAAAGTTTGCCAACATATCTTCTACTTGATTTGCGTTTCTTCGGATGTTGGAGGGAAGAACTACCCATTATGGCTGAAGGATTGACTTTATTTTGATCAACCCGTTCATGAGTCTCCAATTTAGGGAGATCTTCTCTGGGTCTGCACCATTTAGGAGATGAGAGAGGAGGTTAATGACTATTTGTGAATCACCTTCTTCTATAAGGAGGTTAGCCCTTGCTCTTTGGCTACTTGTAATCCTTTGAGAAATCCCCAAATGTCAGCTGCATTGTTGGTGTTATGGTCGAAGTTCCCAGCTAATATGTGGAGGATCTCTCTGTTGTTGTTGCATATGGCTGCCCCATAACCTGCGGGTCCCAGATTTCCCTTGGAGGCTCCATTGAAATTTATTTTGAGATACCCAACTTGCAGAGCCTCCGAATGGGAGGGGATGATCTTAGTAGTGTTACCTGGTGAGGGGGATGAAAGAGAGGGGGAGAGATGGAGTTTCCAATTATTGAGGATGATGTGCTCATTTTTGGGGAAATTCAAATCTTGATCTGTCCAGGGGTGCAAGTTGATTGTTTCCTTTATGTTGGAGTGGATTTTAGACCATACTTCTTGCCAGTTTAGGGAGGAAGATTTGAATATTCTGCGATTCCATTCTTTCCAAATCTGCAACAGAATAAATCCAGGTAGAAGTTGCCAAATCATGTTGAGGATGGGAGATTGAAAAATTAAATCTCACCATCCCTCAATCGTTTCCCTGATACCTAGATGATTAATATCCAAGGTTCTCATGATGTTGGTGCATTGGTCCCAAATATGTGAGTTGTAGGAGAAAATATTGAGAAGGTGATTCTGAGTCTCTTCCTTAGTACAACAAAGGTGACACTAGGAGGGGCCTATAAAGCCTCTTTTCATTAGATTGTCCCAATAAAGGATGTTGTTGTTCGTCGTTAACGAAAGGAAGGTGTTGATTTTTGGCCAGTTATTAGCACCCCAGATTTTGTTCCGAACTCCTTCATTTGGGAGGGAGTTATGTCCTACACAGAGAAAATAAGATTCTTGTAGATTGAAGGTGCCAGTGTTGGAGTGGCCCCACATTAGGATGTCCTCCCCTTGTTGGTTGAAGATTCTCATGGAGTTGAGTTGATCGAGCAATGGTTGGAGGTTTACCTCGGGGGGGATGTTCATCTCTTCGTGGGTGTTTTCCCATTTGCACCAGGTGTCTCTTTTTTCTTCTAGAATCCAGAAGTCGACTACTTTTTGGAGTTTTGCACCTATCGTCAAGGCAATAAAAGTGCACAGAGTGGGATCCTTGTTTAGGGTTGGAAGTTGTTGCTAGGATTTTCTCTAGAAGACGGCCTAGGTCTCATCTTCCAGTTCCCAGAAAGCATGATTCATTATCATCCCCTTGTTGTGCCTAGCCACATTCCAAATAAGATATCCATGGCACTGACCGTTCCATATGATTAGTTCCTTTTTCATTGTGGAAGGTGTGTATTTTTTCCTCTAGATGAGCACCTAGAGTTCTTGCGTCCTTTTTAATGATCTCCAACAGATTTTTGCACTGAGGAATTTATTGAAAATATAGGGATCTCTGAGTCCGAGTCCACCTACGTGCTTTGGTCTGCACTTCTTTTTCCAATTGACCAGAGCCAATTTGTGTCCTTCTTTGGTTCCCTGCCATATGAAGCTCTTTTGAATATTTATTAGAGTGTTGAGGATAAGGCTTGGGGTCGCAAGAACCGAGAAAGCGTAGATCAAGAGGGATTGAAGGAAATACTTGAGGAGGATGAGGGAACCATGCAGATTGAGGGAGTGAAAAGTCCAAGAGGCAAGTTTTTTCCTGAAGTTGGAAAGCAGATCTTCCCAGGAAGCATTTCCTAATGGATTATCAATTAGGGGGGTGCCAAGATACTTGGAAGGGAGGAATATTCAGATAAACCCCAAGAGATGCATAATATGGCATTGGATCTAGATGGGTGTGTTAAAGAAGAAGATTTGGGATTTAGAAAGTTTTACTTCCATGCCTGAAGCATCACATAAAAGATTAATCAAAAAGCAAATTTGGAGAGCTTCTCGGACTGTGGGGATTCCCATTAAGAGAATGTCATCCATGAACTGACTGTGCGAAATGGGAGAAGATATTCCATGGGGGGTGAGACTTGAGAGGGAGTTCTCTGTGATGGCTTATTTAATGGCTTGACTTAGCCCTTCCACCATTAATCTAAAGAGAAAGGGAGAAAGTGGATCCCCTTGTCTTATACCTCTAGAAGGAGATAATGGTTTGGAAGGGACGCCATTGACCAGGATGGAGAACAGGGATAATGGGGTGAGATTGACAATCCAGGAGACCCAAGATGGATCAAAACCAAAGGATAGAAGGGTTGATTTTAAGTTGTTCTAGCTAGTTTATCAAAACTTGAAAGATCCATTTTTAGAAGCAAACCAGGAGACTCGGTCGAGGGAAGCGAGTGGATTACTTCATGAGCCATAATGATGTTGTCCAAGATATGTTTGCCTTCCACGTACCCTAACTTCTCCAGAGAGATGATGAACAGTAGGATAGGTTGAATACGCTTCTCTATGACCTTCATGATAAGATTATAGATCACATTGTAGAGTGCAATGGGTCGGAAGTGAGTTGGGGAGGTGACATTTTTCTCTTTTGGAATGACAGTGATGAAGGTGGCGTTGAGGGCCTGTAGGACTTGCCCATATTTTCTGGAATCCTTTATACTTTCTTAGAATTCTTCCTGAATGATATCCCAACAATGATGGAAGAATTATGAAGTAAACCCATTGGGCCAAGGGGATTTTCCTAGCGGAGTGTCCCTGAGGGCTTGAGCAACTTATTCTTGAATATTTTTAGGTCCTATCAAGATTTTCAACTGGGTCTGTCTTTGACCACAGATTAACTCTAAGTTTCAACTATTATGATAATGTTTGCTGCTATTTTAGGACAACCAACAGTCCAAGAACTTCTTGCTAATTTTTTACGGTTGTACTTCCAATTTTAGGTGCTTTAGCATGTAGTTTTAGTAACCATAAGTTATCACATGCATACTAAAATAAGTACATCACACCTAAATATATTTACAGCGTAAAATAAGCATATCTAAGAAACTAGCAGATGCATTTTTGGTCAATAGGACCCTGTATAAAATCCCCCTGGGGAAAACCAGTTTAGGCTATATGTCTATATAATGATGATCAAAGCAAGAGATACAAAAAGTAATGAAATACAATGGAACTTGTATACATAGAAAGATCCTCACGAGACTTGCCACAAGAACCAGAGAAAGAAGTGCCCAAACTCAGGTAGACCCTCTCTCTTTGTTGCTCTCTACACTGAACTGAAGCGCTCTAGATCATTTGTAACCCAATGAAGAAATCCCTCTACAGGAATGTGCTCTCCTATGCCACCTCTCCACTGAAACTCTCAGAGCTCGAATCCTCCAAGAAGATCTGCTACCAGGTAGCTTCCAGTCCTCTCAAAAGGTGCACCCTCCTCCTAGCATAAATGATAACCATAAATAAACAGGAACTAAAGATGGATATATCTCACTATGAAAGCATGCACCCTCCCTCTAGCCTCCTCCTGCACCTAACCTCATCTCAAGGTGACAAGTCCTCCTCTCTCGGTGAGCAAATGAAGGATCCAAGTGCGCCTCCTCCCCTAGATGCTCCCCTCCTCCATGTAAAATGATCCCTCTTAGAAATGAAGGCTATGGCTACATGGAAATGCTATTTATGCAATCTCAAACCAAACAAGAGACTCTCCTCAATCTCTCAAGGATTTTTCTCAAACCCTCATGAAGTGTGCCCTCCTTCTCCTAAAGGAAATGTGGCCCTCTTCTCTTCTCCAAAACTCACAAGTGAAGAATGAGTCTCAAAAATACCTTTACCCTCTCTTTAGCCTCCTTGAGCCAACCCTAAAATATCAATGGCCTAGATTAGATCTATCCAAGTCTAATCAATGGGTGAAATCTCATCCTAAAATATCACTAAGGAAACCCACTTTCCTTAGTTGCTTTATGTCTATTAATTCACCCACATTGTGAATTAATTGTCACTTTATGACTTAAGTGACATATTTCACTTTTGAATTAAATTTATCAAGTCAAAGTGGAATTAGAATCATAAACTAAAGTACAAGGGTAATAGTCTTCCCCCTTTGTGCTTAGAGACTCATAAGCACATGGGGACCACTTTCCAAGGTACCCAATAGAGACTCATAAGCACATGGGACCACTTCCCAAGTTACCCAACACCTCTTCCACTAAGGAAAGTGCTCGTCACCGCCAATAACATGCCTATAGTGTTTTTGGTTTCCTCCTAGCATATGCTTG
Source organism: Picea sitchensis (assembly GCA_010110895.2). Taxonomy (NCBI): domain Eukaryota; kingdom Viridiplantae; phylum Streptophyta; class Pinopsida; order Pinales; family Pinaceae; genus Picea; species Picea sitchensis. The sequence continues at coordinate 46,561 of SNQJ01S0005967.1, forward strand.
GTGATTATGGTTGTACCCTAATTGCTGAAAGTGGACTCTCTGACAGATCTACTTAATCAGAAGGATCTATAAATGGAACCGACTCTCCATCTATCCGATATCACCTAGATCTCGGTCATCACATCAAGATCTCCACCTTGTTCTCCCATCAAGGATTTCCTCCCACTCCTGGCATCTCACTAAGAGTCACTCTTTTGGGATCTCACCAAGAGTCTCCCTCTGGTCTCTCACCAAGAGTCATGAAATTGGTCTCTCACCAAGTCACCTCCACCAAGTGGATCCGTAATCCCATTATTCCCATCTCATAAGCTATGTGAGTCTCAAGTTCTTGTGCCCCTACTCCTCCTCCTCATCAACCTCTGATGCATTGAAACTGTAGCACCAACTCTCTATCAGTTCGGCTGCTCTGAAACTAAAGCTATACTGGGTGGACCAGCCACCCACTTTGAAGATTTTGTGGACACCGGTATCATCTCTCCCTCCTCTAATCATTGTTGTGAGTCAATCGGTCCTCCCCAACTCTATCTCACCATCTAGTGTTAGATGATGTAATAGAAGACAAGGTAGTTATGAATGCACACTCTCTGGAAAAATGATCATTGAAATCTATCTCCTCTACTGTTAGTTTACACATCCTCGGCCGCTTCTTCTTCTTCTTTGGCACACTCATTCCTGCATAGTGACCCATCTTTCCACAAGAAAATCATCTCATTGTGCTCATGTATCTCCTCTTCCCACTGCCGCCTTCCTCCTATGGTGGGGCTCTGTGGACCCTCGCCAACCTCCATGATCAAGTCTTTTTGCCCTTTATCCAAAGAGCAAGGTCATCATCACCCTGACCTGACTGCTACTGCTACTGCTGCTGCTGTCCAAAACCCTCTGATATAAGTCTAGTCTCCTACTAAACGAAATCATCCCACATCCTCTTCCATGTAGGCATGACCTCCCCTGGAAACACCCCTATACAAATGGACCCCATCGTTTGGTGAAGCTATTCATAGCTTACCTCACTAAAGAGTTAGGGTTCATAACCTCTCCATGACTGCAAGCTCATTTTTGATCTGAGTGAATCTGCCAAGAAATGAAGAAACTGACTCCATCCCTCAGAATGTGAATGCCCCTAAGTTGTTCATGAAGAACCATCTTCCAGCTCTCATTAGAGCTCTCGTGACAACTTGCAAAGAGATGCCCACATCTCAAATGCAAAAGTCTTCCCAATCAAGTGGGGAATAATACATCTCTCACAACATCACAAATGATCCTCTTTGCCTTATTGTTCCTCTTCTTGAACTTTTACACCAAGACATGTTCAGTTACAGGAATGGGAGGACCAACTGCCTCAACTATGTCCCATAGCTAGAGGTCCTCTAAGACAAATACCATCCTTGTCTTCCAAGGTGACCAATTTCTATCCCCGACTAGCATGTCTCACATATGAGATGATGACATGTCTGCCAATTGCACTCACTCTGATGCTCCAAGTTCGTAAGACTGCTTCCTCACTCCTCGCCAAAATGTGTGTTGAAAAGAGGCAAGCGAATCCACTACTTCACTCCTAGTCAGTGGGTGTGAAAAGAGGTTGTCAAACTACACCCCTCACTCCTCGGCCCACGCAGGTGTGAAAACAAGCATTCCACAAATGTCAAAAAATGCCCAGTTGTCCTCTGCAAAAATATTCCCTCTAACAACCACCGAATGAGTCAATGGCTATCCACAAAAATTATGTCAAGAAGATGTATATGATAGCCTAAAAAATGTTGTCCAGACTGCTCAAAATTTCAGCCACCCCAGCTCTGATACCATGAAGATTTTAGGTCCCATCGCTTGTCAATTAGGTCCTGCCTTTGACCACAAAGATTGACACTAAGTTTCAACCAACCATTATGATAATGTTTGTTTTTGTTTAGGACAAACCAATCCAAGAACTTCTTTATTGATTCATACTTACAGACTTCCAATTTTAGGTGCTCTAGCATGTAGTTTTAGTAGCTAGAAGTTAGCACGGGAATACTAAAATATGTACAACACACCTAAAGATTCTACAACCAGTAAATAACCAGATCTAAGAAGCTAACACATGCATTTTTTGTACAAAGGTATTTTTGGTCAACAGGACTCTAGATAAATCTCCTGGGAAAACCAATTTGGGATATGTCTATATAATGATGATCAAAAAAAGAGATACAACAAGTAATGAAATAAAATGGAACTTGTATACATAACAAACTCCTCAATGATTCTTCCCATAAGAACCGTAGAAATAAGTGCCTGTAAACTCAAAGCGACTCTCCCTTTGTTTCCTCTCACAGATCAATCAAGCAACTTATCTCATCCAGAACCTAACAAAGAAATCTCTCCACAAGAATGTTCTCTCCTATGATGTCTCTCCACTGAAACTGTTAGGAGCATCAAATCCTCCAACCGTGACATTCTACTACCACAAGCAAATCCTCCTCAACAAAGTAACCCTCCTACTAGCAGAAATCATCACCATAAATAAACAGACTAAAAATGGATCTCTCACCACAAAGCATGTGCCCTCCCTCTATCCTCCTTCTGCATCTAACCTCATCTCTGCTGTGACAATTCCTCCTCTCCCAATGAGCAAATGAAGTATCCAATGCGCTCTCCTCTCCTAGATGTGCCCCTCCTCCATGTAAAATTCTCCCTCTCGGAAATGAAGGCTATGGCTCCATGGAAATGCTCTCCATGAAATCTCAAACCAAACAAGAGCCTCTCCTCAATCTCTCAAGGGTATTTCTCAAACCCTCATGAAGTGTGCCCCCCTTCTCCTCAAGAAATGTGCCCCACTACTCTTCTCTCCAAAACTCACAAGTGAAGAATGAGTCTCAAAATACCTTTACCCTCCTTTTAGTCTCCTTGATCCAACCCTAAAATATCAATGGCCTATATTAGATCTAGCCATGTCTAATCAATTGGTGAGATCTCATCCTAAAATCTCACTAAGGAAACCCACTTTCCTTAGTTTCTTTACGTCTATTAATTCACCCACACAGAATTAATTGTCACTTTTATGACTTAAGTGACATATTTCACTTGGACTTAAATCTCCTAAGTCAAAGTAAAATTGGAAATCAGCAGCAGCACAAGGGTATTAGTCTTCCCCTTGTGCTTAGAGACTCATAAGCACACGGGGACCATCTCTTCTAAGGCACCCAAATCTCAACAATTTGCAATAGGACTCATCAAGACCTCATTCTGTTCTTTGGTGACCTCCCTTGGAATATGCTTCAGAATTGAGTCGATAGCTTGAGTGCAATCTATAGGGGGTTCTGTAAGAAGGTTCTTGTAGTAAGACAATAATTTTCTTTCTATGTCTGCATGCTTTTGGATTTCCATGCCTTGGTATGAAATAAGGTGCGTGATGCGATTAGTGTGTTGGCACTGAAGCATCGATCTGTGGAAAAAATTTGGTGTTTTTATCAAATCTAAGTAGAAATTTGCACTATGACTTCAATTTTATCAAGATATTTTTCAATGCATGTGAATATACATAAAAAACTTAAATAATGGAGAGAAATAATAGATAAATCAAATAAAACAAACTATCAATAGATTGAAACACCGTAGTTGATAACGGAGTTCTACTAAAATTTGGCTTCACGCCTTCGGCCTTTGTCTTTATTGAGGGAGGCTTCTTTATTCAAAGTTCAATGCTTAAAATATGCATCAAAATTACATCATATAGGTCTCTAACTGACTCAGTTGTATTCTTCTTTATCTCAAGAACCCATGCAACAAACTAATCAAAAGGTGGAGAAATCCCATAAATTGCCTCCAAAGTGTTACGTGTATGAACTAACTGAGAGGGGAATCCGCTTTAGTGTAGATTATTAACAATTTACACTCATTTTTCACTTTGAGTCATTAATCTTAGTGGCAAAGGGGAGTTCCCATCAGGAAATTCGTGAGTTATAAAACATAAAGCAGATAGTTTAAAGAACAGCAATCACACACAAGATTCATTCACAAGTATGAGACACGATTTTCAAGAGGAAACCCAATCAAGGAAAAAAACCTTGTCTTCTTAAGATGTTCAGCAAGCTTCAACTTCGCTACATCTCATCTTTTATGAGCACTAACTCATAGAGGCTACAACCCTCTCGATTGCCAGCACCAACCGGCCGAGAGCACCAACTCCTACGTAACTTAGCACCCACCGGGTGGAAGCATCGACTTCCTTCTTACTTCAGCACCAACCGAGTGAAGGCACCAACCTTCGTGATTCTGGCATAAGCACCTACTCTGTGTAGAAAGAGACATACGCCTCCTAGCACCACCCTACCACCCTAGTTTCTTTGAATAAAAAAATCTTTCTCAAACCAATTTGCTTATTCCGATATAGCTTGCTTACCATTTCAGCTATGCCGCCTCATTTAATCCATTCTCATCTTCTTAATCGCTACCCACAAATTCTCGCTTTATTGCCTTTTGATCTCGGGTCAGTCAGCCTTTCATCATTATCCGAAGCCCATTCTCATCTCTTCTCCTGTGAGGTTCTCCTTCTTTTCTCACATCCAGAATGCTTCCTCTTTCTCACTTCAACAACAACAATTCATCTCTGCTCCAGCCACATTATATAGATTCACCACATGCAGAGGTTTTCCAGCGCTTCTCAACTCCAACTACAGCTTTCTCTCCTTTCTTTCATTCTTTCTTCGCTTTTGCATGCTATCATTCTCCTTAATTTTCTGAACTTCCTCTTTGCATGCCTCCTCTACAAATGCCACATCATGCAACGCTGCATTCCTCCTGTCTTAACTTCCAGACTAATTTTAGACTAAAAGTCTTTTCTTTCTTAACTCCAACCGCAGCTTCTTTTCTTTTATTTGTTCTTCTCGCTTTCCCATGCCGTTTCTCCCCATTTTCTCAATCGCTCTTTATCGCTTCCTCACACATGCCAATTCATGCAACTGTTCCAAATAATGTGTTCCAGCAATGTTCCAAAGATTCCAAAGAATAGAATTCCAAAGAAATGTATTCCAAAGATCCGTGTTCCAAGAATGTGGTTCAAAGAAATAAGGTTCCAAAGATTCGTGTTCCAACAAATGTATGTTCCAAAGATTCGTGTTCCAGTAGCTGTTCAAAGATTCTGTTCCAAATAATGCGGTTCCAAAGATTCACGCTTCAAAGATCCGTGATTCAAGATTTTTGTTTCAAAGATCTACATTTCAACATCCGGTGGATTCAACATTTGTGTTTCAGCAACTACGTTTCAACATCTGAGATCAACATTTGTGTTTCAAAGATATGCTTTCAAAGATCTCTGTGGTTTCAGCTAGCCAAGATTTGTGTTGTAAAATACACTGTTTCATCTTCTATGTTCCTGCCTCTGTTTTCCATAAACAATCGATTGCCATCAATGACAACCTTGATCATCTCGTGACTATCTCATTGTAGCCATATTTCCAACACACAAAGCTCAACTTACTCTTCACCTGGACAAGAAAACGTGACCTTTGAAACTTCTTCTTCCACTTGATTCAAGCTACTTGCTACCTCTTGCTTCCTTTTACAATTCCTTTTCAAATTCACAATGGTTTGGTTTATATAGACATGAGGTAGGGGGCTCAAATCCCAACAACCCACCTTTTGTGGCACTCAAATTGGACCAACATCCACCAAGATATGGCCAAAATCTCCAATATTAGCCTGAATAAATCATAAAAAATCCACTAATATAAGTGAAAAAACCCACTTTAGCAATATAATTGGGCTAAGCCTCTTTTTCCTGGCACGCGACCCTTAATAGGGTCACATGGCATATAATGTGGCCAAGCGCCAACCCAAAGGGCTGCGCGCTGGCCCTTAGTCCGAAATCATAGGTCATATGGTGATAAATCATAGGGTCGCACCCCTATACATGCGCTTGGGATAAGGTCACAACTCCGTTCGCATGCACTAAAGGTGTTAGAGGTTAAGCCTCAAGTTATGGCACCCGTGCCCTTTTTCAGAAGTGTATAGTTGAGTGCTGCAAGCAGAGGTATGTAGTCATATATCATAATAAAACTCATGGGTTGGGGTTTAGCCCCACCCCCTTCCACCTCCACTCTACCATATATTGCATTATATATATACTAATGTGAGGTTGTATAAACAAGTCCCACATTTGGTGCTATGTCATTCAAACCTTTCCCAAGGAATTTCCTCTACCAACGGGTCATGGGGTCGAATTCCATGAGCTCCAAAACATTTTATCCAACCATCAAATGATAGGGTTCCACGTGGCAGCCCATGCCTGGGCCATGTGGCACCATTTAATTTGTCGAGAAAGTGCCACTTGTCAACATCTTATTGGATCAGTGTAATCTTCCCAGTCAACCTGCTAATGTGTTGCCACGTGTCTCAATGCTATGTCAGCATGACATCATGCTGATGTCAGCATTGACTTTTTGCGAGTTCACTGTTGACTTTTTGTCTGTTTGGGAAAATGAACAGAACATGATAACAACAACATACAAGGTATTTTTGAGCTCGTTGAAGTTGCATTGGGTTTGTATCGATGAGACCTACGCACACATCAGTTTTGAAGTCATTCTGAGAACTTTTATTTTTAGGCCTTTCTAAGCCCCATCAAGCTCCTTGATCCAATTCTGGATCAAACCTCCCCACTAAAAGACCTTCTGGTCCTCCAAAAGGGTATTACATGAATTGACTACATTATTACATCATTTGACTAACAATAACCAACCTAGACTCAATAAAAACATTAACTAGACCCAATAAGTGATTTCATAAATCAAATCACTTTTATTACATCAATGAGACTAACACTGACTCGATTTACATATAGGGCATAAAATCTTGCCAGTTCCAATAAGATGACCCATCCCCTACCAATGGATTTTTGTGGTCATTCATTTGCTTCTCAACAACATCCCTCTTATGCTCTTCTACAACATCCTTCTTCTTCTCTGGCCCTTTAGGCTTTGTGGAGCATCTCAACCCTGGATGCAACTTTCAACAACTATCTTCACAATGTCCATTCCTTTGACAATGTGAGCAATTATTTCGTGCTTGAATGAATTCGATGAAGCCTTTCCCTCACTGAACTAAATGCCCACTAGATTTCTCTGACTCTTGTCTCGGTGGCGCTGAATTTGCATGCAAATCCTTTTTGACTTGCAATGTTGCATCATCTTGTCTTGGCGTACTCCTTGTCGCCATGATCTTCTCTCCATATACTTTTTGCTTCTATCATACTACAACATAATGGTTATGACTGCCAAAAAATGTGTATGGAATTGCTCCTTTGATAAGTTCCATGACCCTAGCATGTTCATCATTAAAGGTGGGTGAAGGAGATTTATACCTTTCAACCTTTTTACCTTTCTTTCACGACTCACCATTTGAGTCATTGTTGGATCGAGCCACTTGTTTTCCTTGACGAGTTCAAAACCATTTTGGTGTCATCTTTGAATGTCACTCCCAACAATGATAAACATCGTGTCCGAAATTTCGACAATGTGTACAAAAAACCACTGGATTGTTGTCATCAATATATTCTCCTGTGTAACCCAATCCTTCATGGAGTGGTCGTTCTCACACCTCAATCGACTAAACTCTTCCTTGGACATACTTTCTAAGACCTTTTCCTTTCTTGTATCAAAAATTGGATAGCATTTTCATACCAATTCCATTGGTATGTTTTTCAAATGATGAAATATCTCGATTGTCGGAATCCACTTCTTGATCAACTACAAGAGAAGATGGAGTATAATGAGTACTTTCCATTGGCGAGGAAAATGTGCCAATGGTCTCTCCTACTGACTGCTCCTCAACTGGAGTAGCAGGAGTATACAAATCATCCTTATTGGATTACCTACGGAATGGATGAAGTTCATCAACCTTGATAGGAATTGAGCTTTTCACAGAAGGACTTCTTCCAACTGGCCTTTCTTCTATTTCTAACATCATGTTTCACAATATTTCCCTGTCTTCCTCAAGGATTTGCACCAATCTTCGTAGCTCACCATTTTCTTGCAGAATCTATTAGTTAATCTCCTTGGGTTCCTGGATTCTGGTTCTCTTCAATATTTTTCCCATGCTTATTTAAAATTCCTTCAATAGTCAACCTTCTCTCATACCACTTGATCTGAAATCGATGCTTAGCAATTTTGAACTATGACTTCAATTTTATCAAGATCTTTTTTGACAATGCATGTGAATATATAAGTGACAAAAACTTAAATAATGTAGAGAAATAACAGATAACTCAAAGAAACAAGCCATCAACATATTGAAACACCAGAAGTTGATAATGGAGTTCGAAAAAATTCGCCTACATCTCTGGGCCTTTGTCCTTAGTGAGGGAGGCTTCTCTATTCAAAATTCAATGCTTAAAATCTGCATCAAAATTACATCATATAGGTCTCTGATTGACTCATCTATATTCTTCTCTATCTCAGGAACCTGACGTAATAGATGGCACTGAAAAAGGTGGAGTAGAAATCCGAGAAATTTCCTCCAAATCTCATCTACTCTTCACTGCACAAGACAACTTGACCTTTGCAAGTTCTTCTTCCACTTGCTTCAAGCTACTTGCTACCTTTTGTTTCCTTTTTCTACCTTTTTCAAACTTCACAATGGCTTGGTTTATATATCCATGAGGTATCTGGATCAAATCCCAACAAGCCACCTCTTGTGGCACTCAAATTGGGCCAATATCCACCAAGATATGGCCAAAATCTCCAATATTAGCTGAATAAATCATAAAAAATCCACTAATATAAGTGGAAAAACCCACTTTAGTAATATAATTGGGCTAATCCTCTTTTTCCTGGTGTGTTCCACATTAATAGGGTCACATGGCATATAATGTGGCCAAGCGCCAGTCCAAAGGGTTGTGCGCTAGCCCTTATTCTGAAATCATAGGTCATATGGCGATAACTCATAGGGTCACGCCCTTATATGCATTCTTAGGATAAGGGCATAGCTCCGGTCGCATGCACCAAAGGTGTCAGAGGTTAAGCCTCAAGTTATGGCACCCAGACCCTTTTTTGGAAGTGTATAGTGGAGCGCTACAAGCGGAGGTCTATGGTCATATAACATAATAAAACCTATGGGTTGGGGCTTAGCCCCAACCCCCTTTCGCCTACACTCTACCATTTATTTCATTTTATATATATTAATGTGGGGTTGTATAAACAAGTCCCACCTTTGGCACTATGGCATTCAAACCTTTCCCAAGGAATTTCCTCTATCAATAGGTCATGGGGTGAAATCCCATGAGCTCCAAAACATTTTAACCAACAATCAAATGACAGGGTTCCCTGTGGAAGCCCATGCCTGGGCCACATGGCACCATTTAATTTGTCGAGAAAGTGTCACTTGTCAACATATGATTGGATCACTCTTATCTGACCAGTGAGCCTGTTGGTGTGATGCCATGCATCTCAATGCTACGTCATCACGATGACGTCAGCATGATGTCATGCTGACGTCAACATTGACTTATTGTCACTTGACTGTTGACTTTTTCCCTGTTTGGGAAAATGAACAGAACATGATAAGAGGAGCATATGACGTTTTTTTGATCCAGTTCAAGTTGGTTTGGGTTCATATAGACGAAGCCTACACACAAATCCAGTTTGAAGCCATTCTGAAAAATTTAATTTTTAGGCCTTTTTCAACCCCATCAAGCTCCTAGATCTGATTCTAGATCACTTTCTTCTTGTTTGAGCCATTGGATATGGGATTTTTGTCTCCAGAGAATTTCCTCCTGCACCCGTCTTTCAACCAACTGATTTTTGAGTAGGGATTCTTTCTCCTTTAGAGAATCAATGAGGCTTTGTGTTCTGATCGATTATTGAAGGTCTTGAATTTGTTGGTTGAGGATTTCTTGAGCATGGAAAATGTTGCCAAAAGTGGATTTATTCCATGAATTTAATTCTTGCTTGAGGTTTTTTAGCTTCTGTTGAAATTTGTACATAGGAGTTCATGTTGTGATTGTTGCTTCTTTCCACCATAGTTTTATGTTGGCTTGAAAGTCCAGGTGTGTCAACCAGATTTTTTCAAAGTGAAAGGGTTTCCTTCTTGGGGTGCCACTGATGTTTATCGATAGGAGTATCGACCAATGATCAGATCCTAGAGTGTCGATCACATTGGCATTCCAAGAGAGGAAATCCAACATGAAGGGTTTTGAGATTAAGAGGCAGTCTAATCTGCAAGACACATGTTGTGTCCCCGAGCATCTATTGGACCAGGTGAAGTGTCCATTGTCCGTTTCTACATCAATAAGATTCAACAGACCAATGATTTGTTCGAAATCCTCACTGTCATTTCCTAGTCTACGTGTTCCCCCATTATTATCCTCCAGGCCTATTATCATATTGAAATGTCCCCCAAGGATCATCGATGATTGTCTATATGATTAGAAATCCATCCCAAATGATGGAGGAAAGCTTCCTTGTATCCTCGGGTTGCAAGGTTGTAGACATTTGTGATAAAACCTGTCTTGTTCGATCCGATGAGTTAGAAGGAGGTTGTGATGGTCTAATTGGAGGTGAATAATCCTTCCATCAGTACCGTGGCAGGGTTCCAGAGTATGGTGAGCCCTCCTGCTGCACCTCTTGCATCGAATTCAACTAAACTAGCTTGTTTCGAACATTTTTTAAGTATTTGAGAAGCTTCCATGCCTAGACATTTAGTGTCTTGCAGGAGAAGAATGTTCAATTGTTCCTTCATTATACTTTCCTAGAGCAAGCCTTTCTTTCTTCGTGCATTGAGACCCCTTATATTCCAGGATATAATCTTGATGAGGACGAGGAGGGTTGGAGGGGAGGAAAGCTATTCGAGATCAAATGGATCTGGCCCGAGTTCACTAGGACATTGCCCACATCTTGAATGAGTTGATGCTTTGGTTTTGTGCCCCTTTTTCTCTCTTCTTTTATGGGTTTGTGTTCTTCTTTCGAGCTTCCTTTTTGTATACCTAGATTTGGATTGGCACAGGGTGATCCTCCTGCTGTAGAGTTGAGGAAATATTTTTGGACTTTGCGTAGATGATCCGATGGTATGGTGTAGAGCTATTGTTTTCGGTAGGCTTGTTCTAGGTGTACCATATGTATTCTTGCCATCTCCTGGTCTTCCAGATCTATGTCAAGGTCTCCTATTTTCAACCTGAAATTTACAGGAAGGGAGGTCTCTGAGTTGGGGATTTGAGTGGATCCATGGGTAGAAGGGATGAGTTTCAGATAACCATGGACTTGCGCTGGGATTGAGGGGTTTGTTAGGGGGTCAGAGGGAACGATGGTATTTTCTTACAGGGTTTGAAGGGCCTCAAATGAGTTACTGGTTGAGGGTCCAAAGGGGGATTGTGTAGGTTCTCTTTTGGCCATATGTCTGTGGTGTCCCATGACCTGGGTGAAACCATCCTTGGTTTTGTCAGGATCCTCAGGATTTGATTTGTTGGGGTTATTTAAGGGGAAGTCGCGAAATAGATAGCCATGTTCATTGAATTTCTGACATCAAAAGGGGATGTGCTCATAATACAAGGTTTGGGACCATTCTTCATCCTAGTAGTGCAAGGTTATGGCTCCAGGGAGTGGTTTGGATATATTTAAGTAAATACAAATTCACGCATAATAAGTGTACCTTCATTGTTTTGTTTCCTCCGAATCTTTGACATAGATTCCAATCATATTGTTGATGCCTGTGAGTATTTCTTCCAGCCATAAATTTTGAGGTAGCGAGGACAATCGCAGCAAGGATGGTGCATGCATGAAGTCCTCCTTCTCAGCACTGAACTTTTCCATCCAAAAATGAAGGAAAAGACCTACCAAGTTGTAAGAGTACAATCCTCCTTCAATGATTTGGTTTTTGTCCTCCAAGTTAAGCAGGATGATAGTGAAGAATCCTTTTGATCTGAGTTGGAGGTCATAGTGACCCTTGGGCTTCCACCAATGTTGAATCCATTTAACTAAATCTTTTTTTGATGTCCATAGTCCTAGAAAATTTTCTATCAGGGTGAAATCCCTCATGTATTGTTTATGGTCTTCTATCCTTGGAGAGATGATAGTATATTTGGGTGCTACAAGAGCCTGGAAAAATGCATTTTCCTAGTTCCCAAGTGTGAGCCACGTTTGGATGGTTTGATTCAAGGTCAATCTCCATAGGTTTCTTCTTCGGCATCTCATCCTCCCAAAGGATGTTTTTCAGTTCCTCTCGAAGCTCAAAGGGGGTAAGTTTGAAGTTCTTGAAGCCTTGCTTAGGGGTGATGACAGAGATGTAAGAGGGGCTAGGAGGCCCCCCTTCCTCGACCTTCGTGGCCATAACAAGGAATCAGGGTGACACACAGAGGGGGTTTGATGTTGGATCCCTAACAGAGAATAAAATAAAACTTGTTGAAATTGGGAGATATATTACTACACACTGTAAGTGGAGATATATTAGCTTTATCTTTGTTCCACTGTATGTGTAGAATTTTTGAATAGGGCAATTTTCAGTTCTCTATCTTCTCTGCAAATGTGAAAAATTATTATTTCAAATAAAGAAAACTAATAAATAATTAAATTTTATTAATGTAATCTTTTGTACTATATTTATATTTTATTAATGTAATATTTTCTATTATATTCATGATCTACATGCATTAAAAAAACTCCAAATAAATATCATTAACATTCAAAATACTAATTAAATTATTTATTTTAAATTAGAATGAAAAAAATAAATTAAATACATTGGATTTTCAAAAACGTTGTTAATAGCTAGATTTTTTAAATGCTCATCTTGAAAATATGGAAACCAAACAAGTGACTAAGATTTATTATTAGACTTTATCTTAGGATGGTGAGGTTACATTTTCCTGGGAAAGAAGACTTCAAACCAAACCAATGACTAGGCTCTATTATTAGACTATATCTTAGGATGACCATGTTACATTCTTTTTCTAAAGGAGACTTCAAAACCAAACAATGACTAGGGTCTATTATTAGACTTTACCTTAGGATCTCCAGGTTACATTCTACTATCAAAGGAAACTTCAAAGAAACCATTATTAAAAAAAATTGTTATTTTTTAAATTATAATTTTTTATTATTTTTTTTAAATTATAATTAATTTTCCTAAAAAAAACTTAACTTTCTAACCTAAAATAAGTGACTGTTATTTAAGTTAAAGAATACCTTATTTTTATATGGTGGAGAATTAACATAAAAAATACTTTATTTTTAGCTATGGTGGAAAATTAACCATACAACTTTTAACAAATTTAACTCTCAAATTTAGTAATCTAAAATAATATTAGACCTTCTAACTCTACAAAATATTACCAGAATACATTACATTTTGTTTTTATTGAAAAATAACATTTAAATAGTGTGCCTATTGGAAAGAAAAAAAGTTATAGCTTTTATGTGGCGTGTAAGAGGAAAAAAGGATTGGAATGCCCCTTATCTGCCTCGTAACCTGGTAACCGTAAAAGAGGACACTAATGTCGATTATTTCGCTCCTAACTTGAGGGGGTTTGCATGTGTAAGCATCCATGCTGTCACTGACAAATATATGTCCATAATTATCTGGCTCCAAGTTGAGAAGTTTGCAAACGTAA
>SNQJ01S0005967.1:69021-102933 GCA_010110895.2 Picea sitchensis
TGAAAACAATCCCGAGATTAGTCTTTGTTCTTTCTCATGCTCGTAAATACATGAGAATAATTTACCGAGCTTAGTCTTTGTTCTTTATCATGCTCGTAAATCAATTAGAATGTAATCAAGTATACTTTTATCAGTTTTTCGGACTCGTAAAGGTTATACGAAAAATGAACCCACTAGAGTTCCCTTTATGCTCTTTTCAGACTCTCTAAACATGAAAAGATTACTGAGCAACCTTGTTTTGTTCACGCTAGTAAAAGTATTTGAATAAAACGTTCGATGGGAAATAGTTTATCACTTTTTTGGTCCCGTCGAACTATTTTACGAAAAAGGAACTGAGAGAGTTCTCTTTAAGTGTGTTTCAGACTCTATAAACATGAAAAACCCCCGAGTTTGCTTTCTTTGGACTCGTAAAAAAAACATTGAAAGGCCCATATGGGACCGAACCACTCCTTCCTAGGGTGTGTTAAACATACTATGAGGGACTCATCTGAAGGATGAGCTTACATTACAAGCATATGTTATCCTCCTCAAGCTTGCATACAAACAAAGCGGTACTCACCAAAAATGGTGAGGGAAAAATTGGGAAAAAATGTGTCTAAACCTGTATTCCATGGAAGAGTCACCTTTGAACATGACACCCTTTCAATCTCGTTGTGTCTAGGTTGGAAAACCCGCTCGTCTCTTGATCATACTCCTTTATAAGATTACAAATTGGTCTGTGATCCCTATTGTTGAGTCAGTGTTTCCAAGACAATTGTCGTGTCATCAATATGTTAAAAAAATAAGTTCAACCTAGAAATACTTCTATTGCGTCGGCCATTTCTGCAGCCCTTAAGCCTTCTATTGTGTCGACCATCCCCGATTCAGTCCTGAATCACTTGTTACTCTGATCTACATCAAATCTTGTTACTTGTTTCGTGTCATTGATGGGGGGATACATTAAAGCCCTCCTATGATGAGTCTTTTCCTGTCGACTTCAACTCATTATCCAGGAAATAGACTTAGAAACTAGTTAGTACCTTGGAACTTGCATGCCTCAATGGCATTTTTCCTCGCTTTTGACAGTGGGTTTTCATTATTGACCCTTGATTGAGATATTCCGTCGAGTGTTTGACCTCAAATCATTGATTCAAATTCGTTGGATTGTGCCAGAGTACCTTGGGAGTCATTGACATTAATGGTGATTTCCCTCGCACTTGTTAACGGTATACAATAATGACTACTAATCAAGTGGTTTCTACCATGTTCGAGTTCATCACATGTATTCACATGGTTAGATTCGTACTATAGAGTGGTGGAGAGGAAGACCCTGGATATTTTCTAACAGATCCAGGTTGTGTTAGAGTATATTCAGTGTGCTGTTGCATAGATCCACATTGTATGTCTGGTGGCTATGTTCAAATTTGAAACTTTAACACATAGATCCACAATGTATTTTTGGTAGCTATGTTCATATTTGATTCATAATGGAATGGATCCACGGTGTATGTTTGGTGGCTATGACCTTGTCTTACTTGACATGGATCTTTGCATGTTGTCATTTATGCTCTGAGTCATTTCTATTCTGAGTATGGGAATGTCTACCTCAGTGATGATATATTATTGTATTGTATTTCCTTGTTTGTTGGAAGGTTTCCGACCGACTGTTCCGTGTTCCCTACACACACTTGATAAAGTATTTCAGCTATCACTCTGTTCTAACTTCATACTTTGGGGGGCTCTCTGTCACACATTATTTTCGTCATCCCTATGACCGTTAATGATGTAAACCTATCTATTTCATTCAGAGGGGTCAGTGGCCTGAGTTCCTGAAGAAAGAAGAGAGAAGAAATTTTCCTGAGAAAAGAAGTTACATTATCCTTTGTAAAAACCCTATTAAAGAGGATCTTTGCAGGTTTCTATATAGGCAGGGTGTGAGAATGCCTGATTCTCACAGGATGCACCATAGCTGGGTTGCGAGAGGTTCACATGTTTATCTATAAGTAGGGTGCGAGAATGCTTACACGAGGGAAAAATTAGCATTTTATCGAATCTTTTAGAAGGAGAAACTTCCATGGTGAGGTGGCATCCGAATGGTTTGGATCTTACTCGATTTCATGATTTAGTGGGATCAGCCTAACCTCCTCACCTTATCCTCTTTATCTTATAAAAGGAGAGGAGCTCTCATGGAGAAGGAGTAAGTTGGATTTGGCTTGGAATTATTAGCTTGGTTGGAGTGTCTTTGAGTTTTGCCTTTGTCAGGATAGATTGTGAATATTATCAGATCTGTGCTCTCAGAATTCTTGGAATGGAAGTGTGTGGGGAATGAAGGACAGTTGGAAGGGATCTTATGACATCAAGGCCATGGTTGTAATCTCTCTTTCACATTCAATATGATACAGTAATATGATTCTTTCCTATAAAGCTTGTTGTGTTTTAATGTATGATTCCTTGATCACATACATAGGTTTATATTGAGTGTATGCTATTTCTATCACTTTGGATGGTTGTGTTCTTTTACAGGTTCATCATTGTATGAGTGTTGGAATGGAGCTAGGATGGCAATGGAAAGAGGAAGTGACGTTTAAATGGTATGTCACCTATCCCTCTTTAGTTAGTAAATTCAATATTTAAAACTTAAGGAAAGTGTCATGTTCTGATGTGTTTTGTTCTAGATCTAGGTGGATCTAGGGAGATCAGTTAGTGTCCGCACCTACCGATTTATCTGATAACAAGAACCCCTATTGTTCATGACATTTTTTCCATCTACTGCTGGAGCAAGAGGTCTAATTTAGTAGCTACAACATATGAGTTTTCATGTGGTTGGATTCCTATAACATTTCTTAACAATTTTGTGATTCTATAGTTTTGCTTGATGACCCAATGTACTCAAACTCCTAGTAGAAGTTGACACACATAAAATTCCAAAGATTCATGGTCTAATGATTTATTCTTAATAGCAGCTATTGTTCCTAAAATTGCAACTTGTCCAGTGAAATTTTTAAACCCCACTCCATAAGTCCATTGTGTATAAATGATAGAAAATCCAATCCTCGACCCACTTGCTAAGTCGATCCACTTTTTTCTCAGTTCCAAGAAAAAAAAGAGATAATTTTCACATACCTTCTAGACACCGGGATATTAATGATAAAACCCTTGTTTTTTTTAGATGATAGTTCACCAATAATATCCACAGGAACACAACCCATCCTTAAAATGATGAAAACGGCTAGCATCCATAACTATAATCTCATGATTGACAATGTTAGAGATAAATTTATAGCACTATGAAAATCACCACAAACATGAAGATTCTTGATCAATGAGAGATGCATCCCAGGAGGTGTGATGATAAGCCCAAAATAAATTGCTAAATTTTCACTGTGGTGGCCAACATAATTCTATTTTTCCTCCTCTTCCACATCATGTAGGAGAAAGTTTGTATCTGGCATGTATCCTTCCTCTTCTATTGGTGAAGTCAATTACTATTTATCCATGAATATCAATACAATGATAATGGCATCCACAATTCCCAAGATCCCATTGAGAAATTCTCAATCATTCCCAATGTTCATCTATACCATGGCTTTGAGCACACAATAACCATGAAGGCAGTGAGTGTAATGATATGAAATCAATTATATGTTTTGTATGATTGTATACTGTTGGTGAAACTACAACATATTACTCATATTAACTAGTCATACCTAAGTCAATGGATATGTTTTAGATATATTCATTCTCGATTCACTACTATGTTATTGGAGAGATGTTATAATGAGAGTTGTATTAAAAGGGATATCCCCCACTTGTAATCAATCCATTATTTTATCAATGCCAAAATATTACTCATGAGTACATGGATATGTCTTCATCCATATATTTTTAGGAATTGCAGGTGTGTTCTAAACTTGGGTGTAAAAATACCCCCAACCGTTTGTTATTTCTCTCATTATCAGTGCTTGGTATAGTGTACTATATATTTTGCTTACATGACAACTTTGATGAAAATGACAATTATCAATGAGAAAATTGTAGGTGTGTTCTAACCATGGGTGTGCAAATTCCACCGAACCTTTGTTATTTATCTCATTATCAATGCTTGGTATGGTGTATTATTTATTTTGGTTACATGACAAATTTGAAGAAAATGAGGTTCAACCACCAAAAAATTAATCTCATAATATAGTGGACACCAAAAAATTAGATGCAACTACATTTCAAGACCCTGTAAGTAACAAGTTGGAAGGTCCTATACAATCACTGAAGGTAGTGTTGAGTCTCAACCCAAAATCTATGAGAACCAACCTCAAACTAACCCAAGGGAATTCAGAGAGCATGCATCTAGTTTCTACATGTGTAAGGAGGAAAAACAATAAGGTCATCCCTTAGCTCCAAAAATAGGTGTATTGTTGCATATATATCTACTTGAGAATGACTCTTTAGGTGTTTAGGGATTCAACACTTACCATTCATTGGATGAAAGATAAAACTCCGATTCACAACTCGGGTTTACTTCCACTAGATCTGCATCTAAAGGAGTTAGTTATCCACTTCTAGGTGATCACTTTTGAACACATGTCCATGAAGAATAATACAATGGAAGACTCACTTTCTAAGGAGGGGATTACTCAACTCTAGGATTATAATGAAGAATAATATCGAGAATGGACTTTAGCGTCCTCTAGGAATTATCATCTTTATGAGTATTGATGAGTCTGTGGGAGGGATTTATTTTGTTATTTCAGTAAAAAACTGTCTTTTGATTAGTATTTTGTTGAAATTATTAAGATACTATCGGTTGTATAGTTCTCACCACATGAAAAGAGTATTTTGTTTTTGGACATCCACTTTGGTAGAAGTGTGATGTTCAATAAAAACAATACATTAGTTATCTGTGCACAAGTTGCAAAATGAAGATTGTATTTTGTATTCTTTCTAGAATTAAAAATAAATTTTCCAAGGAATATATATATATATACACTTGAGAAACTACATGTATGCAATGACTAAATATAGTGTTGTATGTGAGTGGATAGTCGTGCACCTATAAGGAAATCCACGTGACCAACCAAGCCTCCTATTGAGCCTATTTTCCAATAATTCAACATTATCATAAACATTTTTTATGCACCAAAAGATAACTAGCATGTGACTCCACCATTTTACCATATAACCATGAGTAGAAGACAATTTTACTAATACCTCAAAATCCCTTTCACAAAGAGGACAATAAAATGTTGGATTTATATCTTTTTAGTGTAGATAATGATCAATTAACAGTATCATTAATTCATAAAAACAAGAATGAATTGTTATGAATAAGAGTCATAACTCTAGGGAATGTTCCTAAGGACATATACATGATGTCCTCAACATTGTAATGACTCATGGTAAACTTATTTCATATCTTTCAATCTAGGACCTAGGTCCAGTACAAGTTGTTAGATATCATGAGGTAGAGGAGCCATGAAGGATTCTCCAACAATCGCTAATCCAATAAAAAAGATAAAAATAACAATGCCACAAAAACATCAAAAGGGTGCAACACAAGTAGAATGAATTGGTATAGGTTCCCTTAAAGGAAAAAGAATGATTCAAATCACTTGAATTTGATGATATTAAAAATGACGGATGTGGTGTGTTTATACCACTCCACTCACTTAACACGCCTACCCCAAAGAGGATGCTAGTTCGAACTTACCCCAAATTACAATAAAATAATTAAAAGTGTAATAATGGTGTAACTACCCATAGGGAAACTTGTTAATATCCTCCAGTACTGACAAAGTGGTCTAGCACATACCCACAAGTGAATATTTTCCAAATTATCTCAACATCCCCCTTACACTGAACAAGGGGCCACATAGAAAACATTACATCCACAAATTATAAAAAAAGATCTCCAAATGTTGGTAGGATGGTGAAGATCCCAAGGTAAGGAAAAACCAATCAAATCAAATATTTTTATAAAGATCAAGAATTATTGGCTCAGGATCATTCAATGCAAAAACTCTAATATAATGCATGCACCATATAATCCATAATAAAAAATATATAAAGTTCCACGCACAATAACTATTACAATGAGTTAAAGGGTGGATGATGCAACATACCATATGTATATCATAACCTTTGATATATGCATTTCCAAAGTACATCCATAACATAATATTCAATGCTAATTAGAGGTCCTAGTTGGGTGATCATGGGAAAAAGCTACATGTCAATAACATGCAAGAAAGATCAAATCATTGTCATGATAAGACTATACATAGAAGGTGTTACTTGCAATTACAACTTATTGTCCTTCCCTTGGTGACTTCACATAGGTTGAATAAATCACAAATTACTATCACTAAAAACTGATTTTCCTGCCATTAAAAAAAGAAAATACAAATAGTAGAATATAAAAAAAAATGAACTTGTATAAACGATTAATCTATTGTTGTTAACACAAAAAATACACAAATAAAATTTTGTTTAACTTTTTCCTATTTTTTGCTTACAACTATAACGGTTAATTAAAAGAAATAAATCCATGTGCTTGCATCAATCTTTATGGTTGGAAATTGTTTTGATAGTGAAATAGAAATAAAAATCAGAAAGAAAGCAAAGTCATTTAGTATAGTCGATGTTTCTAAAAGAAATTAAAAAATAACAATATTTGCACTATCACAAGTCAATGTTTCTAAAAGAAGAAAATCAACATCGATGCGTTTAATGCTAAAATGCACTGGTGCTCTAATAAAATGCACACCAATGTTGTTATAAATTGAACCAACACCAATCATAATATTATTTTAACAACAACAATTGTAGTAATAAAAATCGCCCTTTGGGTGTGTTTAATTAAAATGACGCACCCATGCTTCTGTATTAGACTTCTGCATTGATGCATTCTAAACTTCATGCATCGGTCAGGTTTGTCTTGTATCGCACCGGTGCATGGTATCATAGATTCGACTGATGCACTTTTATTATTAAATCACCTACGCGTTCTTATTCAGGAGAGCACCAGTCCCCCAATATTTTTTTGACTTCCTTGGTTCTTTTGGTGAAATGTAAGTATCAGTGCTTTAAGTTTGAGAATGCATCGATGCGTATACTCCATCAATCACACCGCATAGAAAAACATCCAATAAAGCCTTTGACCGCTCATATTTTTCTACTTATAATGAAGTTCTATTATAATCTCTCCAAAATCATCTACTACCGAAAACAAATTTTTTAGCGAAGGTTTTTTTGACAATTTTTTTTAATTTTGTAACACTAAAAACCTCCGCTATAACCTCCACTACAAGGTCTTTTCCTTAGAGTGCATCCTCCTAGGTGAAGGCATAACCCCCTAAAAAACATCCTCCCATTGCAAAAAGAATAACCCAGACATAGACATCCATATCCACATTGAGTAGAAACATGATGCAACACAACACTTTTATATCATTATCCCACTAGGAGCTAACTATAGGTGATGTTGGCGGAGGGGTTGGTCCTTTAATCCCTACAGTAATGTCCATCTAGAAGAGGGCACATGTATAGACTAGGCGTCCATGTGACCCCCATATATGCTCAAGCAATAGACAAACTTGTTATGGGATAACATAGGCCACTAGACATGAGATTTTTATGGAGTTTAGTATCTTGACCATCTTTATGTTCTCCATTTATTACACACATACACACATAAATATATATGTATATATGTGTGTGTGTAGTTTGTTGTGTATTTTTTTCTATATCTAATTATATGATATTTACAGCTTCTATTCGAATAGCATACCCTCAACATTGGTAGATGCATCATTATTATTTCCCACTATTGATGAAGAAATAGAAACAACCTTCTTGTTTGGTCTAATTCATAATTAGATATGCAGTACCTTTGATAAATTCATCATTGTTCTCTTCTTATTCTCTAGCAATCTCACTGATTTGCTACTATTTTTCTACATTTGTAAGATACATGTTCTATTTCTAAAGGTTGAGATATCATACAATGATGAACAATATCCATTTGGGATGGATAGATCATGCCCTTCATAGGTATCATGTGTCGATTTAAATCTTGTTTAAATGTGAAATTTGTTATATTTTTTTGGTTTAGTTTCACATTTTTTCACTAATAAAAATATTATAAATGTGTATGTAGGTTGGTTCATTGACTTCCAGGTCACTCATATCACCATCATCACATTCAACACTACCAACATTCCCTCCATCATTTTTTCTCAGCTACACGGAAAGCTTGGTCCTTGGCCACCCTACTCCAGCTCTTGGGATATGACTTTCTACCCTAAGGTTTATTCCATTCCTTGTAAAATCAATGGGGAATTATAATCACACACCCCTTCCCACCTTTTCCATCCCATCCATCCATAGTGGCTCACCTGTACAAAATTTTCAATTCCTTAACATTCCAAAATTTAGAGAAGGGAGGGTTGTTGAGGTCTTAACAAAGCCTTAGGCATGTGGAAGGAGGAAAATATCTTTTACCACAAATCATGGAAGTGTCTTAATACTTTGGTTTGTGAAATCAATGAGCAAGAAGTTGTATAGGAAAAGATATGAGAAAAGTAAACTAGTCTAAATGCTATTAAAAAATAATACCACTCATTTAAGTAGCATTTAAGAAGCAAACCTCTTGATTTCTTTATGATCTATAGTCTTGAATCTTTCCCAAATTAAAATTTTCCTTTCATTTTTCTGTTATATTGAATTCAAATTCTCACATACCAATTATGTTGCGGAGTTCATCGATGTTACAAGCTTAGATTAAGATTACATGTCAACTGGCCAACCATTCATAACTTCTTTTTTAATGATTTTTAATCTTATGTTATTATATAGTGACAGATTTGCAGAAGCACGGAATCTGTTACCTTGACTCAAGATGTTAGGGTTTGGACTTGCACCGATAGCATAATCTTCCCACTGAGTGTAGTCATGGAAGTGTCCGTATCTACACTTACATTGATGAACATGGGGTCGTTTTCTGTTGAGCCGCCAATTGGGGTCGAAGCGCCAGCAATCATCGATGGGATTACCACTTGGGCATGAAAAAACGCCGTCCAGCTCTCGTCCTCGTTTTGTGCTGTTATGCATGTTCCTCCTTCTATTGGAATACATACATGAAGCAATAGACAAATAAATTAAACAGAGAGATTCACAAACTGAATGTAATGTTGCAGTGGACGATAATTTATTTACTTATGAACTTTTCCGACAGGAAACTCAAAGCTAGATATATTAACAAGATGTCATTATCGTTTGTCCCATAATCGTGTCTTCAGGCTCCGATCCAAATGGCTTGGGCGTCTCGCCATGGACGTAACAGAGTAATCCAATTAACAACATGCAACCCAAAATACTAATGTGATTGCTCATTTTAGCAGTTAGTACCACCAGTCTGATCCCTCGTCTGTGACAACAAGCCGGATTCATTGTTCTAGTCAGTCCCTCGTCTGTAAGCCATATAAACCTGTACCCTCCTACCTTTTTGTCTCTCGTCACAATGTAGAGCACTCCTTGCAAATTCTTCAATCCTGATCTTTTGGGTTGCCAACCCATTCCTATTCCACAATGAAAATTCTGCAGGTTTGATCTGCATTTGCTGTTGTCACATGTGATCCCTCGTCTGTGACAACAACAAACACTAGCTGCCTCCACACATTTTTTGTCTCGTCTTGCTAATGCCAGGCACTCCTTATAGTATTGATCACCGATCTTTGGGTTATGACATTCCTATTCCCTACACACTTCGTAAATTAAAGTTTGATCTGCATTTGTGTTGTCCATGTGTTTTCACCGTCACTTGAAGATCATTCAAATGACGATTTTATCGATTTAATGGATTTTTTTTACAAGAAACTGAGTCATTTCAAAGAGACCTAAATTTCAGTGGTTTTACTTTTATTTTTTTTAAAAGAATCTTAGTCATTTTAAAAATACCTAAATTTAAAAACTTTCGATTTCCATCGAGTTTTTACCAGATTTGAACAACAATGATATCCAAAAAAAGGTTTGAATGCCGATTATATGGCGTGGTAAGAGGAAAAAAGGATTGGAATGCCCCTTATCTGCCTCGCAACCTGGTAACCGTAAAAGGGGACACTAATGTTGATTATCTGGCTCCTAACTTGACGGGGGTTTGCACAGGTAAGCAACCATGTACTCAATCTTCATGACAAATATAGACGCGCTGGTAACAAAAGTTTGAATGTTTACTTGGTCAATGATGCTTTGGGACTTTTGACTATTGTCTAGGCCTTTATTTATTATATTCCCCTGGTCTATTTTGTCATTCTCGAGTCTGATTTTACTTCGTATTTTACTTCATTAAGACTTTTTAACGTGGATGTTATCTGTCCATATTTTTCGTTTATTTTTTATTTTTATTTTTATAAAATATTTTGGAAGTTACAAAATAATTAAGAATTATATTTTATTAATTAAAGAGTATTTTTATTCCGTCTTTTTTAAATTTGTTTTTATTTTAATTACATGGATAGATGTTTTATTAAATATGTTTTATTTTAAATGTTTTTTAATTTGTTTTTTTATTTTAATTATATTTCTAGATATTTTACTATTTATGTAATTTTAATTATATTAGTAGATGTTTTACTATTTTACATGTAAATGTGAAAAAATATTTTTT
Organism: Picea sitchensis; assembly: GCA_010110895.2. Taxonomy (NCBI): domain Eukaryota; kingdom Viridiplantae; phylum Streptophyta; class Pinopsida; order Pinales; family Pinaceae; genus Picea; species Picea sitchensis. Next base: position 79,661 of record SNQJ01S0005967.1, read on the forward strand.
TTTGTAAGTTAGAATTTGTATTAGAACCTACTAAACATTAAAAGTTATCGCTGTCATGATATCCTAAGATGTGCTCATTTTTTGGGCAATTCAAATCCTGATCCATCCCAGGGTGAAAGTTGATTGTTTCCTTTATGTTGGAGTGGATTTTAGACCAGACTTCTTGCTAGTTCACGGAGGAAGATTTGAATATTCTGTGATTCCGTTCTTTCCAATCTGCCAAAGAATAAAACCAGGTAGAAGTTGCCAAATCCTGTTGAGGATGGGAGATTGGAAAATTGAATCTCGCCATCCCTCAATTGTTTCTCTGATACCTAGAAAATTCCTATCCGAGGTTCTCATGATGCTGTTGCATTGGTCCCAAAGACGCGAGTTGTAGGAGCAAAGATTGAGAAGGAGATTTTGAGTCTCTTCCTCAGTACAACAAAGGTGACATGAGGAGGGACCTGTAAAGCCTCTTTTCATTAGATTGTCCCAAGTAAGGATGTTGTTGTTCGTCGTTAACCAAAGGAAGGTGCTGATTTTTTGTCAGTTCTTAGTGCCCCAAATTTTGTTCCAAACTCCTTCGTTTGGGAAGGAGTTATGTCCTGCGCTGAGAAAATAAACTTCTTGTAGATTGAAGCTGCCAGTGTTGGAGTGGCCCCACCTTAGGATGTCCTCCCCTTGTTGGCTAAATATTCTCATGGAGTTGAGTTGATTGAGCAATGGTTGGAGGTTTACCTCAAGGGGGATGTTCATCTCTTCGTGGGTGTTTTTCCATTTGTGTCCGGTGTCTCTTTTTTTTTTGAAATCCATAAGTCGACTACTTTTTGGAGTCATGTGCCTATCGTTAAGGGAATAAAAGTGTGCAGGGCAGGAAGCTGCTGCTAGGAGTTGCTCCAGAAGATGGTCGAGGCCCCACCTTGCAGTTCTGAGAAAGCATGATCCGTTATCATCCCCTTGTTGTGCCTAGCCACATTCCAGATAAGAGATCCAGGGCACTGATTGTTCCATTTGATTAGTTCCTTTTCCAGTGTGTAAGGTGTGTATTTTTTCCTCCAGAGGTGCGCCCAGAGGTCTTACAGCCTTTTTAACCACCTCCACTAGATTTTTTCACTAAGGACTTTATTGAGGATATAGGGATCTCTGAGTCCGAGTCCCCCTATCTGCTTTGGTTTGCACATATTTTTCCAACTAACTAGAGCCAATTTGCATCCTTCTTTGGTTTCCTTCCATAGGAAGCTCCTTTGAATATTTCTTAGAGTGTTGAGGATAAGGCTTGGGGCCGCAAGCACTGAGAAAGCGTAGATCGAGAGGGATTGAAGGACAGACTTGAGGAGGATGAGGGGACCATGCAGATTGAGGGAGTGAAAAGTCCAAGAGGCAAGATTTTCCCTAAAGTTGGAAAGCAGATCTTCCCATGAAGTATTTCTTAATGGATTATCAATTAGGGGGATGCCAAGATACTTGGAAGGGAGGACACTTCGGGTGAACCCCAAGATTTGTGTAATATTGCGTTGGATCTAGATGGGCATGTTGAAGAAGAAGATTTGGGATTTATAAATGTTTACTTCCATGCCTGAAGCATCACATAAAATATTAATCACTGTGGGGATTCCCATTAAGAGTATGTCATCCATGAACTGACTATGTGAAATGGGCGGAGAGATTCCATGGCGGGTGAGACCTGAGAGGGAGTTCTCTGTGATGGCTTCTTTAATGGCTCGACTCATCCCTTCTGCCATTAAGATAAAGAGAAAGGGAGAAAGTGGATCCCCTTATCTTATACCTCTAGAAGGAGAGAATGGTTTGGAAGGGACTCCATTGACCAGGATGGAGAACAGGGTTGACGAGGTGAGATTGAAAATTCAGGAGACCTAAGATGGATCAAAACCAAAGGCTAGAAGGGTTGATTTCAAGTTGTTCTAGCTAAGTTTATCAAAATCTTTGGAAAGATCCAGTTTTAGAAGCATACCAAGAGACTTGGTCGAGTGAAGCAAGTGGATTATTTCGTGAGACAGAATGATGTTGTCCAAGATCTGTCTAACTTCCATGTACCTTGACTATTCCAGAGAGATGATGAATGGTAGGATAGGTTTAAGATGTTTGGTTATGAGCTTCGTGATAATCTTATAGATTACATTGTAGAGTGCAATGAGTCGGAAGTAAGTTGGGGAGGTGACATTTTTCTCTTTTGGAATGAGAGTGATGAAGGTGGCGTTGAGGGCTTATAGGACCTACCCAGATTTTCTAGAATCCTCTATAGTTTCCCATAATTCTTCCCGAATGATATCTTAACAATGATGGAAGAAGTCTGAAGTAAACCCATCGACCCCAGGGGATTTTCCTAGCAGAGTTTCCCTGAGGGATTGATCAACTTCTTCTTGGGAAATAGGACTCGTCAAGACCTCTTTCTATCCTTTGGTGACCTCCATTGGAATATGCTCGAGGATTGAGTCGATAGCTTGAGTGCGATCTATAGGGGGTTCTGTAAGAAGGTTCTTGTAGTAAGACAATAATTCCCTTTCTACGTCTGCGTTCTTTTCGATTTCCATGCCTTGGTCTGAAATAAGGTGAGTGATGTGATTAGTGTGTCGATGTTGAAGCATCGATTTGTGGAAAAATTTGGAGTTTCTTTTTTATCTGAAATCGGTGCTTAACAATTTTGCACTATGACTTCAATTTTATCAAGATCTTTTCTAACAATGCATGTGAATATATAAGCGACAAAAAATTAAATAATGAAGAGAAATAACAAATAAATCAAAGAAGCAAACCATCAACAGATTGAAACACCAGAAGTTGATAATGGAGTCTGGAAAAATTCGCCTATGTCTCTGGGTCTTTGTCTTTAGTGAGGGAGGCGTCTCTATTCAAAATTCAGTGCTCAAAATATGCATCAAAATTACATCATATAGGTCTCTTAATGATTCATTTGTATTCTTCTCTGTCTTACGAACCCGAGGCAATAGACGACACTGAAAATGGTGGAGTAGAACTCCTGGAAATTGCCTCCAAAGCTCAACTACTCTTCACTGCATAAGACAACTTTACCTTTGCAAGTTCTTCTTCCAATTGCTTCAAGCTACTTGTTTCCTCTTGCTTCCTTTTGTTTCCTTTTTAAAACATCACAATGGCTTGGTTTATATAGCCATGAGGTAGAGATATAAAATCCCAAAAACCCACCTCTTGTGTTACTCAAATTGGGCCAATATCCACTAAGATATGGCCAAAATCTCCAATATTAGCTGAATAAATCATAAACGAATCCACTAATATAAGTGCAAAAATCCACTTTACCAATATAATTGGGCTAAGCCCCATTTTCCTCGTGCGCGACCCTTAATAGGGTCACATGACATATAATATGGCCAAGCACCATCCCAAAGGGTTGAACGCTGGCCCTTAGTCCTAAATCACAGGTCATATGGTGATAACTCGTAGGGCTGCGCCCCTATACACGCGCTTGGGATAAGGTGACAACTACGATCACATGCACCAAAGGTGTTAGAGGTTAAGCCTCAAGTTATGACACTAGTGCCCTTTTTCAGAAGTGTATAGTGGAGCACTGCATGTGGAGGTCTGTGGTCATATAACATAATAAAACTCGTGGGCTGGGGCTTATCCCCAGCCCCCTTCCACCTCCACCCTACCATATATTGCATTATATATATATTAATGTGGGGTTGTGTAAACAAGTCCCACGTTTGGCGCTATGGCATTCAAAACTTTCCCAAGGAATTTCCTCTACCAATAGGTCATGGGGTCAAATCCCATGAGCTCCAAAACATTTTAGCAAACCATCAAATGACAGGGTGCCACGTGGTAGCCCATGCTTGGGCCACATGGAACCGTTTAATTTGTCGAGAAAGTGCCACATGTCAACATATTATTGGATCACTGTCATCTACCTAGTCAACTTGCTGATGTGCTGCCACATGTCTCAATGCTATGACAACATGATGACGTCAGCATGACATCATGCTGACATCAGCATTGAATTTTGGCCAGTTGACTGTTGACTTTTTGCCAATTCGGGAAAACAAACAAAACACGATAACAAGCGCATATGACATATGTTTGAGCCCGTTCAAGATGTGTTGGGTTCGTATCGCACATGTCAATTTTGAAGCCATTCTAAGAACTTTAATTTTTAGGCCTTTCTTAGCCCCATCAAGCTCCTCGATCTGATTCTGGATCACACCTCCCCACTAAAATACCTTTTGGTCCTCCAAAAGGGTATTGCATCAATTGAATACATTCTTACATCATTCAACTAACAAAAAACAACCTAGACTCAATAAAAACATTAACTAGACCCAATAAGTGATTTCATAAATCAAATCACTTTCACTTTTATTACATCAATGAGACTGACACTGACTCGATTTACATATAGGGCATAAAATATTCCCAATTCCAAGAAGATGACCCATCCCCTACCAATGGATTTTTGCAGTCGTTCCTCTTCTTCTCAACAACATCCCTCTTCTGCTCTTCTACAACATCCTTCTTCTTGTCTGGCCCTTTAGGCTTTGTGGAGCATCTCAACCCTGGATACAACTTCCAACAAATATATTCACAATCTCCATTCCTTTGACAATGTGAGCAAGTATTTCATGCTCAAATGAATTCGATGAAGGCTTTCCCTGACTGCGCTGAATCCCCGCTAGATTTCTCCAACTCTTGTCTTGCTGCACTAAATTTGCACGCAGATCCTTTTTGACATGCAATGTTGCATCATCTTATATTGGCATACTCCTTGTCACCATGATATTCTTTCCATATACTTTTTGCTTCCAGCATACTGCAACACAATGGTTGTGACTGCCACAAAATGTGAATGGAATTTTTCTTCTGATAATTTCCATGACCCTAGCATGTTCATCATTAAAGGTAGGTGAAGGAGATTTATACCTTTCAACCTTTTTACCTTTCTTTCACGACTCACCATTCATGTCACTGTTGGCTCGAGCTGCTTGTTTTCCTTGACGAGTTTGAAACCATTATGGTGTCATCTCTGGATGTCACTCCCAACAATGACCAACATCGTTCCCAAACTTCTGACAATGTGTACAACAAACCACTCGATTGTTGTCATTAGTAGATTCTCCTGCATAGCCCAATCCTTCATGGAGTGATCATTCTCGCATCTCAATCGGATAAACTTTGCCTTGTCCATACTTTCCAAGACCTTGTCCTTTCTTGCATCTAAACTTGGATAGCATTTTCATACCAATTCCTTTGGTATGTTTTTCAAAAGCGGAAATATCTTGATTGTCGGAATCCACTTCTTGATCAGCTACAGGAGAAGTTGGAGTATAATGAGTACTTTCTGCTGGCGAGGAAAATGGGCCAATGGCCTCTCCTACTAAATTCTCCTCAACCAGAGTATAAGGAGTATATGAATCCTCCTCGTTGGATAGCCTACAAAATGGATGAATTCCCTTAGCCTTGATAGGAATCGGGATTCTCACAGAAGGAATTCTTCCAACTGGCCTTTCTTCTATTACTAACATCAAGGTTTAGAATCTTTCCCTGTCTTCCTCAAGGATTTCCACCAATCTTAGCAGCTCAACATTTTCTCGCTGAATCTGTTGGTTAATCTCTTCGATTTATTGGAGTTTGGATCTCTTCAATCTTTTCCCCATGCTTATTTACAATTCTTTCAATACTCAACCTTCTCTGATACCACTTGATCTGAAATCGATGCTTAGCAATTTTGCACTATGACTTCAATTTTATCAAGATATTTTCTAGTAATTCATGTGAATATATAAGCAACAAAAACTTAAATAATGAAGAGAAATAAAAAATAAGTCAAAGAAACAAACCATCAATAGATTGAAACACCAAAATTTGATAATGGAGTTCGAAAAAATTCACCTATGTCTTCAGGCCTTTGTCTTCATTGAGGGAGGCTTCTCTATTCAAAATTCAATTCTTAAAATCAACATCAAAATTACATCATATATGTCTCTGACTGACTCATCTATATTCTTCTCTGTCTCAGGAACCTGACACAATAGACAGAACTGAAAAAGGTGGAGTAGAACTCCCATAAATTACTTCCAAAGCTCAGCTACTCTTCACTGCACAAGACAACTTGACCTTTGCAAGTTCTTCTTCCACTTGATTCAAGATACTTGCTGCATCTTGCTTCCTTTTGTTGCCTTTTTCAAACTTCATAATGTCTTGGTTTATATAGCCATGAGGTAGAGGGATCAAATCCCAACAATCCACCTCTTTTGGAACTCAAATTGGGCCAATATCCACCAAGATATGGCCAAAATCTCCAATATTAGTTGAATAAATTATAAAAAATCCACTAATATAAGTGCAAAAACCCACTGTAGCAATATAAATGGGCTAAGCCCCTTTTTCCTGGTGCACACCCCCTTAATAGGGTCACATGGTATATAATGTGGCCAAGCACCAGCCCAAAGGGCTGCAGGCTAGCCCTTTTTCCGAAATCACAAGTCATATGGAAATAACTCATAGGGTTTCACCCCTATATGTGTGCTTTCTATAAGGTCACAACTCTGGTTGCACGCACCAAAGGTCTCAGAGGTTAATCCTAAAGTTATGGCACTCACACCCTTTTTCGGAAGTGTATAGTGGAGCGCTAAAACTGGAGGTCTGTGGTCATATAACATAATAAAACTCATGGGCTAGGGCTTAGCCCTAGCCCCCTTCTGCCTCCACTCTACCATATATTGCATTTATATATTAATGCAGGGTTGTATAAACAAGTCCCACCTTTGGCGCTATGACATTCAAACCTTTCCCAAGGCATTTCCTCTACCAACAGATCATGGGGTCGAATCCCATGAGCTCCGAAACATTTTAACCAACCATCAAATGATAGGGTGCCATGTGGCATCCCATGCTTGGGCCACATGGCACTGTTTAATTTGTCGAGAAAGTGCCACTTGTCAACATCTGATTTGATCACTTTCATCTTCCCAGTTAGCCTACTGTTGTGATGCCGCATGTCTCAATGCTACGTCAGCATGATGATGTCAGCATGACGTCAAGCTGATGTTAGCATTGACTTTTTGTTAGTTGACTGTTGACTTTTTGCATGTTTGGGAAAATGAGCAGAACGCGATAACAGGAGCATACGACGTTCGTTTGAGCCCGTTGAAGTTGTGTTGGTTACGTATCGACGAGGCCTTCGCACACGTTTTTTTTGAATCCATTCTGAGAAGTTTGATTTTTAGGCCTTTCTGAACCCCATCAAGCTCCTAGCTCTGATTTTGGATCACTTTCTTCCTCTCTGAGCCATTGGATACGGGATTTCTATCTCCAGAGAATTTCCTCCTGTGCCCGTCTTTTAGCCAAATGATTGTTGAGTAGGGATTATAGCTCCTTTAGAGAATCAATGCGGCCTTGTGTTTTGATCTGTTGTTGAAGGTCTTGAATTTGCTAGTTGAGGATTTCTTGAGCATGGAAAATGTTTCCAAAAGTGGATTTATTCCATGAATTTAATTGTTTCTTGAGGTTTTTTAGCTTCTGTTGAAATTTGTACATAGTAGTGTCTGTTGTGATTGCCGCTTCTTTCCACTAGAGTTTTATGTTGGCTTGAAGGTCCAGGTGTGTTAGCCATAATTTTTCAAAGCGAAAGGGTTTCCTTCCTGGGGTGCCACCGATGTTTATCGATAGGAGTATCGGCTAGTGATTAGATCCTAGAGTGTCTATCACAGTGGCATTCCAAGAGAGGAAATATAACATGAAGGGTTTTAAGATTAAGAAGCGGTCTAATATGCAGGAGACATGTTGTGTCCCCGTGTGTCTATTGGACCAAGTGAAGTGTCCATTGTCTGTTTCTATGTCAATAAGATTCAACAGACCAATGATTTGGTGGAACTGCTCACTGTCATTTCCTAGTCTATGCGTGCCCACTTTCTTTTCCTCCAGGCATGTTATCATATTGAAATCTCCCCTAAGGATCCATCGATGATTGTCTATATGATTAGAAATCCATTCCAAATGATGGAGGAAGGCTTCCTTGTCTCCTGGGGTTGCAGGGTCGTAGACATTCGTGATAAAACCTAGCTTGTTCGAACCAATGAGTGGGAAGGAGGTTGTTATGGTCCAGTTGGAGGTGAAGAATCCTTCCATCAGTACTGTGGCATGTTCCAGAGTACAGTGAGTCCTCTTGCTGCACTTTTTGCATCGACTTCAACTAAATTAGCTTGTTTCCAACATTTTTTAAGTATTTGAGAAGCTTCCTCTCCCATGCATTTAGTTTCTTGCAGGAGAAGAATGTCCGGTTATTCCTTAATTATCCTATCCCATAGCAAGCCTTCCTAGCTTCATGCATTGAGACCCCTTATATTCCAGGATAAAATCTTCATGAGGACGAGGAGGGTTGGAGGGGAGGAAAACTATTTGAGATTAGGTGGATTTGGCTGGAATTCACTAGGAAATTGCCCACATATTGAATGGGTTTGCATTGTTCTTTCGATCTTTCTTTTTGTATACCTAGATTTGGATTGGCACAGGCTGATCCTCCTTTTGTAGAGTTGAGGAAAACTTTGTGTACTTTGCATATCTGATATGATTGTATGGTGTAGAGCTCTTGTTTTTGGTAAGCTTGTTCTAGGTGTACCATATCTATTACTTCCAGCTCCTGGTCTTCTAGATCTATGCAGGGTCTCCTATTTTCGACTTGAGATCTGCAGGAAGGGAGGTCTTTGAGTTGGGGATTTGAGTGGATCCATGGGTAGAAGGGATGGGGTTTGGAGAACACTAGACTTGCGTTGGGATTGAGGGGTTTGTCAAGGATTCAGAGGGAATGATGGGATTTTCTAACGGGGTCTGAAGGGCTTCGAATGAGTTACTGTTTGAGGGTATAGAGGGGACTTGTGGAGGCACTTATTTGGCTGGATTCTTGTGGCATCACGTGACCTGGGTGAAACCGTCCTTGGTTTTGTCAAGATCCTCATGATTTTATTTGTTGTGGTTATTTAAGTGGAAGTCGCAGAATAGATGGCCATGTTCGTGGAAATTCCAGCATCGAAAGGGGATGTGCTCGTAATCCAAGGTTTGGGACCATTCTTCGTCCTGGTAATCCAAGTTTATGGCTTCAGGGAGTGGTTTGGAGATATTTAAGTAAACAAAAATTCGTGCATAAGCAATGTACCTTCGTTGTTTTGTTGCCTCCGAAGCTTTGACATAGATGCCAATCATATTTTTGATGCCTGCGAGTATTTCTTCCAGCCAGAAATTTTGAGGTTGTGAGTACAATAACAGCCAGACCGATGCATGTGTGAATTCCTCCTTCTCTTGGCTAAATGTTTTCATCCAAAAACGAAGGAAATAACTTGTTGAGTTGTAAAAGTACGGTCCTCCTTCAAAGATTCAGTTTCTTTCCTCCAAGTTATGCAAGATGATAGTGAAGAAGCCTTTTGATCCGAGTTGGAGGTCATAGTGACCCTTGGGATTCCACCAATGCTGAATCCATTTAACTAAATCATTTTTTGATGGCCATAGTCCCAGAAATGTTTCTGTCAGGGTGAAATCCCTCATGTATTGTTTCTGGTCTTCTATCCTTGGAGAGATGATAGTATATTTGTGTGCTACAGGAACCTACAAAATGCATTTTCTTGTTTCCTAGGTGCGAACCACTTTTGGATGGTTTGATTCAGGGTCAATCTCCATAGGTTTCTCCTTCGACATCTCATCCTCCCAAAGGACATTTTTCAGTTCCTCTCGAAGCTCAAAGGGTGGAAATTTGAAGTGCTTGAAGCCTTGCTTAGGGGTGATGACGGAGTTTTAAGAAGCGCTAGGAGGACCCCTTCTTCGACCTCCGTGGCCACAATAGGGACTCTGGGCGGCGTACACAGGGTGTTCGATGTTGGAACCCTAACAGAGAATAACATAAAACATGTTAAAATTGGAAGATATATTACCACACACTGTAAGTGGAGTTATATTGTCTTTGTATTTGTTCCGTTGTAGGTGTAGAATTTTTGAATAGGGTGATTTCTAGTTCTCTATCTTCTCTACAAATGTGAAAAATTATTATTTCAAATAAAGAAAACCAATAAATAATTAAATTTTATTCATGTAATCTTTTGTACTATATTTATATTTCATTAATGTAATATTTTATATTATGTTTATGATCTAGATGAATTAAAAAAACTCCAAATAAATATCATTAACATTTAAAATACTAATTAAATTATTTATTGTAAATTAGAATGAAAAAATTTAATTAAATGCATTTCATTTTCAAAATTATTGTTAATGGCTAGGTTTTTTAAATGCCAACGAAACCCATGATCCATCAAGAAAATAAGGAAACCAAACAAGTGACTAGGATTTATTATTAGACTTTACCTTAGGATGACCATGTTACATTTTCCTCGGAGAGGAGACATCAAACCAAAGAAATGACTAGGCTCTATTATTAGACTATATCTTAGAATGACCATGTTACATTCTCTTTCTAAAAAAAACTTCAAAATCAAACAATGACTAGGCTCTATTATTAGACTTTACCTTAGGATTTCCATGTTACATTCTACTACCAAAGGAAACTTCATAAAAACCATTATTAAAAGAATTTGTTATTTTTTTAAATTATAATTTATTATTATTATTTTAAATTATAATTAATTTTCCTCGAAAAAAACCATTATTAAAAAAAATTATTATTTTTTAAAATTATAATTAATTTTTCTTAAGAATTCAATTTTTTTAATTAATTTATGTTTAATATATTAGAGTTTAAATAAATTTATATATTTTTATTAAAACTACTTATTATTCATTAGATAAAAAAATATATATTTTTTATTTTTTTATTTTAATCAAATAATAGTTTTTTAAAATAATGATATAAACTATATAGAAAATTCATAATTTATGCAATTTATAATTTATCCAAAAAAATTTACAAGAAGAAATTATATATTTATTTTACTATGAGAAAATAAGTATTCCTCTGTAAGAAAACTATTCTCTCAAAATGATTCAAAAACCTTAAGTATTCAAGGAAAAAATTAACTTTCTAACCTTAAATTTTCTTTTATCCATTACACATATTTTTTAAATGAATAAACTATTGCATTATCATTGTTGAACATTAACCCTAATGATATCTTTTTATTAATCTAATCGAATGGTGTTAGTGAACCATTCATTTCACATACCTGTTAAATGAATGAAAAAATACACAATGAAAATTAACCCTAAAATATAATTAATATTCAAAAGTTTTGACTATTAATATTCATTACTTACTTAGACATATCAAAAATTTACATTATCCATAATTTATGAATAATAAAATGAATATTTAATAAACAAGTAATTTATTCTTAAATCAATTTTACACTATGTCTACAATATAGATTCAAAGACAAAAAAAATTGTCTTAGTAACCCATATATTCAAAATTAAAAAAAAAAAGGTAATTCATTTCATAAAGAGAAAAACTTAGCTCTCTAACCTAAATCTTTCTTTCTAATCCTAAAAACATATTATTTGTTAGGGAAGTTCTTAAGTGTGTGTTATATAAGTTAAAGAATACCTTATTTTTAGCTATGGCGGAAAATTAACAATACAACTTTTAACGAATTTAATTCTCAAATTTAGTTCTCTAAAATGATATTTGACCTTCTAACTCTACAAAATATTACCAGAATACATTACATCTTGTTTTTATAATTTGAAAAATGAAGGTAATATCCTCCTGCTGGGAGACTTTAATGCTAGGACTGCAACTAAACAAGCTATTCTTTTAAGTCATGACTCCAACCATAATCATTTATGGCTAGATGAGGACCTTGTTTTATCTAATAGCTACAAAAAAAGCTCTGAAGACCTAATTGAGAATTTGTTTGGTACTGAGTTGGTCAAGCTCTACAGCTCTCAAGACCTAATAATTTGCAATGGAGTAATGAAGTGGCCAAATTCCAACCAAATGACCTGTATTCATGGGCTAGGTAGTAGTGTTGTAGATTATGTGATATCTGATATCCATGTTTCCAATCGAATAACAACTTTTGACCTTTTAAATGACCAAGAACCTGACTCTGATCATAAACCTTTAACACTAACTCTAAAATTTTCCATGCATAGGAGCACTGTTGAAGATAATTCTGATAATAAAAGGAATTTGCGCTTTGACAAAAGTAAAGTTGACATTTTATTAAAGGATTTAAACAATAAATTAAACCTCCTAACTTGTAAGGACATCATTGAAGAACTCTATCGTAATTTTACAACTACCCTTTCCACTTCTATTAACAAGTTCTCTTTCGAGGTGTCCCATAAAAAGAATAATAGAACAACTAACCCTTGGTATGATAAAGAATGTAAAATTTTTAGGAAAGACATTAGGTATGCCTCTAATGAGATATTAAAACTCGATAAGATCAATATGTACAAATCCCTAATTAAAAGGAAAAAAAGATACTATATCAATAAAAGGCAAGAGCAACTTTCACAACTATACAAGTTGGGTCCTAAGAAGTTCTGGAGCCAAATTATAAAATGCAATTCTAAAGAAAATAATAGGATTCCCTTAACGGACTGGAATTCCTACCTTAAAAGACTTTACGAGTTCCCTAATGCCATGGGCAACATTCCTATTGTCCATACAAAGCAAGAAGCTTTTTGTTTAGATGACATAGAGTTCGGGGTTAAGAGGCTCACAAATGGGAAATCTAATGACATTGAAGGCTACCAAGCTAAAAAATTTAAAATCGGAGGTCCAATCCTTATCCCTAACATACACAAGCTCTTCAATTTAGCAGTCAAGCAGGGATTCCCTAAACCCTGGAGGCAAAGCCTCATTGTTCCTATTTTTAAAAATGGGGATAAAAACATTCCCTCTAATTATAGGACCATTATGATTAGCTCGATTTTAGCCAAGCTTTATGGAATTATTTTTGAAAAGAAGATTAGCATTTGGCTAGAAAGTCACAGTAAAAGAGCTAAAGGCCAGGCCAGGTTTAGGAGATATCATGAAACTATGGACCATCTTGTTACCTTTAGGATCATTGTAGAGGAGTTCCTCAATACTAAAACCAATCTTTTTTGTTGTTTTGTTCACTTTAGAAAAGCTTTTGACATGGTTCCTAGGAAAAACCTTTGGAATAGGTTAGAAGAGATAAAAGTGCCTATCGAGTTGAGGGATGATGCAATAAGCATGTATGAGAACATTATTACTAAGTTTAAAAGCATTGAGGGCTGGTCAAAGGAGATTAACTGCAATATCAGAGTCAAACAAGGTTGTCCCTTGTCCCCTACCCTTTTTGGCATATACATTGATAAGCTAGAAGAATGCTTGGAAAAAGCAGGTTGTGTCGGCCCTACTCTCACTGCTATAGTCATCAATCTTCTTCTTTATGCTGATGATATCGTTCTTATGGAAAGGAGTCCCCATGATCTTGAAAACCAACTAAGAATCCTCAAGGATTTTTTCTCCAATATGGGTATGACTGTTAATATTGATAAGACTAAGGTCATGATTATTAAATCCAATAAGATCCCTTATGATACCTTTGTATATGACAACATCAACTTGGTGGAAGTGACTTCATACAAATATCTTGGAATTGATATTCACCACAAGCTCAATTGGAATTATAGCATTGACAAAAGTATTATTGCGGGATGGAAAGCTTATTATGGGCTTGAAAACAATTGTAAATCAACTGATCTTTGGAGTTGGGATAAGAAGAAACTTATCTTTAAGACTCTTGTTACACATGTTATTCTTTATGGATGTGAAATCTGGGTTTGTAGTATCTCTCATCAATCTTGGAGAAACATAAAGCAAATACAAAAGAATTTTATAACCTATAATCTGAAAATTAAAGGAAATGCGCCTTGTCTTATCCTCCCTGTAGAAACAAGTCTCTCCCCCATTGAGAGCATGGCTATGAATAGATACCTAATGTATAAGAACAAGTTAAACAACATGAAAGACAAGAGGCTACCTAAAATTTCTTCAAAATCAAGTCATAACCATCATCAACTCAAGCGAGGATGGCATAAAGATGCTCGGTCTTGGCTAAAATATTGGGGAATCATGGAATAAACCATTTTGCAGAATAAAGATACTATTAAAAAAAACGTCAAATCAAAATTTAAGGAAAAAATGTGTTGTGATAAAGAGTTAGAGGAAAAAAGAAAATTAAGGTATTATAAAGATGTAATCAACCCTAATCTAGAAGATCAAAATTATCTATATGTTTTGCCAAGTGTAAAGAAAAAAAAGCATTGCTAAGATAAGAACAAATTCTCACAAGCTCCATAGTGAAACTGGGCATTGGTCAATTCCTAAAACTGCATGGGATGAAAGAGTGTGTCACCTTTGTGACAATAAGAAGGTTGAAGATGAAAAACACTTTCTCTTAGATTGTCACAAGAACAGGCAGGCTTTTTGGAAGGAAGACAAATAATGGACAACATCATCCAGGCCCACGAGATCATTCACACCTTGAAGCTTCAAAAGAGAGGGGGAATGATAATACAACTGTACCTAACAAAATCTTATTCCAAAATTAGTTGGCACTATATGGTCAAGACCTTGGAAGCCTTTGGTTTCACCCAACACTGGATCAGTTGGATTGTCAGTATTGTAACCACAACAAGCTACTCGCTTCTAATCAATGGATCCCCTGCCAAACCCTTCTACCCCACGAGAGGTATTAGACAAGGAGACCCTCTATCCCCATTCCTGTTCATTCTAATGATGGAAGGCCTCATCCAGAGTATAAAGAGTGCAACCGCAACATGGGAAATAATAGGTCTAAAATCCTTTGAAAATTGCCCTACTTCAACTCACCAATAGTTTGTGGATGATACCTTACTCCATGGGATCCCCACGGTCAAGGAAGCTAAAGCCTACAAATGAATCCTAGAATATTTTTGGGGAAGCCTCGGGCGCTGAGATCAACCATTCCAAGTTGATGATCTTCTTCTTCAATACCAACCCAGCTATCCAAAGGAATTTGACCAGCATTCTGGGATTTGAACGGAAGACACTCCCAGCCAAGTACTTGGGGGTTGCACTGATAGACAAAGTGTACAAAATGCAAACTTGGGAAGGAGTAATAAACAAGTTATAGAAGCGGGTAAAAAATTGGACGTATAGATCCCTCAATCTAGCCGGAAGACTGATCCTAACCAATTATGTTTTATAAGAAATCCCAACCTTTATGATGTCTGTCTTCCCAACTCCACTAGGGATTCTACAAAAAATAAGATCCATCCAAAGGGACTTCCTGTGGCGAGGTGCGGAAACAAATAAAAAATCGGCCGTGGTGGCTTGGGAGAAAGTCTACAAGCCAAAAAGACAAGGAGGCCTAGGGATACAGGACCCATAAGTGACCAATAATGCCTACTGGGCAAAATTCTGATGGCGTATTCCCCGGACATTCGTGACTAGGAAAAAATCTGCTTCAGAGGAACTAGGGAAGGGTCAGCCATTTGGAACCTAGCCTGGCGCAACAAAGCCTAGATTCAGACACATAGCTTCTGGGAAATCAGGGATGGAAGAACAACCAGATTCTGGGAGGATGCTTGGAAACAGGAACCAAAAATGGAGAACCCAGTTAGAGAGGCACTCCAACAGGAGCTAATAGCGCAAGGTAAAATTAACGTCTACCAATACTGGAAATAGGAAACAGACCACAACAAATGGAGAATCTGGGACAAGATCACTCTGCAGAACAATGGTCCACCCGTAACAATAGTAAAAGAGGTGGAGGAGGAACTAGGAAGACAGAAAATAGTAGTCACAGAAGGAGAGGACCAATTGAGATGGGGATAAAAAGATGGTGGGGAATTCAACCTGAAAGAAGTCTGACACTATATTGCGGACCTGGACCAAGAAGACCAAGCACAATAGTGGGATAAGCTATGGAACAACCCCCAATGGCCAAAGATAAAAAAAATTCCAATGGTTAATACTTCACAACACATTCTAACTTGGGAAAACCTAAGGAAAAGGGGATTCATAGGTTTTTCATGATGTCATCTCTGCCAAGCCCAGGAAGAAACAACGAACCATCTCCTGGATGAATGCGCCTACACTGTAGATCTCTAGGACTGAGTGAAAAGTATATTTCGCCAGTCCAACAGTATTCGAGGTAACATTGCTGCAACCATCAATCTCTAGAAAGAGAACTACAAAGAACAAGAAGAGGCGAACCTCTATTGGATACTCACCCCAAGAATGATCATATGGTCGATATGGAAGGAGAGGAAGAAATGCTTTTTCAGAAACCAAAGTTGGCCTGAAGGGAAGATCAAGGACACAATAATCTCCATGACACGAGATATGGTGCATAGCCACAACTGCCAGGTAGGTAGAGTACAAACCATTGACCAGGATTCCCGAGTCCCAGAGGCCTTCCACTTGAATGGTGGCCGCAACCCTAATCAGTTTAGACGGTCACCGCAACTCTAAGTAGGTGAGCGCAACTAGAATCGACCACCTTTAGGCTCCCTCAAGTTGAATTTCGACGGGGCGACGAAAGGCAACCCAGGGTGAACATGTTTGGGAGGAGTAATCAGGGATAGTAAAGGAAACATCATCCAGCTATACGTTGGAGGTCTGGGAAACTCAACCAACAAATCCGTGGATGTCGGAGCCCTAGACACTGGCCTGTAGATTCTAAGTCGGGAGGGGATGAAAAATGCCATAGTGGAGGGAGATTCTGCACTAGTGATCAACACAGTAAGAAAACTCCAAAACGACACCAGAATGGGAAAAATCCAAAGACACTAGTGATTGGCACACCTATTGCAAAAAATCCAGGAGCACTTGCGGATAGGGATCACAATGGAGTTGCGATGGGTTCATAGGTCAGCAAATGGACTGGCAGAAAGAGTAGAAAATGAGGGGATGGATAACGAAGGTCTACAACTGGACACAATCTAGAGCAACATCCCGCAAGGTTGATTCCCAACAGATTGCACCCAACTTGCCGCAAAAGACTATGACAACAGTAGTAGTACGAAAGATCACTTCAATAATGGAGGCGCAGAAGGAATTGAAGGGCACATAGGTTCCAGGAAAAATCCGATAGCCCACCAATCAAACAAGTTCACAAATGTAGGTACCGATCACACATCAGGTGAAGGCACAAAACCACGATCTTGTCAATAGAAAGAAGTACAAGGGTGACTCATGGGAATGCAGAACAGATAACCAACAGGAAACAAAGTATGAATGACGAAAAGGTTCACCAGGGTCAGGTACGGGTACACCTCACCCAAGTACCATTACGGGACAGGGAAATGACTGGCGTACAGTGTACAAGGCAAAGCATTGGCACAGGAATTACGGCATGGACATCAAGTGCACATGCTCTGGAAAAGAGGAAATGGACCAGAAGGGCCACCTTGAGGACCAAGCCAGGATTGCAAGGACGATACCACAGTCGGGTTGGATCCACAGAAAAAGGTATAATAGAAAGACCAACAAACCGGAGAAAAGCAATTACAGGGGCCACTTTACTTACCAGAAAGGGGTGAAGTGGAACAAGAGAAGAAAACAACGTAAAAACTACCATACGTAAGAGAAGATTGTACGCATGAAGAAAACCAACAACAAGAGAGGCCCCCAGGGAACAGAACCTCCACCAAGCGCCCAGAGGATGACAAGAATAGAACAATCGGCCAGGGAAGGAAAGAGTACCTTGAACATGCATGTTGACACAAAGGGAAAGACGATCATCAAAAGATGGGAGCAAGAAATAAACAATGCTCACAGGGGTAAATACTGGACAAAACAAACTCAGGAAGCGGGGGGGATAAGGGACCCAGAAGGCACACTACCCAAAACAACCCTCTACCACAGGACTGTGGAGGAAGTCCGGAGAGAAAAAATGTTGATAGGTAATATGTGTGTAGACCATAAGCAAACCAACAAGATAGAAACCAGGGACCAGAAGAAGTTGCTCATAGGTATCCTGAACTGCTTCAGCAACCTGGAGGCGTGTGCCAAAAGACTTGCAGAGGACCAGCAAAGCCAACAGGAAAAAATGGAGAGGCTGACAGAGAAATTCAATCTTTATCTTCGCTATGTCCACCATATAGATATTACTCCAGCCAACAAAAATGGAACCCCAATTTGCATCATAAAGATACACTTGGTGGAGCAGAGGGAGGAGAATGAGGCCCAGAAGGAAATTGATGAAGAGCACCCCATCAACCTGGACTAGAGCAAGACTAGCCCTGGTCAAAGTTCTCAGTGTAGAAGCTAACCCCACTATGCTTATGATTTCTCTCGTTTCGTTATGCTGTCATTTTTCAAACTGGATTGTGAAGGTTTGGGTTATCTTCCCATGGTGGTGTCCCACGCCCACCCTGTTATACTAGACATTGCTCCCCTGCGACCCCAGATCTGGTTTATGTTTTGGCAGATCTTGGGAGTCTCTGTATCCTTTTTGTATTATAATTTTCTTCTGTAATATATATTTTCACACTCATTTACAAAAAAAAAAAGACCTTAAATTATCTTTTATTCATTACACATACTTGTTAAATGAATAAAATATTACATTATCATAGGTGAACATTAACCCTAATGTTATCTTCTTATTAATATAATCGGATGGTGTTACTTAACCATTCATTTCCCATTAAATGAATGAAAAATTACATAATGAGCATTAAGCCTAAAATATACTTAATAGTCAAAAGTTTTGACTATTAATATTCATCACCTAGACATATAAAAAATTTACATTATCCATAATTTATTAATAATAAAATGAATATTTAATAAACAAGTAATTTGTTCTTTAATCAATTTTACACTATGTCGACAATATAGATTCAAAGAAAAAACGTCTTACTAACCCATATATTAAAAACAAAAAAAAGTGATTCATTTCATAAAGAGAAGAACTTAACTCTCTAATCTAAACTATTTCTTTCTAATCCTAAAAACATATTATTTGTTAGGAAATTTTTTAAGTGTGTGCTATGTAAGTTAAATAATACCTTATTTTTAACTATGGTGGAAAATTAATGATGCAACTTTTACCTAATTTAACTCTCAAATTTAGTTCTCTAAAATGATATTAGACCTTCTAACTCTACAAAATATTACGAGAATACATTAAATCTTGTTTTCATTGAAAATTAGCATTTAAATAATGTGTCTATTGTCAAGAAAAAAA
Source organism: Picea sitchensis (assembly GCA_010110895.2). Classification (NCBI taxonomy): domain Eukaryota; kingdom Viridiplantae; phylum Streptophyta; class Pinopsida; order Pinales; family Pinaceae; genus Picea; species Picea sitchensis. The sequence continues at coordinate 98,800 of SNQJ01S0005967.1, forward strand.
GTTATAGCTTTTTAAAAAAAAAAAAAAAAAATTACCTTAAAAATATGTTGATGTTGTAACATTGGTGACATCTATACAATAGTCTTTAAACATAAGATTTTTTTTTTTTCTACATTAACATGTGATCCTATGTACATATAAAAAAGGGAGCCACCTTTGAAGGGAAAAATAAATGAAATCTTTTGAAGATAATAGGCCATCTACATGTCCTTGACACAAACAAAAGATAGTAGGATAACAATCTAACATGAATATAAGCATAAAATAAAAATGGGATTATGAAAGAGATGAAATGCACACATCCCTTTCACCCTATGTTTCTTTATGAAATTAAAACTCCCTTATTAGGTTCTCTCCTAGTAGGTACTCCCGTGGTAGGTTATCCCTTAGGCGGCTCTCCATTAGGTAGTGGTGGTTGTTTACCATTTAGAGGTGGTTCCCCGTGCAGGTATAGGTAGTTAGGTATAGGTAATTTATCCATGCTTCAACAGATTCTTCAACTAGGACTGAAACTGAGACGGACACCACTCTGTATATAGGATCTGCTACTAGTGATGGTGCTAATTATACAAGTGCTTGTACAGGATCAACTACCTCTGGTGCTTACCTTGTTATTGGTGTAAGCCTAGATGGGATGTTTAGAAAGTAGGAAAAAGGTAAGCTTATAAGCAATGTATAAGTTATCGGAAAAAATCTATTTCGGTGGAGAAAGACACATATGCATATGTACACAATGCACTATTCGCATATCGATGAACGAAAATCAATTTACCGAACAACTAAAATTGATATGAATTTGAACTATAACTTTTGAGAGCTCATATGCTCTCTTGTAGACATGGAGAAAAGAGGTTTCATGAAATTGAGTTGATGCTTCAAAAATTTAATCAAGAAGTGGTATTAGTACTAAATTTTGAATAACAAGTCATTTACCCATTCTATAACCAACATAGAATTCCCCAAAACTAAAAAAAAAATCACATTCATCTCAAGAGCCAATTTGAATAGGAGTTTGAGGAATTGTGATTCTGCCTAATCGTTGATGTGGATTCTGATATTCACCTTAAAATCAAAGTTGTGAGGACAATAAATAAACATAATACCTCGAGCTCCATTTGGTGTTTGCTTTCCTTGACTTGATGTATTGAAAAAAGATCCAAGATTTTGATTGATTAATCTCTATCTCTTCAATCTCTAAGGGAATTTTCAGGTAAAAGATGGCCCTAAAATAAATTATACTATCATAATCAATTTTCTAAGAACCAATAGGGTTGAATACTATGATGCCAATCATAAAGAAGAATATTTTTGGAGTGCAAGAAAGAAAACTATTCTTTTTTATCATATTTTTTACTTATGTCCTTATAGGTTTACTAAAATTTCAAGTGTAGCCACTTGTTTGATGCATAATTAAAATCTTCATTATGCATCCAACGAGTGCCTATACTTGACATTTGAGTAAACTTATAAGGAGATAAGTTGAAAATACAATAAGAAAAATAGTTATCTTCCTTTCCCTTCAAATATTCACAACTCTTCTTTTATTATTTTCCTCCGAAGTCCCATTTTGGACCTCAAATTTCCCCTTATTCAAATTTGAAGGTTTTTTTATTGAGTTTATGTTGGATCCCCTCATAGAAATATTTGGTTTTAGAAAACACTTCCAAGGGTAAAGACATTTTTTCAAAAATGATCTAATTCTTTGTAATCTAGAGTGCATAAGGAACCATTTTGGGTAGGGATCTATGATTTTCAAGAATCCACTCCTCCATCAACTTTTTGAAATTCTCAACTAAATTTGATCCTTCTGAAGATCCCATATTTCCATGTTGTTGACATAGGAAAAGTATTATTCAACAAGTAGGTGTACTCCCTAGTATAAAGTCTCAATTAGATCTCACATTTCTTGGGATACGAGGCCCATTTGGATTTTGTCCCAAAAGCAATTACTAAAAAAGAGTGTGGTGTGGTGATTATAGGGAAATCACTCTGTGAACTTTTGACATAGCAAGTGTGTTTGTGGGATATTAAAAAATACCCACAGTCTCACTAGATACTAATAAAAAACTCCCAAAATCCCTTTGTCGGACCCCTCTCCCAAAACGATTTTGGTGAAATGTAAGTATCAATGCTTTAAGTTTGAGAATGCACCAATGCCTATACTCCATCAATCACAACGCATAGAAGAACATCTGCTAAAACCTCCGTCCACCCATATTTTTCTACTTATAATGAAGTTTTGTTATAATCTCCGCAAAAACATCTACTACCAAAAACAAATGTTTTAGCGAAGGTTTTTTTGACATTTTTTTTCAATTTTGTAACACTAAAAACCTCCTGTATAACCTCCACTGCAAGGTCTTTTCCTTGGAGTGCATCCTCCTAGGTGAAGGCATAACCCCCTACAAAACGTCCTGCCATTGTAGAAGGAATAACCCAGACATAGACATCCATATCCACATTGAGTAGAAACAGGATGCAACACAACACTTTTAGATCATTATCCCACTAGGAGCAAACTATAGGTTATTTTGGTGGAGGGGTTGGTCCTTTAATCCCTATAGTAATGTCCATCTAGAAGAGGGCACATGTATAGACTAGGCGTCCATGTGACCCCCATATATGCTCAAGCAACAAACAAACTTATTATGGGATAACATAGGCCACTAGACATGAGATTTTCATGGAGTTTAGTATGTTGACCATCTTTATGTTCCCCATTGATTACACACACACACCCAAATACATATATTTATATATGTGTGTGAGTGTCTGTGTAGTTTGTTGTGTATTTTTTTCTATATCTAATTATATGATATTTACAACTTCTATTCGAATAGGATACATTCAACATTGGTAGATGCATCATTACTATTTCCCACTACTGAAATAGAAACAACCTGCTTGTTTGGTATAATTCATAATTAGATATGCAGTACCTTTGATAAATTCATCATTGTTCTCTTCTTATTCTCTAGCAATCTCACTGATTTGCTACTATTTTTCTACATTTTTAAGATATGTGTTCTATTTCTAAAGGTTGAGATACCATACAATGATGAACAATGTCCATTTGGGATGGATAGATCACGCCCTTCATAGGTATCATGTGTCGATTTAAATATTGTTTAAATGTGAAATTTGTTATATTTTTTTGGTTTAGTTTCACATTTTTTCACAAATAAAAATATTATAAATGTGTATGTAGGTTGGTTCATTGACTTCCACGTCACTCATATCACCACCATCCCATTCAACACTACCAACATTCCCTCCATCATTTTTTCTCAGCTACACGAAAAGTCTGTTCCTTGGCCACCCTACTCCAGCTCTTGGGATATGACTTTCTAACCTAAGGTTTATTCCATTCCTTGTAAAATCCATGGGGAATTATCATCACACACCCCCTCCCACCTTTTCCATCCCATCCATCCATAGTGGCTCACCTGTACATTCCAAAATTTTCAGTTCCTTAACATTCCAAAATTTAGAAAAGGGAGGGTTGTTGAGGTCTTAACATAGCCTTAGGCGTGTGGAAGGAGGAAAATATCTTTTACCACAAATCATGGGAGTGTCTTAATACTTTGGTTTGTGAAATCAATGAGCTAGAAGTTGTATAGGAAAACATATAAGAAAAGTAAACTAGTCTAAATGCTATTAAAAAATAATACCACTCATTTAAGTAGCATTTAAGAAGCAAACCTCTTGATTTCTTTATGATAGTCTTGAATCTTTCCCAAATTAAAATTTTCCTTTCATTTTTCTGTTATATTGAATTCAAATTCTCACATACCAATTATGTTGTGGACTTCATCAATGTTACAAGCTTAGATTAAGATTACATGCCAAATGGCCAACCATTCATAACTTCTTTTTTAATGATTTTTAATCCAATGTTATTATATAGTGACACATTAGCAAAAACTAACCACCTTTTAATTTCTAATTAATGTTATGCAATGTGATTACTTCATACATGAATGCATTCTTTCTATAAATAATATTCCATGTCATTTCCTCATTTGGAGAATGTCCTAAATTAACAACATTATTGTCATTGCATATGGTTAAATGATGAAGATTCAATATTCTAATTTCAATGAGAAAAATAACAAAATTACATTCAACTCTTAA
>SNQJ01S0005968.1:5740-17694 GCA_010110895.2 Picea sitchensis
TTGTAAGTTGGTTCATATTGAGATCAATAAAAAGATACTTTTCCCATCCCAAATACATGAGTCTTATATGTTTTATGTGATTTGTGTTTAATCTCTAACCCCCTAGTAGAACAATAGCATGCATGCAAAATTTTTGTCTTGATTGCAGGATCGCTTTGTGGAAGGAGAAGCAGCAGCAAGGAGATAAATCTCAACGGAGGAGCTACATCAACTGTCGATAAAAAGGTTGGTTAGTTATTCCATTGTTTGTTTGAAGAAAATGGGTTTAGATTCAGGGTAGAAGGTTAAAAGTAGCTTATGAAGGGTCATGATCTGCGTACAAGTTTAAAGCCCTAGCTTGTTAGTCCGTAGGGTAGAATACCCCACAACACCAATGACTGTTGGTCCTTGCGCTCAGATTTGACGACTCAGATATGATATCCTCCTACGGTCTCTTCTAATTGTCTCGACGTGGATCCCAGTGGTCCAAATATTTCACAATGCTCGATCCAATGGTCACTGATGCTCCTCCTCCTGAGCTTTCGCTTTCTTCCATGACTTGGAAGATTTCAGATGTTTCAAAGGTCTCGACCTTCAATTTACTTCTTATGAGCCCCGATGTATGGGTCTCGACTTCCACTTCCCTCCCGAGCTTACGAACTTGAAAGAAGTTCGCCTCTTGGACCTCATCTGCACTTCTGAAAAGCGCTAGTCTGTTCTGAGCTTGGTCCTTAGGTAATTTTGAATTCCCATGTACTCCTTGTATTAATATTATCTTGTCGGATCAACGTTCCATGAAATTCCTCAATCCAATGGTCCAGATCACATCGCAACTTCAGGTTTCAGAAGTTTAATCGCATCAACGCATGATTCTCGCGTCGCACGAACTCCGCACTCACAGATCCGACGGTCAAGGTGGGTCTCGATCGATCCTTGGATCTACGATATATATCACATCGTGACTTCAGGTTTCAGAGGATCCATCCCCGTCACGAATATTACCAACATTCGTCGATCTTGCGAATACTGAAGGAGTCGAGGCGTTAACGCCTACGGTACTTCTTCTAATCTAGTGGTCGTGACAGACCTTGGATCCTCCCGAAAGGTCTTGTCCATTCATCTTCCAAATGAAAGGATATTCCCTTTTGATACTTGAATCTCACTTTCCTTCTTGAGCTTCGTTAGTTATGAATGATTTAAGAGCGTTGCACTCTTTCTCCTGAACTTAACACTTAGAAGGGTCTTCTGCACAACTCTTGTGCCCCTTCATCAAGTATAGAAATTAAGTGGTTCTCGGTCTCTGCTTGCCTCGTAGAGAGCCTCTGCATATCTTCACTACCTCTCCTGAGATTAACAAACTCCATCCTCCAAGGGACTCACAATGACTAGGAGGGTCGACATGCATACATGAAACTATGCCCATGGTCAACGAACTCGCAATTCGTGGCTCTGGCTTAAGCCACCACATGACATAAGCATTTACGAGTATAAAAACACATCCAATTCATACAATTTCCCACTTGCCTAATTACACAATCAAGAAGACACAAAAAGGGTACAGTATAAATCATTAAGAAAACATATCCATCCCTGCAACATTCATAGAATATCCAACTTTAATTCGCAGTACCACTTAAATACACAAGATATGCGATTACTTATCTATTATAGGTGGTAGAGAACTAAATGAATGTGGGTGTTCTTCCTTCCACCCGACCATAGGCTCATAGGAATTCATTCTTAGCACTCTGACCACCCTCGTTCCAAGCCATGATATCACCAGGGAACTCTCGCAGTTCTCAAGGATTATTTCTCTGTTTCAGCTTTCGCTCGGGTTCCATTCTCTGCATACTTTTAGATATTTTCTTCTCTGTTATGGCTCTGGGTGAGGTTTATTATATTCTCACTCAACATCAAGCTCGAGGCCTTCTATTCCTCATCTACTGGAGAGCTCCCACATTCTCCTTACCAATTTTCTTATATATTTTTCCCAGGATGGTTCTTGACCCATCCTGTTCCTTCTGTCAGAAGGGAACTCAGGTTAGCTTGGTATGTCATACCCAGTGGCACTTTGGGTTGAAATTCTACAGTCAGACCATGCTTCCATTCATGGGAGTGGTTGATAATTCAACCACTGGTCCTTTCTTCATTAACTGGTTTCTCTCCTTGGGACCCGAAGGAGATTTATTACCCCCATCAAGGGAAATTTGGGGTTATTTGATATAATGATCCCTCTCTTATATTTCTCACATTCTTTCCTCTAGTGATATCATGGCTAGTAATTTCAAGTCTTCAACCCCACAGTCATCTTTTGGCAACTCAAACAATAATACATTTACACTGTCCACATGCCTTAGCATGGTAATCCTATTTTATGATTAATTACAAGCTGGGGGAAACATGGATGTTACAATACCCTCCCCCTTAAAGGAACACCGTCCTCGATGTTCTTCCTTAAAACACCTGTCAAGCCTTTCCCATTCAGATGTTTCAGAAATCTTGATCTTTCTTTCTCAGTCAGGTCCTGTTTCAGATCCTTAATCTCCATTACCCGCTTTCAATAATTCTTGAACAACACGCATATTAATCATAGTCTCATGTGATAACATTGTATAAAAATTTCTAGGAATTTTTTTTCTAATCTTAGCATAATAATTATCTGTGCAATGTTGAGGAAAATATATGAATTGATCTTACTCAATCATTTTCAGACTTTACTTGGCTAAATAAAAGTAGACGGGAATATCACCCTATGTTTATAGCCAACAAAAATAACATCCTAACTCACAAGTCTTAATTACGAGTGCTTAAGCTAGTCTTTTATCAACAAAAAGCTTGTTGTAAATTCACTTTTTATGTAATTTTCTGAATATAACAGTTTCTGAAATAAATGTAAGAACAAAGGTAAAGACACCAAGACGATAATTGAGACAGTTGATACATAAAGCAATCATTTATTTCATTCCAATTCACTAAAGAGTCATTTTCTTTACAAAATCTCATACAAAAATATTGGACAAAAGTCAAACTTAGACATCCCCGATGGAACATACAAAAGGACCTCTGACATAAAACCAAAACTGAACTCTAAAATCTGGATCAACTTGCCACATATTTTTGCCCACTCGACTCTGCACAATAGCCTTTATCAATCATGGAATTTAATTAACAAATAGACAAGTCTACACAGAATATCAAAGATAGATCAACACCTCTGAAAAACAAGTGTCTGAATGATTTGATTCAGCCCTAAATATTGATGTATACAATAAGAACCTGCTATCACAAAAGAAAATTAGGTTGTGATGAATATATGAATGAATGAAAACTAAACTAAAAGAGAAAACCTTAGCATGCTTATGCTTCTATCCTCCTCTTGTTCCTCCCTTTCTTTTTTCTTTTAACAAATTAAAGTTGGTTGAAGAAGTTGAACCAATTCATTAGTTAAGTTAATTAAAAGACTCAACTAACTTTAGTTAGGGGGAAACATAATAATTATAATAAGGGTCATTTTTATAACCCTAAATGGCACCATACATGCTTACCTGGCATCCGGCCAACTCATATCCCTTCATTGCCAAAACATTTGCTGAGAAACCTCTTTGAAAATCCTTTTGAGTTAAGTCACACGCGCCCTAACCCACTACTGCATGTGTTGGAATGCTGGCAGGCCTACTACTGCACGCGTTGGAACGTTGGCAGGCCTACTACAACCCACGTTTACCTAACAAAGCACAGAAACAGGAAAGTTGCCGACGGGACAAAAAGCTATGGGTCAGTTAACTGTAACTCCTAGCCATGCATGGCCGAGAGTTCGTCCAAAACCCTAGCTCCTTCTAGACTATAAAAGAAGGGGTAGGGGTACTATTTGGAGGAGGAAAAATATAGCAAAGAAACTCTGCCCATTTTCCGAATCCATTTGTCCCAACCCTTTAGCCTTTCCTCAAGCCTAAGGAGAATTAACGCAAAGCAATTGGAGGACAAAGAAGAGGAGGAGCCCAGGATCAGGATCAAGGAGCGGTGGCCGGTCTCGACTTTGATTGTAAGTTGATTCATTTTGAAAATAATAAAAGAANTTAGCCTTTCCTCAAGCCTAAGGAGAATTAACGCAAAGCAATTGGAGGACAAAGAAGAGGAGGAGCCCAGGATCAGGATCAAGGAGCGGTGGCCGGTCTCGACTTTGATTGTAAGTTGATTCATTTTGAAAATAATAAAAGAATACTCTTCCCGTCCCAATGCATGAGTTATTTATGATTTGTGCAATTTATGCTTAATTTCTAATCCTTAAGTAGAAAAATAGCATGCATGCGTAGTGTTTTGTCTTGATTGCATATTAACTTTGGAAGGAACAACATAAGTAAGCGGGCAAAGCGCAACGAAGGATCTACACCAAACATCAGTAAAAAGGTTAATAGTTCCTTTCCATGCATGTGTCTTGAAAGAGGGGTTTAAGTTTTGGGGTGGTAGGTGAAAAGGTCATTTCTTTAAGGTCAACATCTGCATGCAAATCTGACCCTAGTTTTCTAGTCCGTAGGGTATTATTTCCCAACAACAGTCATAAATAAATAATAACTAGTAGGTGGGACCCCTTATGACTCCCTTTAATTCATAACAACCATAACAATCATAAAATAACCATTAGTTAAGAAAAACATACCTCCTTGTGCCTCCCATCAACATATTCACTTTTGGCAATTTAAACTCATGAAATTTAAAATCATTTCAAAAATGATACTCATATGTCCAAAATAAACATGCTCTCCAAAGATCCATGAAATCAACTTTCATAAAACACTAGATAACATAAAACTCAAAAGCCATATTTCCTAGTTTGTGATGCAACCCTTCCTTGGTTGCTGCTGTCACCTCTTGATTTTCCTAAATTTGCCTTTGCATGTGCAGAGCCTTTAGGCTTAATCTTGTTGATCACTTGGGAACAATCGTCCCTCAAATGCATCCGGGAAGACATGGATTTGTCAGAGTCATTGGAGGGTGAGGAAGGGGAAACAATGGATTTTCCTTTATCAAGTTTATGGCGGGCTTCAATCTTCAATGTCTTGCTAGAATGGGAGGATTGCACTGGTGAGTGATTGGGGGAAACTTGGAAAATGGGGTTAACCGACGGAGGAGGAGGCAAATACAAGTTGGGCCAGCCATGATGTTGGGAGACTGTCGAGTGGACAATCTCCTTCCATCCATGATTTTTAGGGCCCTTGGGTTGTAATGAGTCATGAGAAGGTACAAGGATCCCGGATGCTTACGGGGCTTGGAAAGGAGGCCTTTCAGGCCTAGGTCGGACTATTCCCTGCCAAATCCAATTAAATAATCCGCCATGAAACATTTTGCCAAGCTCTTCTGAATCAATGTCAAAATGTATAGAGAACCTGTGCCTTCTTGGGACTTGGTTCCAATTACCGCTACCTTTGTTTCCTCAACCATGGCTTCCTAAACTAAAAAAACTCATCCTGCACGTGTAATCGATTAACAAATAGTCTTTTGAATAACCATGCAAGACAACTCTTAAAAATATGAAATATATTTGGCTCAGAATGTATTAGACTCATGAAATCCAATCCATACAAATTGTTTTACTGTTAATCAATGAGTAGGGGGGTGAAACAGGGTTTTGGGATATGTGAGGGGTTTGTATTGAGTGAAAATATGATATAATGAAAGGGGAGAAGCAATCAACTATAAATCAAACCAATAAAACCTCACTGCAATCCACACAAGACACTCCCACTTTCATCAATTTTAACACAGAAATTCTCTTGACTGTAATTAATCTCAGAACATGGAGTGAAAAAGGAATATGGGAGGTGATGTGGTTCATAATTAGAGGAAAGTGAAATAGTGGAAGGAAAGAAGGATGATTACTGTTCATGGAATTAATTAAGTGATCCATAAAACATTCTGTGGAAGGAGATGCATCAACCATCCATCACTTGCCTAAATAATAATTTCTGTGAATCTAACAAGTTCACTTTTCATAATCAAATGTCCACACAGTGCCATCACAAAAAAATGGGTATCCTATACAATTTTCAAGAGGTTCTGTTCCCTTCATTCCCATTCTTTTCATTTTATAACAATTTATGCATAGTACCCATCTCCAATCTGTAACTATCAAAATCAACCAATGCCCATGCATTTCTTCAATCCACAACAATGCTGGAAAAAGTCATGTTTCAAATTAACAATGAATTCACTATCGTTGCAATCGGTCCCATCAATTAAATGCAATGATATTCATTAAACATGTATAGGCAGTAACAAAAATAGTCAAGACCAAATTGCCATGCCTATAATGGCAATCAATCATACAACCAACAACCACCATTTAGACACAAGCTATGCACAGGGTAATTTGCCCATGCAATGTAGTTCTGCCATGGTAAAATAAAAACAATTCAATGTGACTTAAAATCTGGGCCACCCATCCAACACAACTGCCATCAACAACATGTATGCTTAAACCAATGGTCGATTTGCAATAAATAAAACTGCTTAAACTCTGTGGGTATCCCTAAGTATGAAAACAAGCTATCCATACCACGCACAGTGTGCAACTAGCAAAACTCCATGGTGCGACATTTCCACTTAACACAATCAAACACACAGTCATGATAATAACTCAACATATCATTCCGAGCTATCTATTTAATCACACTGTGATCGACCATGCTGTGCGCACTCAGGCTCATTCAACCAACAACACAAGGATGCAGTGGATATACTATCTACAATCATCCAGTTCAGTAGTCGTTCGGCCCCAAATAAAACCATAGTTACCATGACCATTATCTATTTTGCAACCACACAATGCGACATGAGCAACATTAAGAATTTTCACCTATGATAGCTAAACATTCAAATAATCATTAGTGCAAATACTAGTGATTGTATATCAACCAAACAATTCACCACTGTTGTAGAAAATCAATCAACCGAACAAGCTGTGGTAGCTATGCATACCCACACATCCATTCGAATTGGAGCAACATCCCTTTCCATTAAACAACACTGAGTTATCAAACATAAGGAGAGCGACTGTGTAACTTGATTCGTGTAGATAACAAACAATGTTTACCAATGTTATACAGAGGCTGTAACTAAATGCCAAACCAACACGACTGTCATATAGCCAACTAGACAGGTCTGTACTAAAAAATAGTCGGCAATATACAACCATCCAACAATTAAGTGGTAAAACCAACAGGCCAGGTTAGTGTTCCATGTCAACCCTAAGACCTATGGAGTTAAAGGTTCACACTATGACTAACACAGGGAAGCTAGAGCCAACTTCCTTCAATGGTGAAAAACCCCGATACCAACAATGCATACACAGAGGGAATCATGAATCATTCACGAATAGATAACAAGTCTTGAGATAGGAGGGATACCATAGAGGAACGAGGCTCCAACCTGATTGATAGTGATGCTTAACACATGCAGGGTGTAACCCTTGTGGCTCTTAAAACAACCACATCACTGAAGTGATGAAAAGGTCGAGTAAGAATAGGAGAGCCCATTTCGTGGCCTTTAGTGACAAAATCAACCATTTCCCAAATGAACAAAACATAGTGATGAAGAGTGTCTTCATCCATTAACCCCATAAAAAATAGATACTGGACAAGTGATGCACATGCGTGGGGACAACTATCTACTCAAGACTTAAACACAAACCCTTCAACTGAACCAGTACTAGTAATGAAGAACTATCACCAGGAAGACCGATAACCTCTACGAACTCAAAATATTATAGGAAGAACCATCCGTTTTCATTCAAACACCAAAATTTCACATAGTTGCAACGCTTAGGAAAAACACAAACCCATACACCTGAGCCAATGATCATTTCATAACCATAGCAAAGTCAATAATGGCCAAAAAAAATGACATACATGTTAATCAAATTCCTTAAAACGAGAGCTAGTCGAGCGGTTCCACCCTGCTAAAATTTCGGAGCATAAACACAACATCAAGATCAAACAATAGCCCGACTAGGGTGGCAGCCAACAGGAAGAGTAAAGGTGACATGCAATAAATGCACGTCGTCTCCACCCACATCTCATTAACTCAACAGTACATGCCAACAAATTCTCCATTAACATGGTTAATCAAACATGTATCGAAACCATCACCACATTAAAATTCAATAGCACAATCTCCATATCTCATTTCACATCATATAACTAAAAAAAAATCGCATGACCATCAACGTTCACCACCTTATCAAATGAGCCATCGACGTTTAATCTATCGAAATATACCATATGTGGATCGACCACATAATTCAATTAACCATTGTATGACCATTAGCACTATCACCTTGCCAAGTGCACCACCAATATTTCACACCATATGCATATTAAACATGTGATTAGATCACAATTTCATAACCATTTACTTTCTAGCTAGGGATTAATAATAATCATCAAGTGTTCTCATGCATGTAGTATAGCTAGGATAGCTTTTAAATCTTCCCCTTGCAATTGTTTCTCATTTCTTTTAAGTTATTCACATGTGATATTGCAGACTTAGGTCCCCTTCCCTTGCATTTGTTCTAGTGTTTTTCCTTTCTCAAAACTGCCCTTCATGTAATTTTACTAACATGTTAGTTATGCAGGTGCGATAAGAACAGACAACAATGATATTAATGAATAACATAGGCAGTAGTAACATAAGTAATCAACACTTCATAAGCTCAATTCATAATCAATAACAACAAGATCTTCATCAACCATTGTGAGCCGTGTCGCACATCATCTCAACATCAAAATGAATAGATCTTCTCTCCAATAGTTCAAGGGGTCCCACCTACCAGTATTATTTAGTTTTTATAATAATAGGCTTTAAAAACACTTTGCGGGCGAAACCTCGTTGACAATTTTTAATCGTCAACATGCAGTTTGTGGATTTGTATCCACATGATTGTTTGTTATCCAGGCCCATTATTTTTCCTTGACATACCCATTGGGTGCATGATCCCCATCAATAGTTTACAAGAACTATCAAGGTTTCATATTCCTTGCAGTCACTCACCTTCCAGGCCTAGGCTCAAGCATCCCCTTCTCTTCTATACAGTCCCTCGGGTGATCCATCTTGCCTTGCCAATGTTTTCTCACACAGGAAGACTACCCATCGTGTGCATGATCCCAATCAATAGTTTACAAGAACTATTAAGGTATCCTCTTCCTTGCGGCCACTCACCCTCTAGGCCCAATCTCAGGCATCCCCTTCTTTGCTATACAATCCCTAGGGTGATCCATCTTGCCTTGCCAAGGTTTTCTCGCACATAAATAATTCCAAAGACTCTATCAAGTCTTACAGTTGAGGCATCCCTCAGAATTTCTCTGTCGAGGCATCCCTTCGGCTTGTGTTACTTCAACACAACATATTCTAGGCGATCATGGCTTACCACAGGGTTCTCATGGCTCAACAATAGCCATTTTTCATGCTTTTACAGCTTGTCAGCCTTCCGGCCCAGCTAAAGTCAGGGACGAAGGTTACTCTCCTTCTCCTGGCACCATAATATATAGGGATGAAGGTTTCTCTCCTTCTCCTGACAACTTAATAGATATGGATGAAGGTTACTCTCCTTCTTCCGGAACCGTAATAGATAGGGGCGAAGGTTACTCTCCTTCTCCCAGTACTGTAATATATAGGGATGAAGGTTACTCTCCTTCTCCCAGTACCATAATAGATAGGGATGAAGGTTACTCTCCTTCTCCTGACAATTCAATATTTGCACAACCAAACAAACTGTTAGTCTCTATTTCATGCGATCAAATTATACTCTTTTTCATAGTCTTCCTCGAACATGAGAGTTCAGTCTCTCATCTATGCACTCTTCGCAGATCTTTTTCTTTCACATGTATCATAGGTATACAGAATTTAATGAGACATCATCATCAATTTTACATTCAGAATTTCCTTGTAAATCTGTCACCTACATATTTCCAATTCCACATTTTATTTCCATATTTGTTCCACACAGGAACCAGATTCATAATTATGGGACTTTCCTTCCCATAATGGTTTGGCTCAGTAGGCAATTGGTCTTCCTTATGGCTTACAACGATGACATATCCAAGACCCCTTTGCTTCCTGCACCTTCAACCTCAATCAACCAAACAAATTGTTAGATTTTCCATGCACATACATTTTTATTGCACCTTTACAACGTCATCACAAACAATTTCATAATTGTGCATACTAACAATCAAATTCACTTTCCCAAAAAGGAAATAGGAAATTGGTCTTCCTTATGGGATTATAATACCGCCATATCCAAGACCCATTTCCTCCCTACAATTCATTCTTTACACAACCAAACAAACTGTTAGTCTCTCATGCATCCATGTATATATATCTATATTCAAAACCATGAATACTAACAATTCATCACATCTATATAGACATAAAAAGGGAATCCCATCCCTTACCTATGCCTCATTTCAATATACCAACCCTTTCAAACGTAATTCAACATTTCAAATGATTTTAACAAATGTGCTAATTATTCATGGCCACATTCATACCCAATGCACTCTTGCATTGTTTTCAAGTTCATCAAACTTTATGACTGGTTCTTGGCCATGGTGTGTTGGAATTTAACCAACCTTTTCCTCATATGGCTTATTCATTTTCTTTCATTCTTACAACATGACCATACTACTTTCTATAGGCCGATCACGATCCCAAATCCGTACACATGAACTCAAAAGTTTCACATGAATGCCTTTAAGCATTCCTTGATTGGTCAATACATTCATGACATATCAGTTCATGAATTCTTCCAAGGGTTACAAACAATGTTTACTACCAGAGGTTCATACCTCCATCATTCAGGCTCTCCTTCCTAAATCATACCTTACTTGGGTACCCAAGGCATACAATTGCCCTTCAAAAGTTCATGCATAACACTAAGACAATAAAATATTTCAGAAGGGGTTCTTACCAAATCCCTTCATACCTTGTGCCACATAGGCACACATATTTTTATACCGGTTCTTGGATTCTAGCACCCTCTTTCTGATTTTTACCTCATCAACGATGCTTTATGGGGACTTTTACAACCATGTCAAGAATCTTTCGACCACAACATTCTCCTAGTCATCCTCTGCTTGAGGTTTCCCATCATTGGTAACTGTCTTCCTCAATAGCTCCAATTATTTTCTATACATAGCATGCATCATCATAGTCACAATTACATTAGTTGTAATATTAAACCAAATGCATGTATCATAACATTCGAATTCATAAAACATATTCAAAATGTCCTAGCATATCTTTATGCACTTCATCACATTATCCTCAAATGTTTCCACAAGTGCAACACAAACAGATTTCAATTGTATCTTTAGCAATACAATCCTTATCACTATGGTGTCAAAACCTTTTTACTTTCATTAGCATACCGACTTTCTCATCCAAGAGAAAACATAATACTCAACAAGGAAAGAATTGAGGACTCTCCCCTTCTTCCAACTCTTTCTACACCACCTTGGAATTTTTAGCCCAGTCGAGTTATCTCTAAGGCCTCACTGCCTTTTATTAATCATGGCTTCAACCAAGCCTATTCATTTAAACGTACTCATTTATTCATTGAATCATACTCAGGGGGTTTACTTTCCTTTTACCAACTATACCAGTTTCCACAACTCCTCTTTCAATCCTACGACTCTGTTAAACAATTTAGGGTTCTTAGGGTGAGGAAAGTGTTCCTCCTTTTCTCCCCCTTTACCTATGCAATCTACTTCTTATTGTGATCTTTCTGCTCTTTTGCTGAGCATCCCTGGGTTAGGCTCATCCTAACTCTTAGGATACATCAACATGCTTTAATAACAAAATATTTTGCCCATAATGAATCATGAACCTGTGCATCCTGCATGTTACCATTAATTTATCAGAATGGTCAAGGTTCATTATTAGTCTTCTATTCATTACATGATGTTTTTCAAAATGTAGTC
>SNQJ01S0005968.1:17738-40742 GCA_010110895.2 Picea sitchensis
ATATATAAGCTTGTGGCTCACTGCTTAATTCTCAACATTCATTAAGGTTGTGTCTTTGTTTTTCTCACATAGTCTTCACACTGTTCCTCCACAGGGAACTCCTTTAGCATGCAACTTCCGTATTACATATCCATCACTATTTGTGATGGCCTCAACCGTGAGTTAGCTTCAACAGTTTACCAAATATCCCATAAGGAGTATAAACATGCATCTTTGTCATATACCCAAATTATGTATCCATACATATTCTGGTTTTGTAAACTTACATCATACCTGTGCATCACTTGCATGTTTAATGTCATTCATACCTAACTGGTAATACTATCAGGATTCATATTAGGAAGCTCCATAATGAATTAAACCCATGTACTCAAGCACAGTTAAACACATATAAGTATTCATCATGCTAGCTTATTGCTTACACTTTTTCCATGCCATTCACACACATGGACATATCAGGATTCTATATCCTTTTCCCAAGGATCTTCCAATCATCCTTATGATCATGTATACACATTCATGTATAAGTAGGTGCATCTCTTTCACCTTTTTACCTCATGCATTCACTTGATAGTTTAATTTCATCATTAGTGTCCTTTAGTTTGATATTTCAGTCACTTACAAGACTAATCTCACAGTCATATCTCGTATTGATGTTGCCTTTTCTCAAGGCAATAACCAACTAGGGTAACTTTCCTATTTATGCGACAACGTCTAGCAAGAAAACCTTCTTGCCTCAATGTCCATAGGGTTTTACCCATCTCACTTTTCTCTAGTCATGGGGAGTTATATACTCTGATTTTAATATAGAGCAGTACCTATAACTGCCAGGGATCCTACCTGATCCTATCAGATTCCTTTAAGCCCACAAAGGTATTAACCATTATATAATATACCATCATCAGTGCCTGAAGTTCCAACTTCACATGCTTAGAAGCAGTGTTACGAACACCAGGTCATCCGTCCTTCGAGCTTCAGCTGCTCTTGACAGAACCCTTCCACCTTCAACTATCCACATTCAAGTCTTATTATAAATGTTAATTAGCATATCCCTACTCTGGTAAGAGTAGTTATCACTTTGACAAAGGGCTAAAGAAATTCTTTTGCTGAAATTCAACAAGAATTCCCAAAATCACAGGTTCAATTTGCAGTCCTTCTCCTCAAGGAGTAAATGTAGATAAAAGTACCTCCTTACGCGACTTGTACATGAGCCCAAGCAGGCCAAGTGTTGTAACCATGCTTCGATACCAATTTGTAACATACCCACGACGGGGCATAATTTTTTTTCGCTTTTCTTAAAGGATAGATTCTCCATCCATGGTTTCTAATTTGGAAATTCGGGGAACCAACCCGACCTCTTGGTCAAGGATCTCCAATTCTAGAGCCAAAAGACTCTCTGAGACCTTGATGGTCTTGTTCTGTAATAAAACACAGACCCTTTTGACTTCCCGGTGCAGGTCTAATGGTACCCGTGACCTTCCCTTCACACTTGCAAAATCTCTGAGTTTGGGCGCTAGCCCCTTTTCTGATAAGCCCCTCCTTGAGGTGACCTTGGGTGATAACCTCATGTAACCACGCAATTGCGGGCATGACCAAGAGTGGTTTGAAGCCAAACTACCTTTCTCCCCACAATTCATCCTCAGCGTCCACGTGTCCTTTCTTCAAAACCGTGGTTTGGATTGCGACCCACCCTCAACTTTTTATAGTTCGCACATCTTCAATCCCCGCAATTGCATGGTTACGTGAGGTTATCGCCCAAGGTCAATTCAAGGAGGGGATTATCAGAAAAGGGGCTAGCTCCCAAACTCAGAGATTCTGCAAGCGCGAAGGGAAGGTTGCGGGTACCATTAGACTTGCACTAGGAAGTCAAAAGGGTCCGTGTTTTATTACAGAACGAGACCATCAAGGTCTCAGAGAGTCGTTTGGCTCCCTACGCTTAGATTTTGGTGAATATTCACGTGTCAAATCAACATTAGAGAATTCTTACGAGGTTTTGATTCACCCAAGGCAACAATTATTTCATAGCACAAATTTCCAACCATCTTTATCTTTATATTTTTCTCAATATGTCATCGAAGATCATGATGGGAGGTATCTTTTGAGTGTTAAATCATCTATGAGAGAAAAGTGTTTTCAATTCATGGTTTGTTTTAAGGATTTCCAACCACATTTAGAAGGGAAATATGCCCTAAGTTGGGATAATTTGTTTTTTCAAGATCTGAATCTACCCCCATTTTTCATCCACATCTTTCTTGAGCAACAATGAGGTATTTTCAGGTCTTTTATGATTCCATCTCAAGCCTTAGGAAGTGAAAATGTACATGAAAGTCAAGGTGGCCATCTCTTGAAGTGCATGAATCATCCTTATGATATGCGTTGCATCATGAAGGCCTTTTTGGGAGCAAGGATGAGTCGTCATTATCATATTGCAGCTCCATCCAAAGATGGATATAGCAAGCTTGTGGATGCACATGCCAATATTGGCACGATTTTGTTGTTGTTTCCCACCATCATGTGTTGGATTCTACCTTTATTCATGATGTAGTATCTGTACCATCTCATGACCATTCTATTTTTGATATATCCTTTTTTTGGTTCATAACTAAGCACAAGGGCATAAATTTTAACCTCGATCATATGTTAAGATTTCTGCATTGGTTGTATGATTATACCTTGCACCTACATTGTCTTGTAGCATTAGGTAGGATAGTTGTAGGTCATCTTTACTTTTATGCATCTTGTTTGTGTTTTCTTGATTTCTTTTAGTTATTGCTTGATCATATGCATTTGTAATTAGTTGCAATTTTTATTTAGTATTTATCTATTATAAAAAAAAGTGAAAAGAAAAAGAAATTGATGTTATGGTTTTATTGTCTTTTATTTTTACCTTTCATTTATGAAGGGGACCATAAACCCTTGTTCGTATTTATTAATTCTCTTATGTTATGATGTAACAATATTTTTTAGTTTTGATGCAAAGTGTGGGTCTTGGAGTTCCAGATATTGTCAAGGTTCTTATAAATTATATCGTGAGCACATGTCCCCATGTTGGAGCTAGATGTTACCCCCTCACTTCTAGGGATAACTGGAGGATATTTTTTTTCCATGATCCACATTTCAAATGGCATATCCGATGATGTCATTCCAAAATATCCACATACAGTTTCCTGTAGATGCCCTCCATTACACACTTAGTTCAACTCACTCATATTCCATGGTGGATAATGAATCGTGATTCTGTGAAGTTATTCTTTTTCACCTTGTCTCACCTTGGTAGTCATTACCATCTTCTAGTCAAGTGTTGTCACTCTAGGGAAAATTTTTACTATTGGGAGGCCTTAATGGGGGTAGCGTGTCCATATCCCTTACCATGAATAACATATTCCATCCATGACCTATCCATTGTCCTTTATTTGGGGTTATTTTTTACATGTATCCAAAAAAGGTTCGTGCTTCATAATCCCATGAGAAGAAGGGAATTGAAAGTGAGAGGTTGATGCATCTTTATAAAAAATAGTAAGAGAAAAATCCCTAATTCAAATCACGGGGCAAAGAAACAAACAAGAAAATAAAAATAATTAAAAACCAAGAAAGAAGCTTGAGCTCTATCCCCTCACTAAGAGGTCATCACCACACATTCTATGCAATGAATGCATATATTATAAAAGGAATTAGAAAATCAAATTTCAAAAGCCATCAAAGATTAAAGCTATAAAGACAAAGGAAACAAGGGTTTGGAAAGACATAGTGTCGAGGAAACGATACCTAATTTCCTAAGTTATCCCTCTACAATGATGTTCATGAGGATGAAAATTATACATGTCCTTGCATGTCAATGCCATCCACCCCATGAAGTAAATCCCAATCCATACCACTACCATTGCACATACTCGTTGATGGGTTCCCTGAGACACACCTCTTGGTTTGGGTACTGGAACACCTAATTGGGGGTAACAATGATCCTCCCATACTTAGACTTGGAAAATTGTATAATTTTGTAAGCTAGTGTGAAGTTTGAAGATGATATTCTATGAGATCTATCTAGTTACAACTTTTGTATTAACATGACTCACTTTATATGGTGTTTTTGGATTATTTACTTTGTCTCTAGTTTTTATGATGCATTTGGACCACATGAGCCCCTTCTCATACGATGGTTTCACATAGCCACATACTTGGTTGATACTTGGATTCTTTAGAGGATGTTTAGGGGATACTACCCCACTTTTATAGAGGTTGTCCCCACTACTTGAGGAAGGTTTTTTGGCACTACTAGTGTTTGACAACACATGTATTCCAACAAAGGAAGAACACCTTTAGTAACCACTCATACAACCAGATCAAATATCAACACACCGATGTTTTTACATGGTAAAACCCTACGAGGAAACATCCGTGACCCCAATCAATGAGGCCACTTGGAGCAGTTTATTAATGCAAAAGAAAAATATTACAGAGATATTTTACAAGACCGTTTCTCACAATTGATCATCGGAAAATGACCCTCCATGCTCTTGAAATAAAGATCATGGACCAATCAAGTGTTAAGACACATATCAATGGCCATTAAGATCGAGGAGAATATGAACCGTCAGATCACTGTTTGTCAGGAACATATCGTGAACATCAGATTTCCTAACTACAAATGCATACTAAAGCAAAATAAATAGACACACTTTTACCTAACAACACATTAGACGAAGTAGATTTTAACTAACTCCTAAGTGTCTAAATATCCTAACATCCCCCCTTAAGAACAAATTGGGATAAGATTGAATGATTTACAATATTGACACAATAGGAGAAGGAAGGAGGCATTAGAGTCTATCCCCCCTTGATGAAAACTTCCTGAACTCCTAACATAGATCGAAGTTTGGAAAACTTTGCTTCTGTAAGAGACTTTGTGAAAATGTCTACAACTTGATCTTCTGTAGGGAAAAAGAGCACTTCGATAACTTGATCACGAATGATATTTCTGATGAAGTCCATGCGTAGATCAATGTGTTTGCTGTGCTGATGTTGAACTGGGTCTTTGGCGAGCTTGATGGAAATATGATTGTTGCACCAAAGGCTGGTCGGATGTTGCTACTGGAATCCAATCTCTGAAAGGATCCGTTGAAGCCACATGGCTTCCTGACTTGCATTTACCACTGCTCGGTACTCTGCTTTTGCTGAAGAAAGTGCAATAGCCTGTTTTTTTTTACAGGCCCAAGTGACAACTCCTGAACAAAGGCTGAAAACATAACCTGCAGTAGACTTCCAATCATCAGGGTCTCCGACCCACTCTGAATCAGTGAAACCAACCAATAAAGGAGTTCCCCCTGAACTGTAATGTATCTTGAACTGAACTGTACCACATACATAACGAAGTATTATTTTAGTTGCTTTCTAATGGATTTCATGGGGTGTTTGCATATACTGGGAAACAATACCAACAACAAAGGAAAGATCAAGACGGGTATGAGTCAAGTATAAGAGGCTACTAACTAACTAATGGTATAGGTTGGCATCAACTTCGGGAGAAGTACAAGTGGCAGTAAGTTTGAATCCAGACTAGAAGGGAGAAGGGGATGGTTTACAATCATCCATGTTAAAGCGACGAAGAAGGTAACAAGCATACTTAGATTGGGAAAGAAAAATTCCTTCATTGGTTTGCAAAACTTGGAGGCCAAGGAAATAGTGCAAAAAGCCTAAGTCTGTCATTTCAAATTTCTTCAACTTGGGCAAATCCTTTGGCAACTAACCGAGCCTTGTGTCTTTCAACACTTCCATCTGATACATACTTAGTTCTGTAGACCCATTTACATCTGACAAGTTTTCTTCCTTTTGGAAGAGGTACAAGATCCCAAGTATTGTTTTCCATTAAAGAACGATAGTCTTCATTCATTGTTGCATCCCAATATGGATGACCTGAAGCTTCTGAAAATGTCTCTGGATCACGAGTCTCTGGAACTTGAGCCAAAAGAGAAAAGGCTCGCTGGAACTGTGAAGGTGTCTAACTCTGATATGAATGATCATTGAGAAGATCACCAACTGCTTCTCATCTTGAAAAGACCCATCTAGGAAGCGAATGAGTTGGTGTTGGTTCAGGTTCAAAGGACTCATATGGAGGAAGGTGAGAAGGAAGAGGTGGATTTTCATTCCCACTGTCATCATCTAAAGAAGAAACCATAATAGGAACAAAAGAAGGCACAAACGCCGAAGATGGCTCGTAGACCGAAGAAGGCACAATTTTCGAATTAGGCTCACAGACCGAAGAAGGCACAATTTTTCGAATTAGGCTCACAGACCGAAGAAGGCACAATTGCCAAATTAAGTTCACAGGCCAATATATTTTCATCAAATTTAACATCTCTTCTAATAATAATTTCATTACAATGTGGTTGAATAAGTTTATAACCTTTGAAATCTTTAGAATAACCAACAAATATACACTTCTCACTTTTAGGCTGCAATGCTTGCCTTTTCTCATCAGGAATGTGAGCCCATGTTATACTGCGAAATACATGGAAGTGAATTACATCTGGTTTAATTTTAGTCCAAGCTTCTTCTGGTGTTACACTTTTAAGAGCCTTTGTGGGAGTGCGATTTACTATGTAATTTGCATAGTTGATGGCTTCAGTCCAATACTTTAGATTTAATCCCTTATATTGGATCGTACTATTAGCCATTTCTTTTAATGTGCAGTTCTTTCTCTCAACAACACCATTTTGTTGTGGTGTATATGGAATAGTGTGTTGCATTTGGATGCCCTGTGTAGTTCAGTAACTTGTAAAATTATTGTTCACATATTCTCCCCCATTATCTGTTATTAACCTTTCAATTTGATGTCCAGATTGCTTTTCTGCAAGGGCCTTGTAGGCCAAAAACTTGTCAAAAAATTCTCTCTTAAGTTTTAAGAAGTAAACCCAAGTACATATGGAAAATTCATCAATGAAAGTTAAGAAATACTTCCACCCAGAAAAAGAAGGAGTAGAAAGTGGACCACACAAATTACTGTGAACAAGCTACAAAGGGCCTGAGGCGTGCCAAGAGGCGCTTTTGTCAAAACTGTCCCGATGATGTTTGACGAGAACACAACCGATACAAACACCATCTCTACATGAAACATGAGGAAGTCCAGTCACCATCTGTTGATTACATAGTTTCTGCAATGAGCGATAGTTTAGATAACGAAATCGCTCATGCCAAAGTTTCTCAAGTCATCACTATGAGCAACAAAAACTGATGAAAAAGATGATGTACAAAATTTCTCAAACTTGTACAACCTGGTAATAACATAAACAATTCTAGTTGCAAGAACATGATTAATATCTTTTAGATCCTTGATTACAGCTTGGTGAGGTGAAAACTCTACGGTTTTACCTTCACCTGATTGAGTGATTTGATATACTGATAGAAGGTTTCAAGAAAGACTTGGAACACAAGATACATCATTGAAATTACCATTATCTACTTGAATTGTTCCAGATCCCACACCACTAAGAGATCTATCATCACCAACAAATATTTTCTTAGTGTTACATTCATTTAGAGTAGAAAATATGTCTTTATACTTAGCCATATGATAAGATGCTCCAGAATCAATAAGCCACTCATCAGAAGAATAAGTAGAAGTTGCATTGAAGGAGAAACTAGAAGCAAAAAGTGCATGTCCATGAGAAGAAGAAGTAGAATCAATACCGATGTTGTGCTTCTTCATTGATGCTTCTAAAACTACCATCTTCTTGAAACATTTGGACTCATCATGACCATATTTATCGCAAAATTTGCAATGTCTGTTAGTGTTCTTATTTTTATATTTTGCTCCTTTGTCAACATTAGGAGATGAAGATGTCTGAGTGGGTTTGCGACCCTTATGTTGTTTGTTTATGTAGTGAGGATGTTTCATTTTGAGATTCTTGGGTTTATCTTTCTGCTGGGTGACTAAGGCTTTGTTGGAGGTACCTGTAGTGCTGATCACTCCAAGTTGTATAAGCTTATCTTCCTCTCTAATCAAAGAAGAACAAAAGGAATCAAGAGTGGGTTTTTGATAAGCTTTCCCTAGAGCCTCTCTCATGGCATACAAAGGTATATATAAACACAAAATAGGCACTACCTAGCTTAGAAAGAATAAGATAGATGCAACACTCTTCCTCCATCTTTATCTCACATTCTTCACATAAAATTCCGAGTGTTTTAAACTTAGATAGTTAGTCTCCAATGCAAGAAAAATCACTTGGACTTAAATTTAGTACTTGATTTTCTAATTGTTGTGATCGAATAATATTGAGTTTACCAAACACAGATTCAATCTTTTCCCAAGCTTCATCGGGGTCATCAATTTCTTTAAGGTGGAACCTTAAATCAGGAGAGATGGACATTCCGATTAGTCCACATGCTTCATCACTCCTATTATCACATTTGAATTTCTTATCAACATCAGTGGGTTCTTTTTCTTTTCCCAAGGTAATCCGATACATGCATTTACTTCTTAATAAATCCTCCATATGAGATTTCCATTGGAAGTAGTTGGTGTTGGTAAGCAAAAAATTACTAGAAGAATCCATAGTAAATATGTAGATAATATGGATTTAAAAACTAAAAATGATGATTTGGATGGAAAAATATCGAAAAATTAGGCGGTTTAAAAAAAAATGACACTAAAAACGAAGTTCGGATGTGAAAGTTATGCCCTTTAAAAAAAATGCATAAACGGTAACCAAAGGACCACGTGGTGGTGTAAGTTGTTTTATGAAGTGACCCATTTTTATAAAAAGAAGTGAGGATTACTTTTACAATGAAGTTACATTATGAAATAAAAGACACATGCAAAATAAATAACTCTAAAATAAAATATTAAAGTTACTTATAGTGATTCACTTTTATACTTGAAGTGAAATACACTTTACAATTGAGCATGAACTTAAAAAAAAAATAACAAAAAAAGATACTTGAACTTAAGACCTCTTACTTAATAAGGTAACTTTTAACCAAATGGGCTAGCAAAACATATTGTGTTGTTTAGAAAGAGGATTGGGGTTGTTGAAATTTTTTTCGCTCTTTTCACAGAAGAATTTTTTTTTGCTCTCTTCACACAATAATTTTTTTTTCGCTCTTTTCACACAAGATTTTTTTTTTCACTTCTCGATGACGAGGCTTCTCGATGACAACAAGGGTCAGATCTCGATTAGCTTACCTGGAAAATGCACCTTTTCCTATCTGTTTCTGATTTTTCGAGATCACACAGGGCACGGGGCAAAGAGAATACAAAGATCTAAAAGAGTAGAAACCCGGAAACAAATAATATAAAACTGAAATAAAACCAAAATAATACTCTGCAAAAATTTAAAAATGGCGTATTCAGGGTTTATACCTCATGATCTGACTGAAATGGCCATATCTTTGGAAAACAAAAACCTTTTCGAGTGAAACGAAAAGTGTTCCCAACTGAAACAAGCACTCCAAATGCAATGGAATAGTCCTCTCAGCCTAGAAATGTATGAAAATGGCAGAAAATGGAGATGAGGCAACTCCGCTTCACGATATTGATCTACAACAGGAGCGGGTATTCAAACATGCTCTAATACCATGTTTGACAACATAGGTATTCCAATAGAGGACGAACACCTTCAGTAACCACTCACGCAACCAGATTAAAGATCAACACATTGATTTTTTGACATGGTCAAACCACTACGAGAAAACCTCCATGGCCCCAGCCAACGCGGACACTTGGAATAGTTTATTAATGAAAAATAAAAAGATTATAGAGATATTTTACAATAGAGTTTCTCACAATCGATCAACGACCAATGACCCTCCATGCTCTTTAAATAGAGATCATGAACCAATCGGGTGTTAAGCCACAATCAATGGTCATTAAGATCGAGGAGAATATGAACCATCATATCACTCTATGTCGGGAACATATCATGACCATCGGATTTCCTAACTACAAATGCATACTAATTCACAATAAATAAACACATTAAGAAACACACTTTTTCCTAACGACACATTAGACCAAGTAGATCTTAGCTAACTCCTAAGTGTCTAAATATCCTAAAAACTAGGAGGATGTTTGGGATTTTGATCACATGAATCCATTCATGAGATACCCTAGCACACATGGGTATGACCTTGAGCTAATTGATGATGGGAAATTACATGCATGGTGATGATGGCTTGATGGGATGTTGCACCTTCTATGGAGGATGCTGGACCCTTGCTTGATGATGCTACACTTGGAGAGATGATGTGGTACCTTTCCATAGATGATAACACCCTTTCATGATGGGAAGTTTCACTTTGATGATATGACAGTGCACCTTTTTTTATGATGGGGCACCTTGATGTGATGTTTGGGGCAACTTGGTGTGACATTTGGGGCTTCTTGGTGATAATATGACACCTTTTGATGAGAAGTCACACCCCTTGGAGGCATGGGGCACCTTGATGTGAAATTTTGAGTATTCTTGGCACCTGTTGATGAGATATCACACCCTTTGGAAGATGAGGCACCTATTGGGATGAAACGTTGCACCATTTCATGGAAACTTTTCAGTTTTTTGTGTTAGATATATCCTATAAATAGAGAGACATTTCTCATTTTGTAAATCATTGATACTTGTGGAGATTTATCACTCTTGTGAACTTCTACTTGTTCTCTCTCATGAATAATTCTTTGGATGGTTAACTAGGGTGACTTTTTTGGGAGCCATGTTTGTGGATCTTCTACTACTACTTGGAGGAAATAGAAATTAGGGTTTTGATGGATGAAAGATGTTTTGAGTAAGTCTTCTCTTTTCATCTTAAGATTATTTTTATGAATGATTTTTCACATTGATGTTGTTTCTCAAGTGGTGGTTCTTCATCCCCTTGTATCATTCATAAACAAACCCTTTTTGTCAAAATTATTGGAAGGTTATCTAGTGGAGAAATATTCCCTTGAATCATCCCTTGATATTTTAGGAGGATTGCCTAGGGTTAGTAGTGCACAACCTCTAATACTCACCCTAAAATAATCCACTTCATTCTCCCTAAGAATAATCTCTACTTGGCCCCATATACCCAAAATAGTAGGCACTAGTCTTATTCTAAAAACATAGTCAATCGTCACTATTGAATTTTACTATTTTAGGGTCAAGTTTAGAGTTTATTTTATGATTTTATTTATTTATTTCCAACCATACAAACCAATATTTCTAGGGTGTTTAGGCATATCATTGACCTAAACTACATTCTTGAAACCCTAATTTAATTTTTTGAAGTGTTATGACATCCATCTAAGACAAAACGTCTAGGGTTTTAGGGTTAATTTATAATGTTTTTTTATTTTATTTTGTTGGTCATTAATGTTGATGATTACAACTGCGTGAGACATCCTTCAAGACACAGACCTGAGAGAGAGGCCACGAGTTGGGTGTGCCCATGAGATGGGTGTGTGGTTCCTATCTGAGACAAAACTGGAACATTGTGTTGACCTCCTTTGTGCAGAGAGTTGACATGATACTCCAGATGATTCTCATGTGTAACACAGTGAGAAAGAAGATCTGCTGAGTTGGACGTGCCTGTGGCTAAGCACAAGTGAATGTGTGGAAAATCCCATGAGTTGGGTGCATTGTTCTAAGACAGAGATGAAATGATGTATTATCCTCCTCTGAGAAGCGAGTTGAGATGATGTGATACTCCAGATGATTCTCTTGTGTAACGTACTGAGAAAGAAGATATGCTAAGTTGGGCATGTCTGTGGCTGAGCACATGTGAACTTGATCCTAGTGGCTGAGCACTAGTGAGTGTGGTTCTCCTGTGAGACACAGTGAGATAGAGATGTGGACATCCCTGTGGATGAGCACTAGTGGGTGTATGAGATCCCTTGCTATATTTTTCAAGAGTCAGACTTACCTGTAACCCTATCTGTGATGTAAAGGGTACAGGTCGGCCCCACCATAAAGTGAAATACAATTAATGTAAAAGATAATTAATATGGTAATTATTAATTATATTGTGAGTTATTGAGGTCAGCCCTGTTGTGCCAATAGACACCTCTGTTGATAGGTTCAGTCTAATATAAGTAAAGGTAAATTCCCCATTGAGGAATCATAACACAAGTGTGAGTTTGGAAATTTCAGCAAGTACTTACTTCTTGGGAAAAGTGCGCACCTCTCTTGGGCGCTAGTCTTCTAGGGCTTGTGAGCACCCTTTTGTGTGCTAGTCTTTTATGGTGGTGGAGGTATTTCTCTTGAATAATATAGCAATGGATTGGCTAGGTTTTCTTCCCTTGTTGAGAAGGGTTTCCCAGGATACTTCTTGTGTACTTGTGCATGGTGTTTCTTCTTGTGATCTTGGTTGCTGCAACAAATTGTCTATGGTTTAAGTAAAATGCTAAAAAATGGAATGAACTTCATGCTTAAGTCTAGCTTCTTGAAAAATCAACAATTAAAACCTTAATATACCTTAGTATTTATCCCTCTTATTTATTGGATCATTTCATGATCAAAGGGATATTATTTATACTATTGTAATAATTTATTTATTGTTGTAATAAATGATTTTATTGCTGAAAATCATCAATCTTACTACTGTAACAATTTTACTACTGCTGAAAATCACTTATTTCACTGCTAAAATATTCTCTATACTGTTGGAAGTCATTCATTTCATTTTTGTGATGATTCCTTTGTTGATGTGTACATTTACTCTACTTCTGTATTTTCATATATTTCTTTCAAGTTTTACCATATCCTTAGACTTTTTATTTATTTCTAGTGTTTTGGGACCCTACTGAACCTATACTTGACTAAGAGAGCCTCTCCAGTTGGCTCAAATCATCAATGATTCAAATATGGAAATTATCTTATTCCACCACCTCTCTATTACTTTTCCTATATTTATCTTGGTGGTAGTGTAAGTAGTCACCCCAAGGGGCCCTATATTTGATTGTATGTTGCCTAGAGATTCTTGGAGGCTACTAGGGAAGCCTCTGTTGTGTTGGATACTATTCCTTCACTAAAGAGAGGAAAGTTGTTTCTTGAGTGACAATGGTGACATCTTCCATGTTCCACTAGTCTTAGTGCCTTGTGAAGGCTTTGCACTTGGTGCTATATTGTGTGGTAACATGAGGTTTATTTATAACTAAGCGAGGGATCCTTTAGGTAATAAGGATGGTAATTGTTGAGAGGAAAATATTTTTTTTCTTGCAACTTTTGAAACATGCATGATTACACTTTTCCCTTTTTGTTTTTCAGTCCTTTTTGAGCTTTTCTAGGGTAGCGTGGTTTTTGACTCATTTTCCATGCAGTTGTGTAGGGTTCCACTAGAGAAATTTTGTGAGTGTAAGTTTCAAATTTTTTTAAGGGACTGTCTGTCCTTATTGATAGAATTTTATTTCATGCAGTGTTATCTAGGACAATATTTTATGCATTCATGTTTTGTCCCATAGAAACAAAATTTAGGTGTTAACAATTTCCCTCTAAAATATGAGGGTAGGAGGCCAATGTATTTTTTTAGCACACCATGTTTTTTATTTGAAAGGGATGCATGAGAGAAAAAATAAGGAAATCACCTACTAGAGAAAGGAAGTCATTTTCAAACACACCATTGGTTGTAACACACAATATCCTTCCTTTCACATTTTGGGCATACCCATACTCATGTATGCATCAATCGAGTATGTTATCTTAATGGGATCATGGTGCAACAATGAGAAGCTAGGTTAAAGTATATGAATAGTTTTTTTAGAATCAATGGTATAATGTCACCAAACAGAGGAAAAAACATATAATATGAGTCACAACACTATGGGGGACATAGACAAGTAATGGGCTCAAAACACTCGTTGGAAATAAGCGATAAACATCCATGTTCTCCCATTGAAATCCAAATACTAGTGCCATAGAGTATGATTCTTCATGATGTGAAAATACACTAAATTCGAGCATGGGATAAACCCTTTGTTAAGGATAAATGAGGGAAATACCTACCGTATGTGAGGTATCCCACAAATGATAAGGATGGGTACCAAGGTACTAGTATTATCCTCTGTGGTATGAATAAAGGAGTTGAAGTAAAACATATTGGGAACTATATAGTTAGAGATAAATGATGGGAACCATTGCTGAATATGAGGTAATACACCAATGAGAAAAATGGGTACCAAGGATCTAAAAGGCCTCTAGACCAAACCCATATAACAAGATGTGTTATAGTTAATATGGGTTGATATGTTGGAACAAGGGAAACAATGAGTCCCTTCAAACAATATGAGGTGATAAGATCACTGATGAATGATAGAGTCTTGGAATTGAATCATATGACATGATAACATGGAATCTGACACAAAGAAAAATAGGATCGAATTTAGCAACAACTTTGACTAAAATACCATAGGACACTATTTCAATGATGTCAAAATAGGGACAACAAGAAGGGAGTTTTGATAGGTAAATGAGCTTGAGAAAAATCGGTGGCCATGGTGATGAGGGGAATTGGTGAAAACTTTTGACTCAATGAATATTCTCTAATCAAGGGAAACACCAATTATTACCTAAACTTATGGGAGAAAATAATCAAATTAATGAAGATCTTATTTCTTTACCCACTTTTTTGTTTTTTCATCTCTATGGAAGGATGAATTAGTTTGCTGTGGTTTGGAGAGGAGGTGGATGTCAAGATGAAAGAAACATGGTGATTGAGGGTGAAAGGGACTATAATGGTGAAACCAAGAATGAAATCAAGTGGGATGACAAAAATGGACACCCTAGCACATTCCCGCTACTAGATAGCAATTATTTGCGTGTGTTTGGGGCTTCATATTTTCATAGCCAAAAGTGAATGGGCGAGTAGAAATTTACGAAGTGTAGCAACACACATGATATGGGTGAGAGTGCTCATGGGAGAGGCAAAAAATTGATAAGACTGAAGAATGAGGCTCAAAATTCACTCTTAAACTACAAGGGATCCTATTCATATGGGAAACAATTGATATGGGTGCCAAAATGCACATGGTTGGAACAAATCAACATTATTAGAGGGGATAAAGTCTTGGGACTCAATTGCATTTAGGTTTTTTCTAGCAAGGGAATATAGAGGAAGGATGGAAAGCGTATGACAGGGGTCATCTCAAGGGACATCCTTGGTGGTCATAGCCTATAGGATTTATTCATTTGTGGGCTATGTTTGAAAACATTAGTGGATTTGGTTGTTTACTTGGGAAAATGGGTGGAGAAGATGAATCACTTGTCTCTATAGGTGAAAATACTTGATCAATATTTGAGCCTAAATCAAAATAAGGTGGTTCTTGATGTATTTTATTTTAATCAATGGGAGAGGAGATTGTGAAAATTAGGGATGTGGTCACATATTGGTCTTGCAGAGCAGGTAGATGGTACACCCTAAACAAAGTGGATTTGTTAACGAAATGAGAGCCACAACCCAACAAGGTAAGGATGGATGAAGTTTCACATTCAAATGGAAAACAACATCTGTATTTAGAGTTGGGTGGGAGTTATAGTATGCAAGTTGGTTAATGGTATGAAGTAAAAAAAACCAAAGACTTGATCATGTTCATGGAATATATATAAATCCTTTGTGTAGGAAGACATAAACCCAACTTGAGCTCTGAGAGCACATAATGTGCTTAGAGTGATAATCTATGGACAACGTGTTTTGTATAACACACCAATCCATTGTTATGTATTTATTTCACATGGATAGATTTGTAGCTTAAGGTTGTCAAACTAGGGTTGGATAGGTGCAGGAAATATGGATCTACCTAATTTTTTGGGCTGATCTTGAGTGATCAAAGTTGACCATATCAACCTTGTTTAAAGGAGATTGATTTTGCATTCAAGTATTTAAATATATGGTCTACAGATTGATATGTAATGATGATAAATTATGAATCATGTTATTACATCGTGTAATTTTGTAATGGTGGTTTTAAACGTCATAGTTACTTGCTTGGATCCCATTATTCTTTTGCAATACACTTGTGATTTCTAATATGGTATCAAAGCCTAGTTTTTGAAGATATTATCTTGATTCTACCAATGCAATGCATTATAGAGGCCACAACATTGCATGAACATTGTCGATGTATTTGTGCTCTCAAGAAGTCAAATTACTGGAAATAATAGACCTGTATTTGGACTTGCAGGTTTTGAATCAAGGTTTTGAACAAGTGATATGGGTTTGAAGTAGGACCTTATGGTTATAAATGGGCATACTTATGGCATGTGGATGAAAGAAATGATGACTTCACTAAAGAGAAACATATTATAGAAGTTTATAAAGATGGTTGTTCCTAACCCTAAAGACGAACATGAGAATTTCATGGTTAATGGGAAGAAGGATGATGTTGTAGGTATTTTGACGATCTATATTTCTAGGGAGAGTTGTTTCCATACTAGTGGAATCCACTACTCGAATGAAGTCCGGAAGAAGTTGAATACATTATTTAACAAGATTGATGAAAGTCTAGTTATGGAACTTGAGAAAGAGTTGATCTCTCTTGTACCCTCTCTTTTGACAAAATTGAGGATTATTTGGCTCATGTAAAAGAGAAACAATTGAATTTGGGTGAATGTGGGAAAGAATAATTGAAGAAGGAATATCATCTTATACAATTAATCTTGATAAATCTACAAAAACCCTATGATTTTTTTTTCCACATTTCACGTGAATTGGGCTTCAAACAACGTAGTAAGGATTACATATTTGATTCTTTTGGAACCTTTCTAATTAGGACATAAGGGAAATTTACCAATGAAGGGAAGCTTTCAATAAGCGAGAAACCCATTTCATTAAAAGAAAAAGTAGGAAAAAATATAGAGAAAGAGGTTGCAATGGAAATCAAGAACGAACCCACAAGGGAGATTGTGGCAAGGATTGGGAAGATCACGTTGACAAAAGAAAACATAGAGGTGCATTTAACAATCGATTAAGAAGGTCAAGAAAAATAAGACCTATTATTATCATGGAAGACCATGGTATATTGAGAAAACTTGTGGAAAGAAGATCAATGAATTTGAGGAGAAGGTTAAGAGGCTTGAAGATGATTAACAATGACACTCTCAAGAAATTAAAAGTGATAATTGCACCTTTTATGTTATTTCTTCTCAATAGTTACATGCTTATATTTCTAAAAAAGAATGGATAATGGAATTTAGTCGTTCACACCACATGGCTAAGGATGCTTCTCTTTTTTCTTCCTTGACCGATGCCAAAGAAGAGAAGATGTTGTATATGATTATGCACTAACTGTTACTAGTAGTGGTAGGTTTGACCATTAAAATAGTTTGATAACTAATGTTTACCATGTACAAAACTTGAGTTAAAATTCATTGTTTGTATCAAAACTCACCCAAACTGGGAAAAATATTGAATTTTGGTCGGACATGTTTGTTGTGATGGATATTGATGCAGGAGCATCACTCCACCTCAACATGCACAAGTTCATTTACACACGTGGTGCACATTCAGGGAAGGAGAGGTGTCGCCCTCTCATTTTTTCCTCGAGAACCCAAGGCATGATCCAGGCATTAATTGAAGACAAGTTGGAAAATCCAAGTTGTTCTTTCATACAAGATGGAGATAAGGTCTCCATTAATAGGCTGGCGACAGAAGGGATCTACATCTGATTTGGAGCAGATTTCCATCATTGTAATTTGTCCATTAGAGAGGTGTTTTGAATGGTGATTTGACACCACTAAATTATCTTGCGAGGGAATATCATAGAGCCCCTCTTGTATAAATCTTTGTATTGTAAGCAAAGTAGAGGTTGGGTTGGTTAGGTAGGCGAGAGGTTGATGAGAGACGAGACTTAGTTGTAGCTCGGACTCCACCATTATAATTTGACATTCCACCATTAATAGAAAATGACAGTTTTTCTTGTTCTATATTTCTATGTAATGGATGTCATTTACATGTTTGTGAATTGTAGATGAATGTTAGAAATCATCTGCAGGGATAGAGATACAATTTCCTATCCGAGAGTGTGTTGAGTTAAGTCTGGTTCTCTAGGATAAGTGCAAGGAGTGCACGTAGAGTAGGGAAACTCTGTGAGCTGACACAAGGAGTGGGTATCTAAAATTAGTGGAGTTAGAAGAGAAGCTGCCAGGAGGGCACACCAGGTTAATTCACAAACTTAGGGAGAAATTTCAAGTTAGTTAAGTTCCTTGAAAAGAAAGACTATGTGGGGAGAATCACAGTCCAAAGTTACTGACCACTCTGAAATACTTTTCCAGGAGGGCATTGAGTTAGCGTGAGCATACACAAGAGAAACACGGGTGAAGGTGTTGGAGAGTCCCAAAATTTCTGAACATTCTAGTGAAGGAAGGCTTTGCAAGAAGTGCATCGACAAAGGAAAGGAGACGCCTTAAACCTTTCCCTAAGGCTAAGAGAGAAGCAGTCGAAGAGATAAGCCAAGTGCAAGGAGTGCGCCTAAGGTGTTGTAAGTTCACCTTACAATCTTAGGAAGAAGAGCAAGAAGCTTCCATGAGGGAAATATAAACTTGCAAAGGAACTTGGAACCTTGGGGGTTTTCAAGCTGAGAAAATTCACAGGAGAGTTGCACAAAGTTCTGCAAGGAGTGCAGAAAGGAATTTCAAGAACAGTCTATGTCTTGAAAGGTGAATTTTCACTAAGTGTGCAAAGGAGTCAAGGACTTACCGAAGTCCTGAAGATGGAGAAGTCACCCATCATCGAGGAGAAGAAAAGTGGAAAAATATCGAGAAGTTCAGGAGCAGGAGTTTCAGAAGGTTTGTCGAGAGAAAACAAGAGTCTTCACGAGGTCGCGAAGAGAAAAGTAAAACTAGGCCGTTAGATCTGGAAGGCACGTGGCAGAGAGTCATGTATTTCGAAGGAGGATCCCTTCGAAAGAAGTCGGGATGAGGACACTCGAAGCACTAGATAGCGAAGTAATCCTAGCCGTCCATCAAAGTAGGACATGTGGCAAGGGATCGACACACCGCTAGTTCACAAGTCGGGGAACGTGGAGTCGGAAGTCGAGAGAACTCATGAAGTCTGAACTCGCAAAGTGATCACAGTCGTTGATCACAAGAGGAACGTGGACCGTAGATCTGTTCTCAACGAATTCACTGATTCGGGAAATCGGAGAAAGGAGGAAAGTAGTTCACGAAAGTTTCAAAGTGCGAGGTCGTGAAGGGAGTTGAACCATGATCTTAGTTCATGGTCACATCAATGAGGAAGTCTAGCATCGAGGTCTAGAAAAACTGTTGTTAAGTTGGAAAAGTGCTAAGGAGAGGGTCCGTAGGTGCCACACAATGGGTGTCGAGGAAGAAAAGGGGGCATGTGTCAACTTGAAAACAGTTCCATTAGGAGCCCGACGAACCATTTGGTTTGATGAATTGAACGATCCTAGATCGGGAGGTCGTGCCAGTCCAAAGGAGGAAAGGGGGTTTTTACCAATAGTGGTATCATAGATTGATTTCGCCTGTAGATAGTAGGTGAAGGATGAAGATAGTCTGATACCAGTAGTGTTATCAGATCTTGATTTCGCCTGTGGACAATAGGTGAAGAAGGAGACGAAGGAGCTGGTGCAAAATTGATTTCTGTAAGACAGGGAGACAGGGTGCGATGCTTTGTTGGAGATGTTGCAAGGTGTGCAACAGATGATAAATTACCAGGTGGGCTGTAGGCAGAGGAATATGGATGTCGAAGGTCATAAATGTGAATGAGGAGGAGTCCACTCGCAGAAGAGTAGAATAGAGATGGACAAGGAGCTCAGTGAAATATGGTCACAAATGGAGAGGCTTGCATTCAAAATGCAACATGAGTCAAAGATGCACTGGAGGTACAAATTGACTTTGAAGAAGACAACCATATGGCATGTTCATAATTTTTTAGCTAGGAGGAAACAATAGAGGTTAAAGAGGTGGCTGAGGCATGCCGAAACCCTCAGTCATAAGTGAAAGAGATCTGGAAAGGGTCTCATATGTTTCTAGGTGGGAAATGAGAAGGGATCAGTGGATCTCGTGAATTGCCAAGTGGGTAGAGGAGACATCCCATATTGCCAGGTGGGAAAGGGAGAAGGGGTGAACTCAGCTGAGAGTTCATGTGAGAAAAAAGGGTTGACAGATGAAGAGGAGGCAGAAGAAGGACCTCACTCAGGGGGATATTCACACAGAACTGTGAGTCACGTGAATGAATATGATGAGAAGTTACAAACTTCTGTCATAGAGGAGAAGGATCAGAGGAGCGTTCTGATCATTGGAGGAGTTGAGATATTCTTACCAAGAGACCAAGGAGAGGCTAGCACAGATTTTTCTTATGTGACAGAAGGAAAACCAACAGATACTGTCATGGGAGAGGAGGAACATATACTGAGGTCTTTCCCAACAGAAGGAGAAGAGAATTTAGGAGAATCACTCGATGTTTTCAGCCAGGAAGCTGAACAGGAGATGGCTGTAACACTGGAGTCTATAGCAGAAGAGGGAGCATACATCATAGAATTTTCTGATCTATGTGAGGAATTGGAATATCTTGCGAGGAGAGTAGAAATGCAAGGCATGCATATCCAACATGTTAAGTTGGAAGTAGATGAAGGATTACACCAGCATGAGGAGTAGCTAGAGGAAGTTGGAATGGGAACAATCGAAGGACTAACAAGAGATAATTTGTCAGGATAAGTGGTAGATGAGTAGTAGTTCAGTGACGAGGAGCCTTCATGAGTGAAGACTACAGTGGAGTGGAAAGATAGGGCCACAAAGGAAGAATATGTCTTGGGAAGTCAATGTGATTTTCACATCGACAAGGAGGGAGTGCAACAAGCTAGTCTGCAACAGAAGAACGAACAGATGGAGAAGATAGACAACATGATCAAAGAGGTAAGGAAGATGATGTTGGAGTTGGTAGAGAAACTGGTCATCATGAGGAATATGGATGAGAAGAAACATGCACGAGTAAAGTGGGAGATGCAGGAACAGAAACAATGGAATAGAGGAGTTGAGAGACAGCTTCAGGAGAAAGTTTGGGATCCAGGTGGATTTCAACCATGTTGAAAATTTCATGAGCAGGAGATCATGATTTTTCCTACTATGGAGTATGATGTAGGAGCATCGCTCCACCTCAGCACATGACAATTCATTTACACGCATGGTGTGTATTCAGGGAAGGAGAGGCGTCGCCCTCTCATTTTTTCCTCGAGAATCTAAGGCATGATCCAAGCATTAATTGAAGACAAGCTGGAAAATCCAATTTGTGCTTTCGCACAAGCTGGATATAAGGTTTCCATTAATAGACTGACGATAGAAGAGATCTGCATCCGATTTGGAGCATATTTCCATCATTGTAATCTGTCTATTAGAGAGGTGTTTTGAATGGTGATTTGGCACCATTAAATTAGCTTGCGAGGGAAGCTCATAGAGCCCCTCTTGTATAAATATTTGTATTATAAGAAAAGTAGAGGTTGGGTTGGTTAGGTAGGCGAGAGGTTGATGAGAGCCAAGACTCAGTTGTAGATCAGACTCTACCATTGTAATTTGAAATTCCACCATTAATAGAAAATGACAGTTTTTCCTATTCTATCTTTCTGTGTAATGGATGCTGTGTTATGGATGTCATTTACATGTTTGTGAATTGTAGATGAATGTTAGAAATTGTTTGCAGGGATAGAGATACAGTTTCCTATCCGAGAGTGTGTTGAGTTAAGTTTGGTTCTCTAGGATAAGTGCAAGGAGTGCGCAATAGAGTAGGGAAACTCTCTGAGACGATGCAAGGAGTGTGTATATGAACTCAGTGGAGTTAGAATAGAAGCTGCCAGGAGGGCACACCAAGTTAATTCACAGACTCAGGGAGAAATATCAAGGCGATTAAGTTCCTTGAAAAGAAACACTATGTGGGGAGAAGCATAGTCGAGAGTTACTGAACACTCTGGAATACTCTGCCAGGAGGGCATCGAGTTAGCACTAGAATACACAGGAGAAACATGGTTGAAGGTGTTGGAGAGTTCCATAATTGCTAAACATTCTGGTGAAGGAAGGATTTGCAAGAAGTGCACCAACAAAGGAAATGATATGCCTTAAACCTTTCCCTAAGGATAAGAGAGAAGTAGTCGAAGAGCTGAGCCAAGCGCAAGGAGTGTGCGTAAGGTGTTGCAAGTTCACATTAAAATCTTAGGAAGAAGAGAGAGAAGCTGTCAGGAGGGTAAGAGAAAATTGCAAAGGAACTTGGAACCTTGGGGGTTTTCAAGCCATGCAAGGTCGCAGGACAGTTGCACAAATTTATGCAAGGAGTGTAGAAAGGAATTTCGAGAACAGTCTAAGTCTTGAAAGGTGAATTTGTGCTAAGTGTGAAAAGGAGTCGAGGACTTACTGAAGTCCCAAATATGAATAATTCACCCATCGTCGAGGAGAAGACAGGTGGCAGAAGATCGAGAAGTTCGGGAGAAGGAGCTTCGGAAGGTTTGCTGGGAGCAGACAAGAGTCTTCGTGAGATCACAAAGAGCAAAGTGAATCCAGGCTGTTAGATCTAGAAGGCACATAGTAGAGCGTCACATATTTAAGAGGAGGAGCCCTTCGAAAGAAGTCAGGAGGAGGACACCTGAAGCGCTAGATAACAAAGTAATCCTAGCCGTCCATCAAAGTTGGACACATGGCAAGGGATTGACACACCGCTGGTTGACAAGTCGAGGAAAGTGGAGTCGAAAGTTGAGAGAACTTGCAAAGTCCAAACTCGTGAAGTGATCATAGCCGTTGCACAAGAGGAATGTGGACCATAGATCTGTTCCTGGGGAATTCACCGATTCGGGAAATCAGAGAAAGGAGGAAAGCAGTTCACGAAAGTTCCAAAGTGTGGGGTTGCGAAGGGAGTTGAACCACGGTCTTAGTCCATGGTCACATTAGCGAGGAAGTCTAGCATCGTGTTAAGCCCTAATATTGGCTCATTACCACTTAATTGGGGCATATTATATTAGTAATGTTATTTTATTTATGTCGGCTTTAGGCCATTAAACCTCCTAGTCTCCTATATATACCAAGGAGACATTTTCATTTTGAATCATCT
>SNQJ01S0005968.1:53140-102656 GCA_010110895.2 Picea sitchensis
TGCTCAATTTTTTTTTTTTAATGTGAGAGCAATAAGCTTTAGTGAAATCATCGACAATGACATCGACGATCCACACTGGGTCAAACTCCTAACCATGTCACGTGAGTATATTATATAATTAAAAAAACATTTAAATATTCCTTCTTTCATACACGTTCTTCAACAAATAATGTTATAATAATGTTTTGAAATAACACTTATTTGTATTATGATAGTACTACAAATTTCATGCATTGGGAATATATTTTTTTTTTTAATGAGGATAATATGGCTCCCATACCATTTGGGGAGGGTAGGAAGAAATTCCTAAAAAATATGACCTCCTTGAAAATAGGTA
The DNA here is from genome assembly GCA_010110895.2 of Picea sitchensis. NCBI lineage: Eukaryota > Viridiplantae > Streptophyta > Pinopsida > Pinales > Pinaceae > Picea > Picea sitchensis. The sequence continues at coordinate 53,478 of SNQJ01S0005968.1, forward strand.
ATCCTTCTTAAAATATAGGGAATCCTAAAAAATAGGAACATGAGGTTTCTAGTTTGTGAGTGTGGAAAAAAAAGTAAAAAATTAGTAAAAAAGAAATTTACCCCATGTAAAAATTTAATGTGAATAAATTTTCCCTTAGGTAAAAATGAATATTTGAAATAATTAAGGGAAAACCATGGGAAAATAAAAATAAATAATTTACAAAAATAAATTAAAATAAAATAATATACATAAAATAAAATAAAATATAAACAAAAATATTTACAAAAATAAAGAAAAATAATATAAAATTAAATTAAATTACAAGTTAGAAAATTGATCCCAAATTACACGAGTTTAGGTTCCACTCCCCCTCAGGGTTCTGTTGGTCAAGGTTTCACACCTGGGGCCTCAATTTAGGAAAAGCGTATAGGGTAGGATTTGAAAAACCAGACATCATGGAGAGGAGCGAGACATATGGTGAGCAAGGATGTAGTGATTAAGCTGCGACGAAGGGAAAGTGAAGAAGGCGAAAGGACGACACTTCATGTGATGATTTAATGTCACAAGTTATGACGAGTAGAAACAAGACATTGAATCCAACCAAATGTGCATAATAGGTTATTCCAGTCAATATACACATCTTAGAGGGAGTATATGCTCAGATCACGAGGAGCAGGAACCGATCAGGTCGAGGAAAAGGTCTTTGCATTAGACCATTGTGCATGCGACATATAGCTAAGAGGTGTTAGGCGACGATACGTCAAGGATTCACAACCGAAGTTGGATGGAATTATGGCATGGATTTTGGCAAGAGGTAAGACCAAGAGAGGACCTGATATAAACCAATATGAAGAGGTTCGAGTTCAGACTTGTAGGGAAGGTAGGTTCGACATATTCATGGGATTTGGACCTTGAGGCAACTGCAAGTGAAGGTAATCTGCTTCCTAATAAGGAGAATCCAGGTAATAATCAAGGTCTAGGTCATGAAAAAGGATCAAGATATTCCCCCATAGGCCTCTCAAGGCAGGAGCGGTCACACAAACGAAGTGTCTCTACAAATCTGCTCCTGCAAAACAAAAAAATGATATCAACCATGTGACCGAAAGAAGACTTTCCAATACTATAAACAATATATTCCCTGCCTTTAAGCCAATTTGGAAGAGAGTGTTATGTTTATTCAACAAAAAATCATGGGAGGTTGTAGATGAGTCTCTTGAAGCTATATGTGCCATTTCAAAACATTAGATTAATATCCACATGAGACGGTATAAAGTTGAAGACATTAATCATAGCATGCCAACAAGAGGATGTAGAATTTGAATTAGTCAATTAGGACATATAATAGAGCAAACCTTGCTACTTCATAAGATCACCAAGAACTTTAGAATCAACAAAAGGTCAAAAGATGACACATGAATTCCATCATACAAATGTAAAAAAAATCATCACGAGGACATTTGAAACCATGATATCAAAAGGAATAACCAACACACATCAAAGATAGTAATTTATCAAGATAAGACCCCCAACTCCCTCAATGTAGACAAAGAGATAGAATTAGGTTCTATCAGTAGAGGATTAGGAAATGGGTTTAAAATTTTAGTAGGGCCCCCCTTTCCTTTCGCTTGCGAAAAAAAATTAAAGGGGGGTTGTTGTGACCACAACAAATGGAGACACACTAGATGAATCAATTATCTCTATCAATAAAAGTCTAGGGCCTATACTTCAGATCTGATTTTTAAAGATAAGCTCAACAAGACTGTAGACAATTTTCCAATAGTCATGGGTACCACAATGATACCAAAATTCTTAAAGATATAACCCAACATTTCTAGTACTAATAATCTAACACACCTTTTTCAAAGAGACAAATAAAGAAGTAAATTCTTTTACTAGCTGTACACTTGAGATTAACTTTGGTTCAACCATATGTTTTCACTTTTATAACTAGAATCTAGTTATACCCACTAAACCCATCTAAAAATGAAAAGTAATTTTTACCTACTGTTGAGGCCACAACAACCACCCTTTACTTTTGATTTTACAAGCGAAAGGAAAGGCCCTCCTACTACTAAAATTTCATCCCTAATGCCTAATCCTCTATTGCTTGAGCCTAATGTTAATTCTTTGTCTACATCGAAGGAGTTATGGGGTTTGATCTTGATTGATGATTTTCTTGGATGAGTTTGTTATTAATGATTATTTTGAATGGCTAATTCAAATTCTACATCATCTTGCTTACAGGTTGTGCTTGATGTCTTCATCTTTATGCTTTCACATGTTGATCCTACTCTTTTGTTTCGAACTCTAATTTTGAATCACAAAATCACTAATCCTTCCTTTGAGTTTGAAAGTTGGCACATACAATTTTCATGACACTTATCTATAACCACCCATGATGATATTTATAAGTTTGCTTAAGGAAAGGAATATAATGTTTATAGTTCATTGGCAAGTGTCCTTTTAATCATGTAGCTGATCTCATCATTTATGTGGTTGCAAGAGTAGGTTCACAAGGCCACTTCATCTACATGATAGCTCCAACCTTGAAATGCTAGTGGGGGAATCCCTTGATCCTTATCCAGAACCTTGACCTTGATCCTTACCAGAATTACCCTTATCAAGAAGCAAATTACCTTGGCTTACGGTTTCCCTGAGGTTCGAATCTCCCAAGTCTATCAGATCCACCTTTCCCTCTAGCATGTCCCCAAGCCTCTTCGAATTGATCTACACTAGGCTCCTCTTTAAACCTTCCCTCTCTCAGGAAACCCAAGCCCAAGACCTATTGAGCTTCATGGATGTAGGCCCCTGCCATGTCATCTCCCAATGACTAATCACTATCTTTTGCAATCAGTATCACACATTGTGGCCTGATGTAGGAACCTATTCCTTGATATGGTCATACTTCCTCTCTTTGCGATTTTAGAAGGTCCACCCTCTAATATGTTCAACTTTACTAGATTGAATGTGTCATGCATCTGTTTGGCGTCGATATCCTTTTACCATTCATCGCTATTTGTGACGATGATTTGTCACACGATGTGTCGTTTTCGTCCCCTTGGTCACTTTCCATTTGTCGCATCCGAATACGAGTGTTCTTGATCGTCGTACCACCTAGCTACATGCATTGACACCAAATTACTAAAAACCTACCTAATTTACCTTCTATTTTCAGGCCCCTAGGTGTGGAACCTTAACCGATGGAACCATGATGGGCATGGAACCCTGACTTGTGTGTAATTGGGATTTATTTTCCTAATTTATATTCATATTTTTATTCTTGTATATATTTTGTACATTTTTATTTTTAATTCCATTCGTTCCTTTTTCTTTTTATTTATTTATTATTATTTATATTTATTTATTTCCATTTTACCCTTGGTTTTGCAAAACCACATGGTTTGATTGCACATGGTAATTTACCATGGTTTGTTATTCCCCATGGTTTTCTCTAAAGCTACACTAGATATTTATTTTTACATGGGGTAAATAAAGTTCACTATAGAAATATTTTTTTACATGGGTCAAATATGTTTTTACATGGATAAACTATTTGTCTTACATGAATAAACTATTTTTTAAATGTGGTGTTTTGCATAAAACCTAACGTATATTATGTACATATTTGTTTTTCTCATATCTCTGCAAAACTAAAAACAATTTCACTTTTCATTTTTTTTTTTTTTATATTTATTCTTTTATATATTTATTGTTTTACTTTTCATTTTTGTTTTCCATTTTACCCCCTAAGTCCTAGGTTGTATATATCTATTTTATTTTCTCACTTAAATTATTTTTTATTTTAATTTCATTTAATTTCTTGTTAAAATTTAATGTTTTCATTTTTTCCTCGCTCATTAAACTTCAATGTAATATCCTATGATACCTCTCTCTAGGTTTCTCCCCATTGGTCCTCACATTTACTTCATGGTAATTTCCATGGGAAATTACCATCTAAGACACACCTATCTTCATGGAATCCCTTATTCCATCCTCCCAAGCACGTTTGAAACTATATGAATATGTTGTTAAATGACCCAAGACTAAGCCATCAAGAATTAACATTAGTCTTATTATTATAATATTTAATAGCCCATTGGAAACATCCCATCAGAGTCAACCCTCCTTGCATGTCCTGACCAGGAAATTCTGATGAGCCTTTGGGATGGGGATTAATATATTGTATCAGTGTTGTATCCCATCGAAATCTTGTACCATTGGGAGGGGGATTATTATATTAATATTATGTTCCTATGTCGTCGTAGAAGTTACCGTCGGGATTTACATTTACCCATACTTACTTCACCTTCTAACCATGATATACCAACAACCATGCATTATTTTCATATATTATTTGGAGGGTTAATTTAATGGTTAAGAACATGTGTTTCCTCTTAAGAGGTCACAAGTTCAAATCCAGAGGGGGGTAGGGTATGTATACCTTTGTAGACTTTACCAGTCAAATCGCTGGGCGGAGGGGGGTCCCTTGTCCTACAAACAAGGGGGTCTCATACACCAATTTGGTGTGCTGGCTTGGACGTGACCTTAAAAATAGATTATTATTATTATTATTATTATATATATTTTTGAGAGTGTGCACCCATTAGAATAACTATTATTTTGATATTGTTTGTGGGATAACATGCATTATTTTAATATTTATTTTTGGGGGAATGAACTATGGGAAATATTATCATGTTAATATTCTTTATATCTAATGGGGAGTGTGTCATCGAGAGATTTCATTGGAGTGTATCGTTGGGAGAGCCCATCGGAAGATATCATAAAAATCCTATGTCATCGAAGGATTTAGCAAGACTTACCACCTCCCTTACCATGAGACCCCAACGACCATGCATTTTTTTTAATATATTTTTGGAGGGTTTGACATTTGGATATTAATTTAATATTTTGGAATATTATACCATCGAGGTGTGCCTATTTTATTATATTATTGTTATCCCATCGGAAGGATATATCATCATAATCCTATTTCATCATAGATTTACTGTTGGAGAACTGACCAAGACTTACCACCATTCTGACCAACCCTTCCGACAACCAACCCTTCTGCCCATGCATTATTTTAATATATATTTGAGGGTTATCTTAATATTTAATTTTGGAGAGTGTGCACCTATCATAAATATTATTTTAATCTATTTATAACCCATCTAGAGCTATGTCGTCTGAAGCTTAGCCATCAAAGCTATTGACTCGTAAACTCACAAACTAGCCTCCAACTTGCAAATAGTTGCAAGGCATAATTTGAAAATTTCATTATCTATGATATATTAAATATTTAACTATAGGTGGGACCCCCTAGGGAGAAAGAAAATATGTTTAATTTCAATTCTCCATAGGATTGAATGTTACCACTCTGCTAAAACGATCTCATCTACATTGTATAGTGATAATGTTTCCTTCTTCGGTTTGATTATGAGTTTTATTGCACAAAAGGAAAATGGGTTCTTCTCGTGAAAATGCAAAAGATATTTTATCTTACATACATTCCACTCATAAATTCTATTGATGCTTACATAGGAAGATTATGAAGGATTTAAAGGTTCTCTTTTGCTTATAATTGTTGTGTCACAAGAAGGATTTTATCACAAGGGTTGATTTCTAGTTACATGATATATTTCAAGGGAAGGCAAGTTCATTTATGAAAATTCATGCATGGTATATTTATATGGTCTACCATAAATAAAAGTATTGTATATAACTCCAAACACCATCACTTTTATACAAGAATTGTTGGTTTTATATGAGAAAAGGTGGTGCGTTGAAATTAAAGGGTTTGAAGTTTTTTTTTTTTACATATTTCATATGGTATATTATATGAGCTAAACATTGATATCAAATATCACTTGTCATCACTTGAACTTATATGTATACATCCATCACATAGATCGTCTGTATTGAATGTGGTTTTAATTAAAAACTTGGCTTGATGTGAGGTTTTCGGTCGCCATTTGAGTTGTAGTTTTATGTGGCTGTCGACATGGTTGTGAAGCATGTGCTACTAGTTTACATGGAAATGTTTCCAGGCATGTGATTTGATGATAATATAAAGTGGAGTCTAAGGTGGATTGTAAAGTTGATGTGTATTTTTTTTAGAGAACACGACACCCCATGCATTCAATGCATGGGACACGAACATTCATTTGTGTTGAGTTTACCACCCCCGCAATGTAACCACCAATCCAGATTCGTCCTACTCGTATAACTCCAACAATTTTGTAGAGTTTGCTTAATTAAACAAAAATCAAATTAATAGAAAAAATTGAAATTACCTTATATAAGAAATAATCCTTTTTCCTTTGCGATGTGACCATATGCTAGGACCGAGAGCTAATCTGCGGGGGGATGAGTCCTCAACTAGGATCTTGAGGTGAGGGGGTACCGTAATGAACTATACATCGACATATGTATTTCTTTTCTATCACATGTCAAAATTTCACGAGGGGGGGGTCCCTTTGTGTTAAACCGTGTGCTAGTTGGGCACTCACAATATAATAAGGACCGTTGATCTATACTCTTGATCAATGGTCAGATCTATCTCATGATTTCCTCCAATGAAAGGTCAGATCTTCGTCTCATTTCACGATTTCAGTTTAATGGATCACCATTTATCCATTCTATGATCGACACTAAATATTTTTCATGTTGTTATTGCACATAAAACTTGCGATTCTCGCCATTCTCTTGCACTATAACACACATAAATTCATGCCATTTGACAACATAATAGAATTCGTCAAAGAGTCCAAAATACACAGAAGTTTCCACAAGACTGAAATTCTTATTAGAAGAGGAATGAAAATATAGGGATAATAGCCACAATTCCCTTCTTGGTCTCTTGGATATTTTCACACTCACACTTCTCACTCTGCAATCCTCTCCCACACTCTATTCTCATTTATAATTCTTTTAATGCATTAAGAATCATATCAATCCAATCCATGGAGATAGTATCAAATCTAACCAAAATTACATAGAAACTCTATTTAGCTTAAAATAACTCGATTATGATCCTGAAAGATAGGATCAAATCGAAACATAATTCCTAATTTATCTAATTCTTCCACCTCCTATTACATTCGTGGAAAAAATGTCTTCTTCTAGAACACCCTAGACTATTACAACTTTGTAAAATGATTAAAAACAATTACAATGAGGAAACCAACTTCTTCTCATAAAGTTCCTAGGACCTTAGAGGTCAAATATTAGATTGCTGTAGAAGATGCTCCTGCATTAGACTCCCATGGAAGAAAAGACTTGTTCTTGGGATTGTTGTATTAGTTCTTCAATACTTGTACCATATATATTTCTGCTGCTATCATCCACATGGCATCTTCAAGTGGTTTCCCTTTCCATTTGATTAAGTACAAAATTACTCTTTACCCCTTGTCTTCTTTACTACCTTTTGGTCCAAAATAGATTCAATCTGCTTTTACTGTGCTATAGGTAGTTGTTTCTCCCAGTCAATGGTCTGAATGTTTTCATTGTCAAGTGCATCTATGAAATTGTTTGTTGGTTCCTTGAAAGGGTACAAACCTGATATATTAAAAATTGGAGAAATTGCAAGGTTACTTGGAAGTTATATTTCATAAGAATTTGAGGAAAATTTTCTCAACACTTTACATGTTCCAATGTTTTTAAATTTTAATTTGTTATATTCCCCCCTAGGAAACCTTTCTCTTATAAGGTGTGCAATGACCAAGTCTACAACTTCAAAATATAACCATCTCCTCTTCAAATACGTCTTTTGTTTGCACTTCTTGTTACTGTCCTGTAGCTGTTGCTTGACCCTTTCCTGCAATTCCTGCATACTTACTGCAAAATATTCACCATCAACACTTCTAATTTATTGTTTTCCTAGATTACTTAACTCATAAATTCCTCTAGGATGCATTCCATACAAAATATGAAATTGACTTAATCATTGTATGCAAACTCTGCTTGTGCAAGTACTCGATCCCACTGTTTGGGATGCTCACTTACCAGACAACTCAAAATATTTCCCAAGCTTCTATTTAGAACCTTTTCTTTCCCATTAGTTTGTGGGTGGTATGCTGAACTAAAGTTGATATTGGTCCCTAACGTTTTCCATAAAGTTCTCCAAAAACGATCGACAAATTTTGTGTCTTTGTTAGAAACGACACTTTTTGTAAATCCATGCAACCTAACAACTTATTTAAAGAAAAAAATTGCAATGTTACTTGCATCATTGGTGTTTTTTTGTTGTTGTAAAGTTCACAGGGAAAATTATATTATATTTGTAATATCTCATACAATCCAAAAACCCTTGTTGCTAGCATGTCAGTCAGGAAAAAAAAACAACAACACAGGTAGATTCCATCCGACCAAATATAATGTTTATGGAGTATCCAAAAAAACTTAAAAACCAGTGTTTCATTGAAAGTACCATGCCTATAAGTACTAAAAACTATCATTTTCAAAAATTAAATAACACTAGGGAACCCACTTCATGGTGCCAAGGGCCTCTCGCTAGAGGTTCGAGGATTTGTCGGTTGAGCTTCATTGTGGCCCAAAGGATGATAACGAGCTGCTTGAGGGAGGTGAGCGAGGATCTCTCTAACCATCAAGTGGATGCCATTGAGCTAGAGATGGACCGTGTTTTGAGCATCTTCCCTAGTTTGTAGCATTTGTCTCAGTAGAGACTTGATGTGTCAATAGAGTTCATCTGTCCTCCAATATCGAGTGTCCCTACCCCTGGTGTGTCCAACATATGGGACCCAATGGATAATGGTGTCAACTATTTCAGTATCAGTAGTCATCTCCCGTTCCTCGCTAACCGTGTCTTTCGCTTCATCCAGATATCTCTCAAATCACTGAGGGGTATTTGAAATGTAGTTCCTAGTGGCGTTAAAGGCCTCTTGTTGGACACAAGATTCTGGTAACCCCTACTCTTGTATCCTCGAAGTGGAAGCTCTAGGGACTCCCAATCTGTGTGTATAGCAGGGAGGATATCCCATTGATGATTACAACTACGTGAGACATCCTCCATGACACAGATCTGAGAGAGAGTCCCTGAGATGGGTGTGTGGTTCCTATTTGAGACATAACTAGAACATAGTGATGGCCTCCTCCTTACAGAGAGTTGAGAATAGCTCCAGATGATTCTCCTGTGTAACACAGTGAGAAAGAAGATATGCTGAGTTAGACATACATGTGGCTGAGCACAAGGTGAACGTGTGAATTCCCATGAGCTGGGTGCATCGTTATGAGACAGAGATGAAAACGATGTATTAGCCTCCTCTGAGAAGAGAGTTGAGATGATGAACTCCAGATGAATCTCTTGTGTAATGCAATGGGAAAAAAGATTTTCTAAGTTGGACGTGCATGTGGATGAGCACAAGTGAACGTGATCCTAGTGGCTGAGCACTAGTGAGTGTGGTTCTCCTGTGAGACCCAATGAGATAGAGATATGGATATCCCTATGGATGTTCCCCTAGTGGATGAGCACTAGTGGGTGTATGATATCCCTTGCTATATTTTTCAAGAGTTAGAATTACATGTAACCCTAATTGTAATGTAAAGGGTACAGGTCAGCCCCACTTTAATGTAAAAGATAATTAATGTAAAATATACTTAATCTGGTAATTATAAATTATATTGTGAGTTAGTGAGGTCGGCCTTGTTTTTCCAATAGATACTTTTGTTGACAGGTTTAGTCTAATATAAGTAAAAGTAAATTCCCCATTGAGGAACCATATCTCAAGTGTGTGTTTGGAAATTTCAGCAAGTACATCTTCTTGGGAAAAGTGTGCACCTCTCTTGGGCGCTAGTATTCTAGGGTTTGTGAGCACCATTTTGTGTGCTAGGTTTTCTTGGTGGTGGAGGTATTTATTTTGAATAATATTGAAAAGGATTGGCTGGGTTTTCTTCCCTTTTTGAGAAGGGTTTCCCAGGATACTTCTTGTGTACTTGTGCATGGTGTTTCTTCTTGTGATCTTGGTTTAAGTAAAATGATAAAATGGAATGAAATTCAAGCTAAAAACTTTCCTATTGAAAAATCAACATGGTATTAGAGCATAGGTCTTGAAGAACCCATTGCACAAACAACTTTCAACCATTTTCTCTCTCTTGCAAAAACCGTACGACCCTCCTAGGGTTTCTAGAAATTCCGTACGACCTACCTTTATGAGAGGTTTCAACACTTGGCACTTGGAAGTTGGGGATAAAAAGAGAATAGGTGTGTAAGGCCTCCTTCAGCGTACCTCCAACAAGTCTCAGATTTCAATTCCCAACATTTTGACTTTTTGGCCCTAGGGTTTCTAGGGTTTCACTAATTTCTACAGAAAAATTCAGAATTGGGTTTCTGCAACTCTTTGAAGGAGCTATTCATCTCACCAGTGCTATCCTATATTTCAAAGGATTATTATTGGCAGTCATAAGTCCAATAAAATCTAAAATTGCTAGCCTAGCCTAGCCGTTAGGCTTTCCATCCTAGTTGACAAGGGTTTGTGAAGAATAAAAAATTAAAATGAGCAAAATCATGCTGGAAGACAAGCTTGATGGTTCAAGCAAAATCAGTTCCAGGAAAATAATACCTCAAGGAGATGAAGACATAAACATTTCAACACTCTTAGGTATGGTCCCTACCAATGATAATACTTGGTTAATTGACAGTGGTGCCTCTAGGCACATGACCGATCTTAGAGATCACCTAACAAATTTTGTTGAGAAAGAGACACATCTACATGTTGTCCTTGGAGATGATGCCAGCTATAATGTGAGAGAGGTTGGAACTTCTACCTTTCAACTAGATTCAGATATGAAACTTCAATTAAAAGAAGTACTATATGTACCCGGAATGAAGAGGAACCTTGTCTCAATTTCCACCTTGGAAGACAAAGGCTACAAGGTTACCTTCTCAGAAGGAAGAGTTCTTTCATGGCACAAAGAATCTCATATAAATTATGCCAAGGTAATTGGTGTCCCATAAAAAAACTTGTACAGATTAACCATCAAACCAGTCTAGGCCCTGCTACATGACACTATCATCTTGAGTGAGCTATGACATATAAGACTTTCTCACATTCATTATAGAGCTCTCCTAGCTCTAGGGAAAATGCGAACATGTATTCCAGAGATACAAATTCATCATAAAGGTGTTTGCAAAGGTTGTTCCCTTGGAAAAAATGTTAAAGGATCCTTCTCAACCAGTGACAATAGATCCAAGGAAATCTTGGACTTGATACATTCAGATGTGTGTGGGCCAATGAATTTTACATCTCTGAATGGGTACTTATACTATGTACTCTTCATAGATGATCACTCCCAAAAAACTTGGATTTACTTCCTGAAGAACAAGGATGGAGTCCTTGCAAAATTTCAAGAATTCAAATCCCAGGTTGAGAACCAGACCAGAAGAAAAATCAAAGTTTTAAGATTAGATAATGGAGGAGAATACACCTCCAAAGATTTTGACAGTTTCTGTATTGAATCATGGATCAAGAGGGAGTTCACAGTTCCTTACAACCCTTAACAAAATGGGGTTGCAGAGAGGAAAAACATAACTATCATCGAGGCAACCAAAGAAATGATACATGATTAGAGTCTACCTATGAATCTATGGGAATAAGCATCTATGACAACAATGTATGTTCAAAATAGAAGTCCTCATCAGATCTTGAAGAACATTACTCCAGAAGAATCCTTCATCGGAGTGAATCCCGAGATTGGACACTTTAGAATATTTGGGTGTCCAGTATAATTTCATGTACCCAAAGAGAGGAGATCCAAGCTAGAACCTTCAGGGATAAATGGAACATTTGTAGGATACAATGAATCCTCAAAGGCATATTGAATCTACATTCCTGGTCAAAGACAAATTGAAATAAGCAGAGATGTTACTTTTGAAGAAGAAGTAGCCTTCCAAAGATTTAAAGAATATTAGATGGAAATTGATAGTGAGGCATTTCCTTCTCCCCCTTCAACAATTCAAAGGGAGACAAACATTATTCCAGTTGATCCAGTTGATCCAGTTTTTCCATTCGATCCAGTTGCTCCAAGTGACATTCCCAAAGATATTACAGTTAGACATAAAAGGCCTACTTGGGCCCGACAAACTATACAGGAAGCAGAGGGACATAAATCCCCTCAAGGAACAACCAGAGAGAGAAAGAGACCAAAGAGATTCTCCAGCTACCTTTCAGCCATGACCCACATCATTGACTCAGAGCCATCTTGTCATGGAGAAGCTTAAGGTGAAAAAGTATGGCAAGATTCCATGATTGAATAATATCAATCTATATTGAAAAATTATGTATGGGATATTGTTCCAAGACCAGAGGGAAAGTCTATAGTGTCCTCCAAATGGATTTATAAAATCAAGCATGCAACTGATGGAAGCATCGAAAAATACAAAGCGAGATTTGTAGCCAGAGGGTTCTCACAAGTAGAGGGAGTTGACTATGACAAGACTTTTGATCCAATAGCCTGATACACTTCCATCCATTCTATCATTGCACTAGCTTCTTCCATGGGTTGGAAGCTACACGAGATGGATGTAAAGACAACCTTTCTCAATGGTGAAATTGAGGAAGAATTTTATATCAAGCAGCTATAAGGATTTGTTATACACAATGAAATATATCATGTGTACAGGTTGAAGAAATCCCTATATGGTCTAAATCAAGCACCACGTGCTTGGTATGAGAAAATGGATGGATTTCTAATGAGTTTGGGCTTCAACAAAAGTGTTGGTAATCCAAAATTATATTATCACATTAATGGAAATGAGTGTTTGATCTTGGTCCTATATGTGGACGATATTTTCCTCACCGGTTCAGAGAGACTCATTACTGAATGAAAATGAGCATTGAATTCTAAATTTGAGATGAATGATTTGGGCTTGATGCACTACTTCTTGGGACTAGAAGTATGACATAGGACATATGAGATTTTCCCGAGTATAGGAAAATATACTGTGGAGATATTGAAAAATTTCGGTATGATAGAATGCAAATCCATGCCCACTCCAATGGTGATGTATTTGAAGAAGATGAGTGATACTGATTCAAGAGAGGTATATCCACACTTACACATCAGTTGATTGGATCATTGATGTATCTGGTTAACACAAGACCGAATATATGATATGCAGTGAATGTGCTTATCTAATTTATGAACCAACTGAGACAGACACACTGTATAGAAACAAAAAATGTATTGAGATACTTACGAGGCACAATTGGTTATGGCCTAAGATATGCCTCCAGTGTAGACTTGAGTCTGTAGGGATATGCCGATGAAGATTGAGGAGGGAGCGTAGTGGATAGGAAAACACATCCAATTGTTGCTTCACTTTAGGGTCTGCCATGGTTTCCTGGTGTAGCAGAAAACATAGCTCTGTGGCATTGAGTACTGCAGAGGCAGAGTACATTGCATTGAGTGTAGCAATCCGCGAAGCAGTGTGGCTTCACAAACTTCTGTCTGACTTATTCGATCATGAGATGGATCCTACTACTATTCATTGTGATAATCAGAGATGTGTGAATCTCTTCGAGAACCCTGTGTTTCATGATAGATCGAAACACATCGAGATAAAATATCACTATATCAGAGACATGGTGCAGAGGAAGACAATACATGTGTAGTATCTTCCTACCCATGAAAATATCGCAAATATCTTCACCAAACCGCTTGCCAAGACAAAGTTCGAGTATTTCCGTGAGTGACTTGACATGGTGGAGAATGCCTCCTTACCTGAGAGGGAGTGTTGATGATTACAACTGCGTGAGACATCCTCTAGGACACAGACCTAAGAGAGAGCCCCTGAGATGGGTGTGTGGTTCATGTCTAAGACATAACTGGAACATAGTGATGACCTCCTCCTTATAGAGAGTTGATAAGAACTCCAGATGATTATGCTATGTAACATAGTGAGAAAGAAGATCTATTGAGTTAGATGTACCTGTGGCTGAGAAAAAGGTGAACCTGTGAATTCCCATGAGCTGGGTACATCGTTATGAGACATAGATGAAAATAATGTATTAGCCTCCTCTAAGATGAGAGTTGAGATGATGAAATCTATATGAATCTCCTATGTAATGTAGTGGAAAATAAGATCTATTGAGTTGGACGTGCATGTAGATGAGAACAGGTGAACATGATCCTAGTGGATGAGCACTAGTGAGTGTGGTTCTCCTGTGAGACACAGTGAGATAGATATATGGACATCCCTATGGATGTACCCCTAGTGGCTGAGCACTAGTGGGTGTATGAGCTCCCTTGCTATATTTTTCAAGAGTTAGACTTACTTGTAACCCTAATTGTAATGTAAAGGGTACAGGTCGACCCCACCTTAATGTAAAAGATAATTAATGTAAAAGATAATTAATTTGGTAATTATTAATTATATTATGAGTTAGTGAGGTCGACCCTGTTGTTCCAATAGACGCTTCTGTTGACAATTTCAGTCTAATATAAGTAAAGATAAATTTCCCATTGAGGAATCATATCTCAAGTTTGTGTTTGGAAATTTCAGCAAGTACATCTTCTTGGGAAAAGTGCACACCTCTCTTGGGCGTTAGTCTTCTAGGGTTTGTGAGAACCCTTTTTCATGCTAGGTTTTATTGGTGGTGGAGGTCTTTATCTTGAAGAATATAACAAAGGATTGGCTGGGTTTTCTTCCCTTGTTGATAAGGGTTTCCCATGATACTTCTTGTGTACTTGTGCATGGTGTTTCTTCTTGTGATCTTGGTTGCTGCAACAAAATTGTTTATGGTTTAAGTAAAATGATAAAGTGGAATGAACTTCATGCTTGAATATTGCCTATTGAAAAATAAAAATATCTATGCTTGGGGGCCATGGTATCTTTGATGAGGTCCCCAATTGAAGGGTGGTACCATATTGAGAGAGGATTTCTAGCAGATCTCTCACTATCTGTAGAGGGGAACCGAAAGTATTGAGCTAGGATCTTGAGCTGCAGAGAAGACATCAAATTTTTTCTAAGTGTCATGTTCCTTATATGAGGAGATGGGATTATCATAGGAGAGGATATCATATAGATGGGAGTGATTTTGGGCGTCCGAAGGATTCCCCATAACTCTCATTTTTTTTTCCTTCCACTTTGTTGGCCTTGCCTCGGGCTTCCTCCCATTTTCGTCACCTCGTGTGAGATCCACCATTCCCTGTTTTCCTCTCCCTCGGAATTAGTCACCTTCATTAACTGCCTTCAATATAGATGTTGGATGCTAGCACAAGAGGCCTATTCCACCTCCATTGACCCATTCCACTTGGTTCTGATTCTTGTCCTTTTGGGTGAGCTAGAGATAGGTCTCGAGTTTGTCTGTCTGGATCCACCCCCTTGGAATCTTGAGAGTATGACCCTACTTTAAATGATGTCGTGGGTTTCCCATGGTGCGGTCTTGTCGAATGACATCCTTTTGGGTAGCTGACATCCATTCATTGTCTGATTGCGAGAGTTCCCGTTGGATGTCATGCTGATTGCACGCAAGAGGGAAGGTCTGATTTGCAATGTAATTTACTATCCCTCCTCCAGTCTCATGGATCCCCCCTTCCATCTTCATTCTTCCTTAAATATCTTTCCAAGAGGGGGTGCACCTCTCTTGATGGTAGGATCCCCATGGCGCCTTCCCCACCTTTTCCTGTTTTGGTTTCATGGGGTGAAGTCGGTCTTTTTTTTCTATTCTGGGAGTTTCTTAGGTGGCAGGAACAGATTTATATATGAGGCAGATCACATATGTCATCCTGGCACTAGACCTCTTGTAAATTCAAGTCCTGCCTTGCCAAAGTTGGGCTTCTTCCTATTTTTTGCTTCTCTCGATCCATCCTTTCCTCAGGTCCTTCATCATTGGTATTCTTACAAGTTATAAAGTGTGCCATTTTTGAAAATCTATCAACAACCACATAAATTCAATCATTACCTTCCTGAGTTCTTGGAAATCCTAACACAAAGTCCATACTTATAAAGTCCCATGGTCGGTATGGGATTGGAAATGGCTGATACAATCCAGTATTGTCTCCTTCATTTTTCATACTGACAAACCCTACATATTTCAACAAATTTCTCGACATCGGTTTACATGCCAGGCCAGAAGTAAAATGTACTTAGTGGAGAAAATATTTTGTCCCATCCAAAATATACTGCTAATCTACCATTGTGATTTTCCTTCAATAGGTTTTCTCTCACTGAACATCTTGGAATGCATATTTTGTTTCCTTTAAACAATAAACTTTCTTGAATCATGTAATCTAACCATGGAGTTTTGTCTCTACTTACTGGATTTTCACAGACTATAGAAGCACCTTTAAAATTTCCAAATCCTTATACATATATTTCTACTCATCAATTCCTACAACATTTACTCGAAACTCTTGTAAAATCAAATCGAATCTACTCAATGCATATGCTACCTTATTTGATTGCCCACTTATATGCTTAATAACAAAAGTGAAATTCTGCAAGAACTCAATCCATTTGACATGTCTCTGATTTAATTTTGTTTGGATGCTAATATACTGCAAGGCATGATTATCAATGTAAAGAACAAATTATTTTGGTGTGAGGTAATGTCTCCACTTCCTTAGTGTTTGAATAATTGCATAAAACTCCCTGTCATATGAAGACTATTTCTTATTTGCTTCATTTAATTTCTCACTAAAATAATCAACTGGTTTCTTTTCTTGACTTAGAACAAATCCTATTCCAGTCCCACTTGCATCACATTCAAATTGAAAGAGTTTATTAAAATCTAGTAGTGCTAAAATTGGTTGTTCTCTTATCTTCTTCTTTAATAATTTAAAACTTTTATCACCTGCTTCTGTCCATTTAAATGGTTGTTTGGTTCCTCTAATGGTTTCTATAATTGGAGCACATATCCCACTAAAATTGCCGATGAATTTTCTAGAAGCTTGACAAGCCATGGAAACTTCTTACCTCAAAAGCATTCTTTGGAGTGGGCAATTTATTATAGGCTTTACCTTTTCCCGGTCCATCTTCAAGCATTCTCCATATATCACAAAGCCCAAATAAACCAATTCCTCCTTCACAAAAATACACTTTTTCAAATTGATCAGTAGCTTTTCTTTCTGTAGTTTATCTAAAACCAACCTGAGGTGTCTCAAGTGTTCTTATCTAGAGTGAATGTAGACCAGAATATCATCCAGATAAACTATAACAAATTTACCAATGAATTCTTTAAGTACTTCATTCATCGATCTCATAAAATTTCAAGGGGAATTTGTGAGTCCAAAAGGAATTACCAACCATTCATACAATCCATCATTTGTTTTAAATGCTATTTTCCATTCATCTCCCTCACTAATCCTGATTTGATGATATCCACTTTTCAAATCCGATTTTGAAAAATACTTAGCACCACTCAAGAAATCCATAAAATCATCAATTCGGGGTTATGGAAATCTATACCTAATTGTTATTTTTTTTACAGCTCTGGAATCTATGCACATTCTCCATCCTCCATATTTCTTTAGAGTTAGCATAGTTGGAACTGCACATGGACTCAAAATTTCTCTGACCATAACTTTATCTAACAACTCCTGGAACTGGTTTCTTATCTCTTCATTCTCCTGTGGGTTCATTCAATATGTTGATTTATTTGGAAGGTTATCCCCTCGAATTGAATCAATATGATGACTGATACTTCTCAATGGATGCAATTTATTTGGTAAATAATCAACCACAATATCAACAAATTCATCCAATAATTCTTTAACTTATTCAGGTGGATCATTTAAATTTGTGTTAGTAAGAATTACCTTTGGTTTACCAATTAGATAAAAATGCACCTCTTCCTTTCTAATATATTTCATAAATTCTTTTCCACTGACCAACAAGACCTTTGGTTTGTTTTCTTTAGATGATCCTTCATCCTTCAATGGTAAGAGAGTGTGTTTTTATCCATCTTTCTCAAAAGTATATGTATTGTTTCTTCCATTATGTATTGCCTTTTTGTCATACTGTCAAGGTATACCTAGCAAAATATGACACAGATTCATAGGAATAACATAAAAACTTACCTTGTCCTTATAGCTTCCACTCTGAAACTCCACTTCAAATTGTTCATTCACTATCAAATGATGTTCCTTTTGCAACCATGACACCTTATATGGAACATGGTGTGTTGCCAACTTTTCAACCATCTATGTAGACACAAAATTATTAGTACTTTCACTATCAATAATGAATTTACAATATTTACCTTTACTTTTATAGGCATTTCTGAAGAGTGTCTTCCTCTATGTAGGTTCCTTAATCTCTTTATGTGGTTTCAACAATATTCTCTTCATCATCAACGAATCTCCAACTTTTGGTACATTCTTATGTGCAAATGAATCCACACTTTCTTCCTCTATCTAAACAACATTTGCACTCCCTCTGCTGGTGGAAGCATTTTATGGACATTCATATGATCTATGCCCAAACTTATTACATATAAAACATTTGATAGAAGATTCCCTACCTCTCTGATAAGGTCTTCTCCTTCTGAAATCACCACCCGTTGAATATTGTTCTTGCTGATGTGAGCTACTTGATTCTTCATTTGGAGCTAAAGATCATCCTTTGCCACCTTGTTGTTGTATATTTTAACCTTGTACAATAATTTACTACAAAAATTTTTCAATAAAAGGACAAAAATGATACAATGGAAAATACACACATCACACAGATTTTTCGCCTCAAAACCCAAACCGAGAAAACTAACATATTCTATATTCATTCACTGTCATACATTGTTTACAATAAAATATACATATAGGATCCCATAGCATCCAAAACCCTAATCCAATAACCCAGATTATTCAACAACCCTAATTCCTTAACTAGAAATAGAAAACCAATGGTGAAAACCATGTGCCGAAAAACTACCCCAAAATGGATGCAACGACCTCCACTCCTTTGATTATGATTTCTTTCTAGTTTTTATTTTGCCTTAAGAGAAAACTAACATGCTTCTTCAACAATGTTAGGAGATGAAATGACAATTTCATCTTGGATATCATATCTTAATCCATTAAGATATCTAGAAACTTCCCATGATTTTCTTCTACATGACCAACTCTTATATTCAATTTATAAAACTCTTCAGTGTATTCTTAAACTAACACACCTCTCTGCTTCAAATTATGCATTTGTTTAAAAATATTAAGTTGATAGTCTCGGGGCATGAATTTACCTTTCAATTTTTCCACCATTTTGTCACAACTCTTGATTCTTGTCTTTACTTTGTTCTGCCTCTTATCTTGTACTCCATCCCACCAGAGAAATGCATGTCCTTTCATCCTTGTTACAATTTTTTTTTACCTTTTTCTCATAAAGTACATTTTCATATTCAAAGTACTTTTCCAAAGTACCGATCCAATCCATTAGTTCATCTACATTCAAGTTTCCTTCATGCAATGGCACCTCCATTCTGGGTCTAGAGATAACTCCCATAATAACTCTAACTAATATTTCTTCAACACCTTCTTCTTCAGGATCTACTCCCTTTTCAACTTTTGTAGCTTCTTCTTCTTCTTCACTGACATCTCCCAAATCAACACCTCTTCATTGAACAACTTCCATTGCCTCCAATCATTCCTGAATATTTCTCATTTCTTCAATGACTTCGGCATTTTCAACAGGTCTTCCTCGACCTCGACCTCTTCCTCCTCATATTCCAAAGGACATATTCAATTATCATTTCTTGGATGTTGTGTTATTTGATACCAAACTGACGATCAATCCAGATTCATCCTGCTTGTATAACTCCAATAGTTCTATAAAGTTGGATTAATTAAATAGAAATCAAATTAATAGAAAAAAATGAAATTACCTTATATAAGAAATAATCCATGACCATATGATAGGACATAGAGCTACTTTGTGGGGGGATGAGTCCTCAAATCAGATATCGAGGCGAGGGGGTACCACAAGGAACTATATGTCGACACGTGTATTTATTTTCTGTCACATGTCAAAATGGTGGGGGGGTCCCTCTATATTAAACCATGTGCTAGTTAGGAACCCACAATATAATAAGGATCGTCGATCTACACTCCCAATCAATGGTTAGATATATCTCACGATTTCCTCCAATAAAAGGTCATATCTTCATCTTGTTTCATGATTTCAAATTAATGGATCACCGTTGATCCATTCTGTGATCGACGATGAATCTCTTTCATGTTATTATTTCTCATTAGATCTGTGATTCTCACTATTCTCTTGCATGATAACACACACAAATTCACACTATTTGAAAACATAATAGAATTCGCCAAAGAGTCCAAAATACACATAATTTTCCACAAGCCTTAAATTCTTATTAGAAGAGGTTACGATTCCCTTCATGGTCTCCTGAACCTTTTCACACTAACACTTTTCACTCTTCAAGCCTCTTATACACACTCTGTTCTCGCCTATCATCCTTTTAATTCATTACAGATCATATCAATCCAATCCAGAATCTGACCAAAATTACACAAAAACTCTATTTAACTTAAAACAACTTGATTCTAATCTTGAAAGATAGGATCATATCCAAACATAATTCCTAATTTATCCAATTCTTCCACCTCCCATTACATTCGTGACAAAACTTCCTTCTTCTCGAACACCCTAGACTATTACAACCTAGGAAAATGATTAAAAATAATTACAATGAGGAAAACAACTGGCTCTCATAAAGTTCCTAAGACCTTAGAGGTCAAATACTAGATATCTGTAGAACATGCTCCTACATCACATTGTTTTTGGCATTTCATTTTTGCAGTATATTTTTGAAGCTGCGAAGCAACAATGTTGTCCCAAGGCATGACTGTGGTAGTTATTGGAAATTGCAACATTGATTTCTCGGAGGTATTTCAAGCGCTAAGGGAAGGTATTCTATTCTAGATCGTACTCGTAAAATGCATTTTATTTTTTGTAGCAAACAATTTTGGAAATGGCTCTGTTTTACTGGTAAAGGAGTGTGCTTGTTTCATCAGTCCTCTTGAACTCGTCTGGCTATTTCAAAAGAAAATATTCTCCATTTTTGTTTATGGCATAAACCCTTGACATGAAATTATTGTTTCCTCTTCATACTGTGTGAATCCAATCTAAAAGATCAGTTCAAATTGGTATGTGTCATTTTTTTTTTTTGAAGAAAAGAGTGTGTAGGTTCTGTAGCAACCTCTTTTTCACTCATTAAAATTTGAAACCCCGGACAAAAAATGAGAAAAGAACTCGTGGGTTTTCTTCTGCATGTATATTAGTTTTATGTTGAAGGGTTTTGAACCCATGTTTTCAAGGATTTCCTATGATTCTACTCTATTGTGCATTGCAAGAGTTTCTTTGAACATTACCATGTCATTGGTTTCATTTGTATTGAAAACCCTACTGCTATCACCTTAACTATGAGGTTGGGAAATTTTTGGTCGTATCGTTTCATATTAAACCTTGGATAATATTTTATTTTATTTTAAAAAAGTGGTCATGTAGATGACAAAGAGACACCTTGTTTTAAACTCGAACTCTTGAGGGATTTTGCATGTTTGTCTAGCATGATACCTCGTTTTCCTTACACAAAGAAATGGTTAAACTTATGGCCAAGGTTGATATATTTATTGAAAAAGTTTAAAGGTTAAATGCAACCCAATTTCGAATTCTCATGGTTTTTTATAGTTGTGCATGAGCTGTGTATGCAATATTTCAGGGCCTTTTCACCTAGTTTTATTGAATAAATGTTTGAAGAAAGGATTCAAACCTATGTATTATATTTTATGTCTTATTTGGAAACAATGAAAACACCAAGACAATATTGCATAAAGTTTTGACTCTTAAAATAATTGGCATTGATTTTATTGACATAATCAATTGGTATAACTGTTGTTGTATCATACTCTATGATTATTAAATGTTTCGTCCAGATGTTATATTTTCTGTACATATAGAGTTGGTTTTGAATTCCGGTTATTAGTTCTCGGCATAGAGATTTGAACTAAAAGAAAATATAGCTCATATTGTTTTGTGATTTGAAAATGTTTTTATTTCTGCACATAGGGCCAAATCCATCATACTTCCACTTTTTAGTCACTATTCCTAAATTCCCAGGAACATATATCATTTTAAAAATTCATCTTTCCTCCTCCTGTTGTATGAAATAAGAAATGTTTCCCTATCATTTTTATATGGATATTTGACAACATAAGTATATTTTGATCAATTTAAAAATTATGGTCAAGGGAAAAATATGAGAGGGACATGTTTCAAAGTGATTATTTTAATGGACTCTGTTTGTATGAAGTCATATATATATATATATATTGGAAAATAGTTGATTGTTCAGGGACCACCTTTGCGCCAACATCCTAGTATCTCTAGCATACCAATACAAGCACATGTGTCCTTACCACCTAAGATCCCAACCAATGATGGCTAGAATGATGTTGTAAATCCTTTCCAAGTTCAAGCTCATGGATGGACCACAATTTCATTGCCATTACCTCCTAATCCACCTACGTGACCTGCCCTACACATTGCTCCAAATGTAACTCACATTCATTTAATTTAGCCATTAAAAAGACTTAAGTCCCTTGCCCAAGAACCTGAACCTTCCAAAGGGAAACAATTGGCCAAATCTGTTAAGTCTGATCAATCTAAAGCATCCTCACACTCAATCACATCACATTCCCAACACCTTGGACATGAGGATGTACATACCCATTTTGAAGATATGCATCGAGAAGCATCAACAGTTAAAGGTAAAATACCCATCAAAGCAGATTCACATATGCCCAAGCTGACAGAGTCTAAGGAAAGTGGACATAGGTAGACTTCCTCACACAAAAAATATGATTTCTAATTTTATGATGTCATTTTTATTTGACTTCACTGTTGGGACAAACCTTATTTATTTTTGGGAAACTTGCTGATTTACTTGTTTTGGGCATGTATATGCATATGTACTTGGTATTTGGGAGTCACAAGTGTGTTTTGAAATATTTCATGTGTTGGCTGATTGTGATATGTGTATATAATGATGTTTGATGACATTAATGCACAATTATTGATGGAGGAACAATGAGAAATTTTGAAAATTAAACAATAAGAGTTAATTAGGGGGTCCCCACCTACTATTTAATATTTATTATACCCTTATAATTATTTATTAATATTTACTTATGCGTTGTCCCTATATAACTAAAATTTATTTAAATAAAGTAACTAAAAGTAGTTGGAACTACTCAAAACTACTTTTGGACAATAAAATAAGAACATAAGGGACAAGCAAAAGAAGAGAGGAGATATAGAAAAACAAAATCTGATAAGGTTTGATATTTCTCTAGAGTGAGATTACATTACTACTTCATTCACTTTGAAACTCTTAAAATCCAAGAACTTTTTGTTGATAGCAGGGTCTTACTGAAGGTGGAAATAAGAAGGAACAAGAAGCATTTATTGTTGACATGCTTCAGAAGGTTGATCATTAGTTTCTGATAATCTATAAATTCTTATCGGATTTCTGAATTGACTTTCAGTACTTGTTAGGAATTTTGTGTAGAGTCAAGAAAATGGCATATTGTGTCTTGTTGATCCAATTATTTTTCAGTCTTTGTTTTACTTGGAAGATGCCAACCGTTTTTATGTGATGTAACATTCCACGTTTGTATTCTAAGTCTTGTTCTGTTCCTTACCCATTCTGGGGTATGAAAGAATGTTTTTGTTTGTATTTCAGAACTGAATAAATAAAAACATTTTATGGTTTTGAGGTTTCATTTTGGACCACATGTGTGATCTTTATTTCATATTTTCTGTTTTATGATTGCTCATTAAGTCTGTTATAATTTTTTGAGATAAATATTTCTTTACTTATTTGTCATAACACAACATTGGTCCCAAGAACATATTTCTTGAGGATTAAGAAATATTTTTGCAAAAGGCTATAATCATAGGGTAACAATCTCGACTATCTGTCCTTAGCCCAACAAGGTTTGAAAATGTTGGTATTAGGATAACTATCCCTTTTCATCAATATTTATTTAGAGACCATATTGGGGAACTTATCCATAGTTTTTTGGTAGTTGTATCTTATTTATGTACTTACTTTTATTTTATTTTCATTTATTAGTTTTCTTCTTTTATTTTATGATTTCATGACTTTTCCTGTTGTATGAAAACCTAACATTGGTGATGGTTTGGATGATCAGACTAGCATTTCTTTGAATTTATTCAATCTGATTTTACAAAAAGCTCATAACTGCGTTGAACTTCATTTTTCTTGGGAAGTTATTACCATAGACGTTAGAATCCATGAACAATGGGAAGCGCAACAAAGGAAATCCTGAAATCATCCCCCTCAGTAAGAGTTTGACTTATGTCCTCTAGATCTCTTTCTTCTCGAAGGATGAGAGGTTTATCTCTTGAGTTCAATCCTTTATATGAAATTGGAAGAAGAAATACTATTTTAGAAAGTCAATAACCTAAGCTTTGTAGATCTTTATTTGACTCATCTAGTTCATCGATATCTTTAATTCCCATTTCTTTCAAGATGACATATTCAAGATCTTCTTCTGGTATTAGTTCATATACTTCTTCACAAAGCTCTTCCTCGTCCATAATTGGAAGTATCTTCAGTCATCACATTCCAGTTCAGTCCACAACAAATCCTACCAAAGTGATTAAAAAATTTGGTTTATTTCAGTTTGAAGAAGATGCAACCAATACAACATGGCATGTATCTTCTCCCTTGAATCTTACTCTAGCTGCAAATCCCCTTTCAAAATTTAAGGATCAGTTGCCATAATTCTCAGGAAATGGTACTATTTCCACTAAAAAACATTTAATTGCATTTTCTAATGCATGTCATAATAGAGGAGTAAATGGTAATGATAATTGCATGCATTTTTTTGTCAATTCTTTAGAAGGGAAAGCTGTAGATGATTTTTTCGAATTGCCTCCTAAAGTCGTTTCAACTTGGGATGAATTTACTTACTGGTTTAAATCAACATATGGGTAGCCTAAAAACCTAGAAAAATTATTAAGGAAATATAATAATATTGTTTAAAACAATGGTGAAACAATCAAATCTTTTAATATCCACTTCACCAAGTTATAAAATCAAATTCCCGAGTTAATCCGTCCTCATAACCAAGATTCTTTTATTCAATATGACAATGCATTACCTTCTTTATATTGTCAAAGATTACAAGAAAACAATGTAACCAACCTAGGGTTCGTACTTCAAACTTGTTTAGAGTATGAATAACAATTGGAAAGAACAAGTCTTCTAAAAGAAGATTCTATAAACAAAACTGATATCTCTACAATTTTGTAGCTTGTTCAAGATATGGGCAATTGAATGATTTCTTAAGAGAGGAAAGTTGTCACCTCAAGCTCTTCTCCTATTGAATCTTCTTCTTCTAAATCCATTTTGAGAAATCAACCAACTAATTATTCATTTCTAAATTAGCCAAAATATTTTCTCTCTAGGGCTTGGTGTAACTTTTGTGATGGAAATCATGAGGAAAGTACTTGCGAGGCTAAGAAAATAACACATGAGTGAATCTTTGGAAAAAAGATTGAAATGACTATTGCTGCCTTAGATTGGGCTCTTGAAGAAGATGTGATGTTAATAAATACAAGGAATAAATCATACACGAATAAAGGGAAGGGTAATATTTCCAAAACTACCTTTGCTCCTAGTTCCTCTTCCCAAAAAAAAAATACTCAAGTTGTAATGACAACTCAAATTCCAGAGACATCAGTCTCTTTTCATCAATCCAAGTATAAAATTCTTAATCAACAAGCTAACATAAGAATAGATTCATCTCTCTTGGATATCGTCACTGTCCCCGAACAACAACAACATCTGAAGAATTATATGGAAGGTAAAAATTCTCCAATAGCTGGTGTATCTGAAAAATTGGATGGGGATGAATCACAAGTAAATACGATAGGTATAAATAATTTTAGAAATCCTGTAAAAAAACATCCTTTTTATATTTATGTAAAAATTATGGATAGGATAGCTCATTGTTGCTTAATAGATGGTGGATGAGGCCCATGTGTCATGTCCAATATTATTATGGAAGAACTAGGAATCTCTTGTACAAATGAAAGCACGAGAAGTACATTATCCTATAATAATCAACAAAATTCAACAATCAGTGAAATTAAGGATGTAACTCTAGTTCTTTGTGCACATCCTGAAATTAGAACTACTCTCAATATTCAAGTAATCAACATGACTCTTAGTAATTACTCAATTATTTTGGGTAGGGATTGGAAGGCCTTAACCGATGGTTATCTATTGTTGGATGGTTCACATCTGTCCATACCTAAAAAAGGGAAGAATATCATTGTTTTAAGGGAAGGAATAATTTCATCGTATATTGAAAAAGTTGCTCAACCCAATGTAAATTACATTGAGGATATGGGTGTCTATTCTGCTGATGAAGATGATGCTCCTCTTGAATAGCCAAATGATTATGATGATGGTATGTGGCATATGCACTTTGATGGTGCATGTTCAAGTGAAGGTAACATAGGAGACATTAAATTATATTCTCCTGTAGGAAAAATTCACAACTTTTCCTATAGATTAGAATTTTCATGTATGAGAAATGTTACTGAATTCAAGGTCTTGCTGCTAAGAATTTAAAATTACAACCTACACTGTGGTCATATCACTATTTTTGGAAACTCATAACTTGTTGTAAATATAGTTAGAAAAATCTGCAATCCTAATAACAAGTTGAAATGATACACCCAAGTTGTTTGGACTTTAATTCAAAATTTGTTGTCCTTTAACATCACTCACGTTAAAAGTAAATTGAATTCAATGGCTGATAGGTTAGCTGTTTTTGCAGCCTCACCTACAAGGAAACTATTGCCTCAAAGACCTGATTACACTTTTTTATCCTTGTATCAACCTCATGTTCCCAATAATGAGGAATCATGGCAAGTTTTCCTTGAGGATGAAAGAATTTGTGCTTTTATTTAGAAAGAGCCATATAAGACAAAGGAAATAATTTCTTTGGAAGACAATAAAATTCCTAAAGGCTTGACTCCTCTTGAAAGCTCATTCTCAACTAGTGATGTTAGCAACAATAAATATCACAAAGAAGAGGAGTGGAAACATAAGATAATATATATCATTCTTGTGAACATTATAACTCAGGAGATTCCAAATATTTTAAAAATAGGATCCCAATGTTATGAAGACGAAAATAAGAAATTCATGGATTTATTCGATGAATTTAGAGATATTTTTTCCTAGTATTATGAGGATCTTCGTGGTTTTGATCCTAGTGTCATCTAGCATGCTATTTCGATTAAGGAAGGAGCTAAACCTGTTAGGAAGAAACAAAGACCCATTAATATTTCTCTTGAAGCTACACATAGAAAAGAAGTGGAAAATTTAATAAATGCTCATATAATCTTTTCGGTTAAATAATCTAAGTGGGTGTCTAATCTGGTTCTAGTATGGAAAAATATAGGTGAGATTAGATTATGTGTTGATTTCTGTGCAGTAAATAGAGCTAGTGTAACGGATAACTTTCCCCTTCCTAATATGGAAATGATTTTTCAACAAGTTGCAGGATCACAAATGATGTCCTTACTTGACGATTTTTGTGGTTATAATTAAATTAGAGTCAATATGACAAACAAATATAAAACCACATTCAAAACTCCGTGGGACACTTTTTCCTATGAATGAATGCCTTTTGTCTTATCTAATGCAGGTGCCACTTTTCAGAGAGCTATGCAGATAGCTTTTGATAATGTTATCAACAAGATAATTCATATTTATCTTGATGACTTAACGATGTATTCTAAAACCCGAACATATCATTTTGATCATCTTAAAAAAGTCTTTTTGCAATGCAGAAAATTTGGCATATCTTT
This sequence comes from Picea sitchensis, assembly GCA_010110895.2. NCBI lineage: Eukaryota > Viridiplantae > Streptophyta > Pinopsida > Pinales > Pinaceae > Picea > Picea sitchensis. The sequence continues at coordinate 81,349 of SNQJ01S0005968.1, forward strand.
AAATCCTTCAAAATCTATTTTCGGTGTCACTCAAGGTAAGCTTCTTGATCACATCGTTTCATATTCAGAGATCAACATTGATCCTGAGATGGTTATTGCAATTTTAAATCTTTTAGCCCCTACATCTAAAAAGGAAATTTAATCCTTTATGGGAAGGAATAACTTTGTTAGAAGATTTGTTCCTAATTTCATTGTAATGGTAAATCCTATTCATAGCATGCTGAAACAAGATTTATCTTTTTCTTGGACAGAGGATGTTGAAATATATTTTGTAGGAACTCAAAAAGCAATAAGTGCTGCATCGGTCTTGGAGAAACCAGATTTTGAAAAAGACTTTATTTTCTATACAAACTCAACATAAGAAACAATTTATGCTATAATTCTTCTTCAAAATGATGATCAAAGTAATGAACAACTTGTAGCTTACATGAGGCAGAGCCTATCTGATGATGAAATCAAATATTCTCTTATTGAAAAACATAATTTTTCTCTTGTTAAGGATACAAAAAAAATTCTCCACTTTATTCTTGACAAGCACAAGCATGTAAAATTCCCTTTACTTGTTGTCAAGTTTTTACTTTCACAAACTCATATTTAAGGAAAAATTGCACATTGGCTTGTGAAAATTCAAGAACATGATTTGATGATCACAACATAAAAAATGATCAAGGGACATGACTTAGCAGTTTACTTGGCTCAACATCCCGAACCAAACAATTCTTTTGAAAAATGACGAAAATGCTTTATCAACACTATTTTTTTTTATTGAAAATCAAAATTTTGATCTTGTTGAACATCCTTAGTATAAGGACCTTGTTTATTACTCACAATTCCAGAAGTGTCCTGATTACTTAGAATATCATCAATGCAGGAGGATAGACCTTGCAACCTCTAAATATATTATCTTGGGTAATTTTTTATTTCGAAGTTCTGCTGATGGGTTGTTGTTATGATGTATAGATGATGAAGCAACTCATAAAATATTGAGATATATTCACAAATCAAAAGATTCAAATATTCATATTGGTGGTCATTTTGCAACAAAATCCACTGCCTATAAAATACTTAGAACATGGTATTATTGGCCTTTCATTTTTAGAGATTCTTTTACATTTACAAGGGATTGTGATAAATGTCAAAAATTTTCTAGTAAAGAACAATTTTCTGTCATGCCCTTGCAACATGTTCTTCCTGATTTTCCATTTTCTAAATGGGGTTTAGATTTCATTGGTCCTATAAATCCTCCATATTTTGTAGGAAATGTTTTTATACTTACATTAACAAATTACTTTACTAAGTGGATTGAATATGTACATTGTTGAGGAAAATGTATGAAGAACCTCACTCCAACATTTTCAAATCTTACTTGGCTAGGGTAAGATAGCTTGGATTATCACCCGAGGTTTATAGCCTTATACAAAATTATCAATTGATTATGAATTAATAAGTACAAGGAACCAATGCTATCTTTTTTTGTAATTAAGCTGTACAAAAGAAGAAAATAAAAATATATGTACTGTGCTTGAGATTTAAAAGAAAAAATGAAATGCAAATCTGAAAGTAATATAAGGGATTACACATGTGAGATAAAAATCAGCAAAGCAATTTTATTAATTTCACTCCAAGTTACAATCATAACCTTTCTTTCAAACCCCTGCGAGAGTAAGGACCAATATCATATTTAGAAGTATTCGATTGGAATAATACAAAAATATTCTGACAACAAGTGAAGACTAAGACCAGAAATATGGATCAACTTAGCCACGAAAGTATCATCTACTGAATCTGCAAAATATTCCCTATCAGCAATGAAAACTAATTCATGAACAAATCATAATACATATACTGCTAAGATCAAATGATCAACCTTTCTAGAATAAGTTGTTGAATAATGTATCTCAAATATTTGATTCCTGTTATCTTCAATAAGGCAATGCTATCAACAAAAATATTAATAATGATAACTCAAAATGAATGAAAGTAATTAATCTCACAAGTTTAAGAGAAATTTTTTATCATAAATTCTTCCTTGTTATCTCTCCTTTGTCCCTTCCTTTGATCGACTTTTTATCTTCCTCAAAAGAAGCTGTGGTAGTTTCAAACTACCATTAGTTAAGTCATAATTGACTTAATAATTAATTAGGGAATAATAATAATAATACTAGATAAAGGTTTATTAAATAATAACTAATAGGTGGGATCCCTAATCCTTTTAGTCTTTTTAATTTTAATTTCCTCCTTGTTGCTCCAAAATTTATTTAAATAATAAATCATGCCACCTCATAAATATGCACAAAAATCACTTTTATCATCCCCTTGTATCTCCCAAAATAATCCATATATATACCAAATAAATAAAATGTATTTTTCACCATGAAAAATAATTATTGATTGGGTGTCCAAAAATGAAGATAATAGTATCAAGTTGTTTCAAAGTTAAAACATAAACAAATTATTTACCACAAAAAATGAACATAAAATATCAGAAGCCATATTTACTATGTGAAGCAGTTTGCCTCTTCTCACCGCTTGTTGATCTTTTTTCTTTGTTTGTTGAGTGGGCCTTATTAGTGAGTGGCTGATTTGATGTATGAGGCTGAAATTCACTGAAAGCTGGTGTGATGAAGACCCCCCCTATTCTCCCTCAGGGCTGCGCGATCTCCTGGTCAAGGATCTTCATTCTCAGAGCCAAATCGTTTCTCTGAAACCTTAATGGTCTCCCTTGTGATTAAACACGAGCCCTTTTTAGTCTTTTGGTGTAGGTTCTATGACACCCACAACCTCTCCCTTCGCGTTGCTGAACTATCAGGGTCCAAGCGCTAGCTCCTCTTCCATTGACACTTTCCCATAAGTGACCTTGGGCTATGTCATGTAAACACACGATTTCAGGGAAGCCTAGAGTGGTTTGATACCACACTGATTTTCTCCCCAAAATTCACTAGTAGCTACCACACGTCCTTTTGGCAATACCGTGGATTCGATTGTGGCTTGCTTCAAGATTTTTAAAACTCGATCACTTTCTGTCCCCACAATTAAGAACGACCGCTGATCTTGGAATCTCGGGCGTTGCTTCTTGATCGATGACTAAGGTCTATCCTCTTTTTGCCTTAGTCAGCCATCAGTCAACGACCCTTTTCCCCCTGTCGCACACACTCCTAGATCTCCACGATCTAGCGACGCATGCCCTCCTTCCAAACCGACGGTTACGATCGATTTTGCCTTTCGAGCTTCAAAAGTTTCAACTCTGAACTCTTCTTCCTCCACAATACTTCTACTCGAAACCGATGGCCTGTTGATGCGTGTCCCTCATAGATCGACGATTGTGATTCACTTCACTCTTCGGGCTTCGAGAGTTTCAACTCTCAGTCTCCACTTCCTTCCGGAGTGCTTTCACTCGAAGACGATGATCTGTTGACATGTGTCCCTCACAAATCGATGGCTGTGGGTCACTTTTCTCTTCGGGCTTCAAGAGTTTCAACTCTCAGTCTTTGAATTCTCTCAAAGTGATTTCACCCAAAGATGATGATCTGTCGACACATGTCCCTCATAGTTCGACGACTGTGGTTCCCTTCGACTCTTTGGGCTTCGGGAGTTTCAACTCTTAGGCTTCACTTTCTCCTTGTCTACAAACTTCCAAAGTTGTAAATCTTGTGCCACCTTCCCCTCTAGATGATGGACGATCCCTAGCCTTTTCGAGACTTTGGAAAATTCTCCTCCTATGTGCACACAGAGACTTAAATCTCGTGCACTTTGATCATATATGACGATCCAGAATGATCCCTCTCCCTCTTGAATGGATCTTAGTTGATGACTCGTGAAATATTCAGAATTTTGTTTCCCTCAAAGATTTCTCTCGCTATCTCTCATGAGCTTTATCCTTCGAACCCTTTGACTCCTTAGAGGGTTACTTTGACACTTAGTCGAATTTCATATCTGTGCACTCCTTGCAACTGATTCTTACGCAAGACTTAGCTTCTTGTAGCCGATTGTGCATTCCTTGCAGTAGTCCCTTTGCACTCCTTGCAAATGGAAATTTTACACTATCTCTTCTGAGCTTATGAGTCAAAACAAAATCTGTCACTCCTTACAACGGATTCTCACACAAGACTTAAATTCTTGCGGCAAGTGTGCACACCTTGCAATAGTCTCTTTTCACTCCTTGCAAATGAAAGTTTCACGCTATCTCTTCCGATCTTCTAAGTCAAAATGGAATTTGTCAACACACTCCTTGCAGACTACATGCAAACCTTGCATGAACTCAAGGAAGAGAAAACAATCAAAACTTATCCAAAAAATTCACAGTTTCATATACTCAACAACATAACTCATTCATTCATGAAAACAAAATAATAGGGAATTGTAAACAGTAGCAACACCATGCATTGGATCAACTTTCCTCTATTATATTCATTCAAAAGTAAATGGCTACAACTATGATAAAACAACAACTAAAAACTCAACAACAACTAAATCACAACAATCTCCTAATAACTTGCAACAACTTCATTCAAGCATACAAAACCTCTATTTATCTGAGAGGGCTCCTAGGGTTCCCTCTGAATACTTGTCTACTAGAGAAAAAAAACTAACTGCTACTTAATTTCCATTACATTAAAATATAGGAGTGAAACTCCCAGATCACTCGTGATCATTCAGAAAGAACACTAAGGAGATGAGTTGTCTCTCCATGTATGCTTGTTGACGATGCTCCTGCATCATACTCCCCTAGACAAAAATTGATGGACTCCTGTCCATGAGCTCTTGCATTGACTTTCCATGCTTCTGGATATCAACTTCATTTTCCCAACTAGCATCTTCTATCGGGTGTCCCTTCCACTTGACCAAATATTCAAAATAGGCCTTCCTCCTAGTCTTCTTTCCAATCCCCTGATCAACGATTTTCTCCATCTGTGGCTTTTCTGCTACATGCATTTTCTTTTCCCATTGAATATATTTATGACCTTTTGTTTCTCCTGCTTCATCTTTCCTATAAGGATACAAGTCTGATATGTTGAATATGGGTGATATGCCCACATCTTCTGGCAAATCAATCTCATAAGCATTTGCATCAAAATTCCTTAAGATATTACATGGCCCTATCTTCTTCATCTTCAACTTGTTATATGTTCCCCTAGGGAACCTTTATTTTTTGAGGTGTGCTAGAACCTGATCTCCTACTTCAAATTGAAGCTCTTGACGATGTTGATCAACTCTGCGCTTGTACTCTTATCTAGAGTTCTGCAACTGTTCTCTGATCTGGCTATGGAGCTTCTGCATTTCTGCAACAAAATATTCTTCTCCAACGCTTCTGATCTCACTCTGTTCCAAGTCTCTCAACTCAGATACTCCTCTTGGCTGCATTCCATACAATATTTGGAATGATCTCTTTCCATTTCTCCTGTTTGGTGAGTCATTGTATGCAAATTCTTCTTGTGGTAGAATCTGATCCCACTGACTATGGTGCTCAGTGACCAAACTCCTCAGTAATTTTCCCAAACTTTTGTTCACCACCTTAGTCTGTCCATCTGTCCAAGGGTTATAAGCTAAGATGAAGGAAAAATATGTCCCCAACTTCTTCCACAATGTTCTCTAGAAATGACCAACGAATTTGGTATCTCTGTCTGAGACAATACTTTTGGGTAATCCATGAAGTCAAACAACTTTAATGAAAAATAAATTTGCAACATGTATTGCATCACTAGTCTTATGGCATGGGATAAAGTGTGCCATCTTTGAAAATATATCCGCCACCAAAAATATGGAATCACATCTTCTTTGTGTCCTTGGCAGTCCCAACAAAAAATCCATGCTTATTGGATCCCAAGTCTTTTCTGGTATTGGAAATGGTTGATACAATTTGGTGTTCTGTCTTTTGCCTTTTGCATGTTGGCAGATTATACATATGTTTACAAACTTTATCACTTCTGTCCTCATACCTGGCCAATAATATGAACTGATCAACTGTACAAATGTTTTATCATGGCTGAAATGTCCATCCAATCCTCCATTATACTTTTCCTTCAAAACGTTATCCCTCATTGAGCCTTTTGGTATGCACAAATGATTTCCCTTGAAAAAAAATCCCTCTTGAATCATATACTCTGTCCACTAACTCCTGTCTCTCAGCACAGGATGTGCACATGCTTCGTATGCTTCCTTGAAATCTAGATCATTACAATACATCTCCTTAAGGTGTTCAAACCCCAAGGTCTTGACCTGAAATTCCTGCAGAATCATACATCTCCTGCTCAATGCATCAACAACTTTGTTAGCATTACCAAAAATATGTTTAATGACAAAAGTGAAATTTTGCATAAATTCTATCCACTCAGTGTGCCTCTGGTTTAACTTCTCCCGTTTGGTTATGAATTGTAAAGCTTGGTTATCACTGTACAAGATAAATTCCTTTGGAACAAGGTAGTGCCTCCATTTCTTCAAGGATTGAATTATGGCATAAAATTCCTGATCATATGTGGAGTACTTTCTCTTAGTCTCATTCAACTTCTCATTGAAATATGCAACTGGTTTATTATCCTGGCTCAAGTCTTATTCAATTGCAACTCCACTTGCATCACATCTCACTTGAAATGTCTTTCCAAAATTTGGTAAGACCAAAATTTGTCGTTATGTTATCTTCTCCTTCAATATATTGAAGGTCCTCTTGGCCTCATCTGTCCATTTAAAAGACTCATGCCTCTTCTTCACTGTATCCATTATAGGTGCACAAATTCCACTGAAATTTCTGATGAACTTCCTATAGAAACTTGATAATCCATAGAAGCTTCTCACTTCAAACATACTCCTTGGTGATGGCCATTCTTTGATTTCTTTCACCTTCTCTGGATCCATCTTCAATTCATTGGAAGAGATCATAAAACCCAAGTAAATGAGTTCTGTCTTCATAAAATAGGACTTCTTCAGATTTATCAACAACTTCTTCTGCTGTAGTCTCCTCATCACTAATGTTAGATGTCTCAAATGCTCTTCTTTAGTCTTGCTAAAGACCAGTATATCATCCAAATATACAATGACAAACTTTCCAATGAATTCTTTCAGTATTTCATTCATCAATCTCATAAAAGTACTTGGGGCATTTGTTAAGACAAATGGCATAACAAGCCATTCATAAAACCCTTCATTTGTCTTAAAGGATGTTTTCCACTCATCACCTTCTCTCATCCTTATATGGTGATATCCACTTTTCAGATCTATCTTAGAAAATAAATTTTATCCACTTAAACAATCCATTAAGTCATCCATTCTTGGCAAAGGAAATCTATACTTGATGGTGATCTTGTTTATGGCTCTTGAGTTTGTACACATTCTCCATCCTCCATCCTTCTTTGGAATCAACACAGTTGGTACTGCGCATGGACTAAAGCTTTCTTTGACCAAACCCTTGTCTAACAATTCCTGGACTTGGTTCTCTACCTCCTCATTCTCTTGAGGTGTCAATCTGTATGCTTCTTTGTTTGGCAGACCTGCTCCTGGTATCAAATCAATATGATGGCTGATACTTTTGATGCGTGGCAATGAGTTAGGCAACTCATCCACTACTATGTCAGCGAAATTCTCCAATAGTTCCTGAACTTCTTCAGGAAAATTATCCATCAAAGTACTTGTAAGGACAAATCTGGGTTTCCTCACCACAACAAATTGCATCTCCTATTCCTTCTTGACTTCTCTTAGGAGTTCCTTCCCACTCATGAGAAGTATGCTTGTGCTGGCTTCTTCTTTTACTTTCTTCTCCTCTATTGGTAGTAACATGTGTGTCCTACCATTCTTCTCCAATATGTATGTATTTTTTCTCCCATCATGAATGGAATTTCTATCAAACTTCCATGGTCTCCCCAACAAAACATGACATACATCCATATGAATCACATCACACATAATTTCATCTCTATATCCACCTATTTTAAGTTCAATGAGGCATTGTTTAGTGACCATTACCTAGTGTCCTATCTACAACCATGAGACTTTATATGGCTTTGGATGTGCAGTAGTCTCCATCTCTAATTTCTCCACCATCTCTGTGGATACTAAGTTATCAGTTCTCCCACTATCAATTATCACCTTGCATACTCTGTCTTTAGTCTTGCAAGCTGTCCTAAATAGACTGTTCCTCTGCACTGGCTTTTCAATTCCTGACTCTGGTTTTAAGAGAACCTTTCTCAACATCAGGTATGTTCCATCCTCTGCACCTTCTTCTTCAACATTCCTTTTCTGTGATTCCAAAATGTGAGCTTCACCTCCTCCTTCTTTCTTTTTCTCGGGACATTCCCAAGACATGTGTCTTGTCTTTCCACATGCATAACACCTTACTTCTCCTCCTCCTCTTCTTCCTCTTCCTCTAGAAGAAATTCTTCCACCATTTTGTCTTCCTCAGTAACTTCCTCCTCTTTATGAGTGTCTGTGTGGTTTCTCAGTCCCATCTTTGGATTTATGTGTCTTATCATGGGAAACTCACTTGCCTTTTCTTGGGCTTCTTCCTTTGTTTCCTGGACAACTTCTTCTCTGCCTTCAAAGCAATCTGATAAGCATCCTCTACTGTCCTTATTGACATCATGATGATCTCATCCTGGATTTCATATCTCAAGCCATTTATATATCTGACAACCTTTTCTTCATCTTTCTCTCTTTGTCCAGTCCTGATATTTAGCTTGTAGAACTCCTCTGTGTACTCCTTCACTGTCATACCCTTCTGTCTCAGGTTCTACAACTTCCTGAACAGATTTATTTGATAATATTTGGGCATGAATTTATCCTTCGACTTGGCTACCATTCTGTCCCAATCCTTTATCTTTTGTTTTCCTTTGCTTCTCCTCTCAGCCTATAGTTCATCCCACCACAGGGTTGAATGTCCATTCAGTCTGGTGACAACACGTTTCACCTTTTTCTCCTCATCGACATCTTCATAGTCAAAATATTTGTCCATGTATCTTATCCAATCCAACAACTCTTCACCATCCAGGTTGCCTTCATACATCATGATCTCTATCTTTGCTGTAGCTCCCAATTTAACAATTTCTCTCAACAAGCATTCCTTGACAAAATTTTCCCCTGCAGCTTCTTCAACTTCTATTTCTACACTTTATGCATCATTGATGTCCCCAACATCAGGTGCCCTCCTCTACGCTTCCTCCATTGCCTCTAATGTTGCACACAACTCTCTCATTTCTCTTTCTACAACGCGATTGGATAAAGGTGGATACACATGTCTCCTTGGTGGCATTGTGATGACTGTTTCTCACACACAGAGTACAGCTTCAAGATCTTTTTTTCTACCTAAAAACAATTTCAGGCTTTGATACCACTTGATGCAGACCCCCCCTATTCTCCCTCAGGGCTGCGCGACCTCCCGATCAAGGATCTTCGATTCTCAAAGCCGAATCGGCTCTCTAAAACCTTAATGGTCTCCCTTGTGATTAAACACATGCCCTTTTCAGTATTTTGGTGTAGGTTCCATGACACCCACAACCTCTCCCTTTGCGCTGCTGAACTATCAGGTTCTAGGTGCTAGCTCCTCTTTCATTAGCCCTTTCCCGTAGGTGACCTTGGGCTATGTCCTCATGTAAAAACATGATTGAGGGGCGGCCTAGAGTGATTTGAGACCACACCGATTTTCTCCCCGCAATTCACTAACAACTGTCATGCGTCCTTTTGGAAATACCGTGGTTTCGATTGCGGCCCGCTCCAAGATTTTTAAAACCTGAGCACTTTCTGTCCCCACAATTAAGCACGACTACCGATCTTGGGATCTTGGGAGTTTATTATTGATCAATTACTGAGGTCTATCCTCTTTTTTCATTGGTCAGCCATCAGTTAACAACCCTTTTCCCCTTGTCGCATGCACTCCCAGATCTCCACAATCTAGCGATGCATGCCCTCCTTCCAAAATGAAGGTTACGATCGATTTCGTCTTTCGGGCTTCAAGAGTTTCAACTCTCAAATCTTTCTTCCTCCACAGTACTTCCACCCAAAACCGATGGCCTATTGACACATGTCCCCCATAGATCGACGAATGTGATTCACTTCTCTCTTCAGTCTTCAGGAGTTTCAACTCTCAATCTCTGCTTCCTTCAGGAGTTCTTTCACCCGAAGACAACGATCTATCGACATGTGTCCCTCACAAATAGATTACTGTGGGTCACTTCTCTCTTCGGGCTTCGGGAGTTTCAACTCTGAGTATTTGATTTATCCTAGAGTGATTTCACCCAAAGATGACGATCTGTCGATGCGTGTCCCTCACAGATCTATGGATGTGGTTCCCTTCGACTCTTTGGGCTTTGGGAGTTTCAACTCTGAACCTTCTCTTTCTCCTTGTCTACAAAATTTCGAAGTTGTAAATCTTGTGCCACCTGCCCCTCTGGATGATGGACGGTCCCTAGCCTTTTCGAGACTTCGACGAATTCTCCTCCTATGTGCACACATAGAATTAAAACTCGTGCACTTTTCTCAGATCTGACGACTCGAAATGATCTTGCTCCCTCTTGAACGGATCTTAGTCGATGACTCATGAAATATTCAGAATTTTGTTTCCCTTGAAGATTTCTCCCACTATCTCTCGTGATATTTCTCCTTCGAACCCTTTGATTCCTTAGAGGGTTACTTTGACACTTAGTTGAATTTCAGATCTGTGCGCTCCTTGCAACCAATTATTACGCAAGACTTAGCTTCTTGAGGCCGACTGTGCACACCTTGCAGCAGTCCCTTTGCACTCCTTGCAAATGGAAATTTTATTCTATCTCTTCTGAGCTTATGATTTGAAATAGACTCTGTTACTTCTTATAACAGATTCTCATGCAAGACTTAAATTATTCCTGTGGCTGTGCACACCTTGCAACAGTCTCTTTGTGCTCCTTGCAAATGAAAGTTTCACACTATCTCTTCTGAGCTTTTGAGTCAAAACAGACTCTTTCAACGCACTCCTTGCAGACTGTATGCACACCTTGCAGAAACTCAACGAAGAGAAAACAATCAAAACTTATCCAAAAACTTCACAGTTTCATACACTCAACAACATAACTCATTCATTCATGAAAACAAAATAACAAGGAATTTTAAACAGTAGAAACACCATGCATTGGATCAATTTTCCTTTGTTATATTCATTCAAAAGTAAATGGCTACAACTATGATAAAACAACAACTAAATCACAACAATCTCCTACTAACTTGCAACAGCTTCATTCGGGCACACAAAACCTCAATTTATCCTAGAGGGCTCCTAGGGTTCCCTCCGACTACTCGTCCACTCGAGAAAAAAAACTAACTGCTACTTAATTTCTGTTACTTTAAAGTCTAGGAATGAAACTCCCAGATCACTCGTGATCATTCAACTCCCAAGCGTTTGATCTTCTTCAGTTTTTCAATCATTAAAAAAAACAATTTGCAGGTAACGCCAACGTTTAAGATTCTGAATGATTCAAAGGTGTGCTAAGGCGTTGAGTTTTCTCTCCATGTATGCTTGCTGACGATGCTCCTGCATCATGGTGATGGTTCATTGATTTGCTGGGCATGTGAGGTGAATGCCTAAGAGGAGTTATTAGATGATTTGGAATGAGTGACTGTTTGTTTACCCTTGCTTGGCATAGGCTCATGGATGGTTGTTTTAATCCTTTTTCTTGCATGATTGGACAAAACAGGGGATGTAACATGATCAATCTGTAGGGCATGTTGGTTGAGTGGAGGTGGAGGAGGCAATTGAAATGAAAATGTGGTCCAACCATAATTATGAGCTACAAGGGAATGGAAATTATCTTTCCAGCCATCATTTATAGGAACCTTTGGCTGGAGGGAGACATGAGCCGGAACATGACCATTAGATAAACTTGGACGAGGCTAAAAAGGAGGCCTTTTTGGTCTAGTATTTGGATAAAACACTCCTTGACCTATTAAGTTAAAAAACCCCATCTTGGAATAGATGATTAAATTCTTGAGGATCAACATCAAAATGAATAGAAAATCTAGGTCTCCTGTTGCCTCTTTGCCAATTTTTTTTCCCCCTACCTCTGTCATGGCTTCCTCTGCTAAAGAAAATCATTGTCCAAAAAAAACTTAGATCATAATATGAAACACGAAAGACTAATAAACCATCAATTTACTTTCATAAGGATAAATTTAAAATGTTGTCTCTTATCAGTCCAAACACTAGCATACATGCAATCAATCCATTACTTTGTATATGTCAACCATCAATAATCTGTTGAATTTAATCCATAATTATCATCATGTAGAACAAGGAAATACAATGACATATGTGATATGATAGGGGTTGTAATGAATGGAAAATGGAATTCATGAAAGGGAAACTATGATTACTGTTCTAAACACAAGATCAATTCTTAACCCAAAATCAACTTTCATAATCATATCATCATTCTTATTTAACCATAAATTTCATCATTATTGTTCATTGTTCTTATTTGAAATCAATATTCTATGAACCTTCTAAAATTGTAAAGTTTCTGTACAATCATATTTTGGTTTGGGAACAGAACATGGGAACAAATAAAATGATTTTGGGAAAAATGAGGGGCTTATAATTTGCATAAAATGAAATTATGGATGGGAAATAAAATCGTCAATGTTCTTTCTGCAAAAAACTATCATCCATCAATCATCAAGTAATGTGATCAATTCAAGGCTTCAAAATACAACTTTGTACTTTTGTATTTTGATTTTTTAGAGTTAAATTCATTGATCAAACAATCAAAAAATTCTTCCTTATAATTTCCTTTAAGAAGGACCATATCTAAATTCTGTTAATATATCCATTTGAACTTTGTTTTACAAAAATGCTATATCCATATAATTTATCACAACAAAATGAATCCAGTCTAATATCAACCCAACAAGGCACAAGAGTAATTCTCATCCTTGTATTGGTATATATATATATATATTATTCATGTATATTTCCATCTATCAAAACTAAGTTTTTATTAAAGTAAGGCTTCCTTTTGAAAATATTTGCAAATAATGATATTTGAAACCAATATGCCAACCAACTGCAAGTACAAAATATGATGTTGATTACACACATGCTCATCATTTCCAACCTAGCAGGGATGATTTTAAGGATGGAAATTTATTTTAAAATGTAGAAACCTTGGCGAATCTTACTAATACTTCATATGCCAACTATAAATGTTTGGCGATATTTTTGTAAAAATATTCAAATTTCTAAGGATTTTATATAGTTTTTATAAAATTTTGGCGATTTTTAAGGTGAAATAATTTTATTCTATATAATTTGGGCAAATCATTTTTAAAATAGCGAATCTTGTTTTTGGAAAAACCATGGAAAATTAGCCCATGAGCGAAATTTAGCCCCTAAAATCATCCATGCAACCTAGTTATGTACAATATATTTGTAGAATATAATACCAATAGTCATACTCGAATTGATGATGAAAAAGTTGAGGAGATTGAAGGTTGGAATTCACAATAACTTAAAAAAGTATCCTTGAATTCTAAAAACAATAAGGCAAGTTTGAGATAAGAAAGCAAGTCGAAACCCTAGGTTTCAAATTCCTTAGAATCACAACCTATTATCTGCACGTGGTTTCGAACCAATCAACATGGTGTATATCATAGAAAAGCATTGAAACCCCATTCATATGCCTCAAACAAATGTCACAACAAACTGATCTATCATTACAATGATCTCAAACATCTAATAGGTATTTCCTTTTCACAAAATACAAAAGAATTCATAATACGAATACTGGTAATGCACTCTTGCAAGTTATGTTTTGTTTTGAAAAACAAAATGAAAAAAGAAACCCATGGTGCACAATAATAAGCCAACATCATGAAAAACCAAAATGCAATCCATGGTGATAAAATTGTATTTGAAATCCCTTTATTCCTTTAAACTTGACTGTATCATAAATTTAATGTAAAACCCAAGTCAAGGGTATCATTGATATTCAAAAACGTAACTGCTATTTTATTTCAAAGTAGCTCAATAAAAACTTTCCATTCACCATATATTGAAAATCCAAGCCCAACTGAGAGTCACACTCATAACACACATACAACATGCAAACAAACTTGAGCCAACCATTGAAAATTTATCAGAGCAAAGAAATCCATTGATGCTAGAAGAGTCAAAAGATGTCCATACCTCTCCAAATGAGATAATAGCCACGAGAGAAAAGACCAAATATCGTTACCCAACCACCCAAAACTTTAGAATCCAAAACCCTCAACTAACAACAACAAACCAATTCCAAACAAGAACAATGCAAAAAGGTGGAATACCTCAGGAGGAAAAACTGACAGAGAGAGCATTACCTCTCCATTAATTCATGTCTCCTCAACTCAACCCAAACCTCACCAACCTTTACATGATATCCAACCAAAAATTACATGATGGAACACACTTAATATCCAACTCAGACTCCAAGTCAAACTTTGGTACCATGCATATTACACTATAGAACTTACAACCACTATACCACATTAATAACCAATACAAAGTGTCACTGTTTTATAAATGAACCATGTCAGCTTAACAATCAAGCGACGTGAGATATGGTAACCATAGCATCTATGAATTTAATTGTAAGTCGAGTTTGTTCATACTTGTATGCAACAACCTTGTATAAGATCAAAACTTCTATATGATATCATCGTTGTTATATTACATATAGATGTGTGTGAAATGAAAGTTGACTACCCTGTTTAAATATGTCACAAACCAAAATCATACAATTTTTAAAACTTGTAATCATAAGTGTTATAACTCTGGCGCAAAGATTTTTCACCTATTCTTTTCCTTTTAGAACACGACGATGATGCAATATGAAGTTGAGGAGCATCAAAGATCACTGTCGAAGATATCATTTGTGCATGTGAACTAGAAAAGAGTACCAAACTGTAATTTAATCTAATCATTTGTTTGCAAGTTGGATTTCTTTTTTAGAGAAAAGAGAGCGAAATCAACTTAATATAGTTTCTCTAAGGGGTCCCGCCTACTAGTTAGATAATATAGTAATAGAAATAATATAGTGCATTGCGATCTTTTGCAGGTAGGATTCTTGTTGTACATTTTTGCGCCAACATACCTCTCAAGCATGCACAAGATGATAAGGTCAACTCTTTCCTAGAATCAAATATCTTTTCTCTTTTTGGTCTTCCTCTTGAAATTATTTCAGATAAGGGACCAACTTTCATTTCTTCCAATTTCACTCAATTTCTTAATAAATTTGGTGTGAAACACTTTATTTTTTCTACCTATTATCCGCAAGGAAATGGGCAAGTTGAGTCCATTAATAAAAACTTGGTCAAAATTTTAAGGAAGATCATAGATGATAAACCCTGTCAGTGGCACACACTACTCATGTATGCACTTTGGGTAGATCGTACCATCACTAAGTCTATCACTGGCCATACCCCATTCGAGCTCTTATATGGCCAAGAAGCTATTATTCCCATAGAACGTGAAGTTACTTCTTTTCGATTAGCGTTATAGGTTGAAGAATTAAACACAACAAATATTTCTCAAAGAATAAATTTTTTTCTTGCATTGGAAGAACAAAGAAACCATGATTTAGAAAATCTGAGGAAAATGAAACAAACTGTTAAAAAATGCTTTGAAAAAAAAACTAAATACGCTATTTTTAGAGTTGATGAGAAAGTGTTGCTTTGAGATTCTTCTCACACCGATAAAATAAAACATTCCAAATTTCAAAAGCTTTGGCTGGGTCCATACAAAATCACCTCTATCATAGGTAAAAATTCATACTTATTAAAAGACATAGAAGAGAGATTATTTTCATATACAACAAATGGTTCACATTTGAAGCATTATGTTGAACCATAATGATTTGATTGATTATATTTTAAACGCTTCATGTATATATTTTTCTTTGGTTTTGTTTATTTAGTTTCATGTCTGTACAACTGTTTTCTTTTAGCTCTTATCAGTTCCGGGTTTTGTTTTCTTTGACATTATGTTTGAGTCAAATTGGATCACTTAATTCACTTACTTTGTCATGCTAGGTGCAAAATTTTGTTGATGTGCTATGAAATTCATAAGAAAAGAAAGAGACAAATGATCTTCTTTTGGGTCAGTAACACTACTTATGTAGTAGTTTCCATACTTACAAATTTATTATTGAAACATGATGTGCAAAGTCATTCCCATTTTCTTCTTCCCTGTTCTTCCCTCCATACAATTTATTTTTGCTAGAGTATACCAGAGAAATGTTTAGAGAAATATGATGCAATTAGAACTAGAGATTCTTCAGTTCTAGCTATTTAAAATTTGCCTACCCCTTGGAGTTGCCATATATTCACTTGCAAAATAGACACCAGCCTGCAAATAGTTGCGAGGTATGATTTGAAATTTTTATTATCTACGATATATTAAATATTTAACTATAGGTGGGACCCCCTAGGGAGAAATCAACGATGTTTAATTTCAATTATCCCCAGGATTGAATGTTACCACTCTGCTGAAATGGTCGCATCTACATTGTGCAGTGATAATGTTTCCTTCTTTGGTTTGATTATGAGTTTTATTGCATAGAAGGAAAATGGGTTCTCATGAAAATGCAAAAGATATTTTATCTTACTCACATACCGCTCATAAATGATTTTGCTGCTTACATAAGAAGATTATGAATCATTTAAAGGTTCTCTTTTGCTTATAATTATTGTGTCACACCAAGGATTTTATCACAAGGGTTGAGTTCTAGTTACATGATATATTTCAAAGGAAGGAATGTTCATTTATGCAAATTCATGCATGGTATAGTTATATCGTCTACCATATATAAAAGTCTTTTATATAACTCCAAACACCATCCCATTTATATAATAATTGTTGGTTCTATATGAGAGAAGGTGGCGCTTTGAAATTAAAGGGTTGAAAGTTTTTTTTACATATTTCATATGGTATATTATATGAGCTCAACATTGATATCATCTAGCACTTGTCATCACTTGGACCTTGCGTTTAATCATCAAGATTGGTATGTGTATATCCATTGCATCGATCATTTGTATTGAATGTGGTTTTAATTAAAACCTTGGCTTGATGTGAGGTTTTGGGTTGCTATTTGAGTTGTAGTTTTATGTGGTTGTTGACATGGTTGTGTAGAATGCACTGCTAGCTTACTTGGCAATGTTTCTAGGCATGTGCTTTTCTGATAATAAAAAGTGGATTCTGAGGTGGATTGTAAAGTTAATGTGTATGTTGTTTTAGAGAATGTGACGCCCCATGAATTCAATGCATGGGACACAAGCATTCATTTGTGTTGAGTTTACCACCTTTGCACTATTTTTGGCATTTCATTTTTGAATTAGAGTTTTGAAGCTGCGAAGCGACAATGTTGTCCCAAGGCATGACTGTGGTAGTTGTTGGGAATTGGAACACTTATTTCTCAAAGGTATTTAAATTTCTAAGGGAAGGTATGCTATTCTAACTTGTACCCATCAAATGCATTTTCCTTTTTGCAATGAATAGTTTTGGAAATGGATCTATTTGACTGGTAAATGAATGTGCTTGTTTCATCGGTCTTCTTTGACTACTTTGGCTATTTCAAAAGAAAACATTCTCCATTTTTGTTTCTTTCATAAACCCTTGTCATGAAATTATTGTTTCCTCTTCAGACTGTGTGAATCCAATATAAAAGCTCAGTTCGACTTGGTTTTTAGGTTTTATATCTCGGGAGGTACTCCACATGTTTTGTCTTGTATGCAAAAGTAACCTTGTACTTACACTACTAGGCACTTGACTTTCTAATGGAATTTTATAAAGTTGTAATAAAAGGGTTCTTTTATTAAAGTGACTTTTTATAAATTGTGCCTTCTAATATTAAAGTGACTTTATTTCATATAGTGCACTTATGTTATAAAGTGAATTTGTACTTTAATATTTTAAGTGATTTGTTTTGGAGGGAATGAATCATGTCCCTTGATCATGTAAAGACAATATTAGATCTAGGCCTTTGGATTTAGGGATGGGGAAGGTGAAAAAACACTTGGAAGGTGAAAGGTCACTTTCAAATTATAAGATAATGCATTGGGTAGTGTGCAAGACAAGGAGAAGAAGAGATTGATAGATTTCCGAGAGAGCTTTGAGGAGAAGAGAAAAGGGCAACAAGCTGGGCACATTTTCCAAGAGATCTTGGGCACATTTACCAAGTAAAAACTCTATTTTGAGTGTGCTAAAATTTATTGCTGCGTGGGAGGCTGTACTGTATGGATCCGTATAGTCCGTACAATAGGGAGGAGGGAATGATTTTCAAGGTAGTTTGTGGGAACACAAATCAAGGTTGTTTTGAGCATTCCTTGCTGTAGAAGGGGTCATACAATAGATTGTGGGAACAATTTTTGAGGTGTTGTTTTCTAGGTGGGTCGTACAACAGTATGGACTTGGCACGTTTTCCAAGGAATAATTTTTTGAGGGATAGTTTGGGTGCTTTAAGTGGTTTTATCTTGGCTGATAAATGTATCTTGCTGATGAAATAATTTTTCTGAAGCTAATATAATCTCTCTCTCTCTCTCTCTCTCTTTGGGTTTCCCCACATTGGGGTTTTCCTTGGCTAGTTGCCTAAATTTATGAGTTTTACATGGATGTGTAATTGTTGTTCATTGTTTTTATTTTGCTGCAAAATTCCTTAGCAATGTGTATTTCTGCTTACGAAAATTTCGGAATGTGGGTTTAATGCATCTCAAAGTTCATAGATGACAGTTATCTCTAGGTTGCTAAGTGTATGAAAAAATTTGTGCATGTTGTTTTTTTCATTAAATTTCTACATTGGTATGGTGTCATTCTAGTTTTTTTGAAGAAAATAGAGTGTAGGTTCTGTAGCAACCTCTTTTTCACTCATTAATATTTGAAAACTTGAACAAAAAATGAGAAGAAAACTCGTGGGTTTTCTTTTGCATGCATATTATTTTTCCATTAAAGGGTTTCGAATCCATGTTTTCAAGGATTTCCTATGATTCTATTTGACTATGCATTGTAGGAGCTTCTTTGAAAATTACCATGCAATTAGTTTATTGGTATTGAAAACCCTATTTTTATCACCTTAACTCTAAGGTTGGGGAATTTTTGGTCGTATCATTTCATATTAAACCTTGGATATATATATATATATATATATATATATATATATATATATATATATATAAAGGGGGTCCTATACAAGATGAAGAGAGGCCTTGTTTTAAACTCAAATTGTTGAGGGATTTTGCATGTTTTTTTGGCCCGATAGCTCATTTTCCTTACACAGAGAAATGGTTAAGCTTCTGGCCAAGGCTGATATATTTATTGAACAAGTTTAAAGGTTGAATGCAACCAAGATTCAAATTCTCACAGGTTTTGATAGTTGTGTATGAAATAATTTAGGGCCTTTTCACCCAGTTTGATTGAAGAAATGTTTGAAGAAAGGATTCAAGCCTATGCATTATATTTTATGGCTTATTTGGAAACAATGAAAACATGAGGACAATTATGCCATAAAGTTTTGGCCCTTGAAATAATTGGCATTGATTTTATTGACATAATCAATTGGTATAACTCTTGTTGTATGACACTTGATAATTGTTAAAGGTTTAATGCAGATGTTAGACTGAATGTACATACAAAGTTGGTTTGGAATTCTAATTATTAGTTCTAGGCGTGAAGATTTGAACTGAAAGAAAATATATCTCAGATTGTTTTGTGATTTGAAAATGTTTTTATTTCTGCATACAAGACCAAATCCCTTATACTTCAACTTTTCATTCACTATTCCTTAATTCCCAAGAAAATATATCATTTTAAAAATTCATCTTTCTTCCTCCTGTTGTATGAAATAATAAAAATTTCTCTATCAATTTGATATGGATATTTGACAACATAAGTATATTTCCATCAATTTAAAAATTTTGGTCAAGGGAAGAATTTGAAAGGGATTTATTTCAAAGTGATTTTTTTAATGGACTCAGTTTGGATGAAGTCATATATATATTTTGAAAAATGATTGATTTTTTAGGGCCAATCCCCTTCATAATCTCATTTTACATTAATGATTCCCGGTTCCCAAATTTCATTTTCATTTTAGTCCATATTTCTTCCCCTTGATACATAACCAAATTCAAAGGCCTCTTTTGGAAATAAATAATGGATATGCTAACAATTAATGAATATATTGTTGGATTACTGGGGGGGGGGTGAATTAGTAATAGAGTAATAATACTTTTTAACCACAAAATGCAAGTGTTATATCAATGTAGAATTACCATCCAATAGTTGCAGAGTAATAAACAATGAAAAAATGAGAAATCATACACATACACATACATGGAAACCCAAAGCGGGAGAAAACCACATAATTCTTTTCTTATATGTATTTAATAATTACATTCATTGGAAGAACCAACTTCCTTTGTTTTCTAGCTGCAACTGGAAGGAGGCTCCAACCCTCTAGTTTCTCAGGCTACAACCTGAAGGAAACTCCAACTCCCCAATTCTATGGCTACAACCAGAAGGAGGCTACAACCCCCTAGTTTCTCAGGCTACAACCTGAGGGAAGCTCCAACTCCCCAATTCTCTGGCTACAACTAGAAGGAGGCCACAACCCCCTAGTTTCTCAGGCTACAACCTGAGGGAAGCTCCAACTCCGCAATTCTCTGGCTACAACCAGAAGAAGGTTACAACCCCCTATGTTCTCTGGCTACAACCAAAAGGTGGATACAACCACCTATCCTTGCCCCGTCCAACCGCCCTGACGTAGAAGTAGAATGATGGAACCACTGTCACACTATCACTATGAGATATACTGTTTTAAACCTGTACCAATCAACCTGTAACAAGATGTACCAATAACCTATGCTAACATGTACCATACATCAACCTGTACCATAAACAATTGCATTAACTATGCACCAAACCTGTATAAATAACCTGTCGAAAAAACCTGTAATCAATTTGTACCATAAACAAGTGCATCAACCATGCACCAACATGTACCATCAACGAGTGCATCAACCATGCACCAAATATGTACCAATAATGCATCAAATACACATAAACTATGACTCATCAAGATGTACAAACATCATCAACTATACACGTCATGTATGTGCCAACTTATCAACTACTTGTCTCAACCATGTACCTAACATGTACCTCAACCAAAAGCCCTCATCAATTTCATCATCCAAATCTAATTTGTAACTCTGTAATAGACCTGGTGTATATGATCACATACCTGCAAACCTTCCTTAACTTTAACAACAAGAGACTATCATTTTCATCAAACTTTACTTTAGTCTCACATGACTAATTTTGGATTAGTCAA
>SNQJ01S0005968.1:102706-114959 GCA_010110895.2 Picea sitchensis
TGGTGTATATGATCACATACCTGCAAACCTTCCTTAACTTTAACAACAAGAGACTATCATTTTCATCAAACTTTACTTTAGTCTCACATGACTAATTTTGGATTAGTCAACAACCCTAACTTGAAATAATCATAACTATGTACTTGTAATGAATAAAGGTCTGAAAACAACGCACAATTTTTTTTAGAGTCTTTTATGCAATTCCTCCAGGTTTCACTACTTGGAACCTCTCAAAAAAGGAGTTATAACAAAAATGACATACCTTGTTGAATTTTGACTTATTCTAGAGTGCGAACTTGTAGAGCGTTCCCTGCACGAAATATTTGTTGTATGGATCTGAAAATGATACACATAATACTACAGGCTGTACTATAGCCAATACATTTGGTATTACTAAATTTAGATCTGTTATGAATAAGTTATGACGTTTTTACTCGAAACACCTGTTTTAGACTATTTTCAGGACTAGCCACAAACCCTATTTTCCACGAAGTGTAACTCTAAAAATAAAACGACCCACAAGATGAAATTTGTCTTACAAATACTTAGATATGTTTCCTCAATGTCCTCCCAATTTCACGGCTTTAATCATTCTAGAAAAAAAATTATTGCAAAAATGATGAGATGGATTGTAAATAACATACCTTAGAAAACATCATCAAAATAATTTATCCTCTCTTGAATTTCAGTCTTCTTTACTTCACCTTCCCTCTGAAATTCGGCTTAGATATCCTTTGGTTACCTCAGTCACTTGTAGATATTCAATATGCTCAAGTGTAATTAAAATGAGAGAGCCTTGCCTCTTATTTATACTTTCATGTAGCTTCCTCAAGGGGTTACCTTTTAACCATCTTAACCCACTTTCCTTATTTTAGAGTTAACCCACTTCTAACCAGTTGTCCACTTAGTAATTTCAACATTAACTTTATTATTTAAATAATTTCTTTTGTATCCACTTTTACTTATAGTACACTCATCACTTCACTTTATTATTTACCTTCTAAAACTCTTAAACCACTTTCCTTATTTTAGGGTCAACCCACTTCTAACCACTTGTCTACTTCGTAATTTCTCCATTAAATTCATTATTTAAATAATTTCTTTTGTGTCCACTTTGACTTATAGTACACTCATAACTTCACTTTATTATTCAAATAATTTCTTCTTTTCAACCAGTTTGACTACTTTGACCTTTTGGGGCTTCTAGATGACTCATGAGGGTTCTCCAACTTCACATGGCCATAACTCTCTAATCGTGAGGAGTTATGTAATGTTCCACATACCGTCGAAAATTACATGACATGTACTATCCATCTAGAATAGTTTTACCTTCAAATATATTAAAAATCATACCATTATACATCAAACAAACTTGGGTCCATTACCCAAATCTTGGTGCTACCAGAATTCGCTACCAGACTTTCTTCAAGGGTTGACATCAATGTCAACCAACCCAAATAATCAACAATACCCCCCTTTGGAATTTATACAAACACTCTGATGCAATACTGAAGTCATATCGCTCATGCTCCCCCTGTGACCATCGTTCCCTCTGGAACCATGCTTCTGTTCTCTTTCTCCAAGCACTTACCTTTGAATTTGATAAATCTCTCCTCTTTTTTCATCAATGGAAAATGTATTTTTCCATCTGAGGCTACTCCCCCTAACTAAACTGTCCTTGGGGATACTCCTCATGAATGAACTCTTCTTGAAACTGACCACCCAACCTGAACTGCCCTCTTTATGGTGCTTCATAGTTTAAATATCAGACATATAAGATAAGCATTCAAAAAAATTCATTTTGGAGTAGATTTTACTCCGAGTCTCTATTGAAAATACTCAAAGGCTTCCCTTGGAAGCAGTTTTGTAAAGATGTCTACCACTTTTTATTTTGTGCCCACATATTCAACTCTGATGTTCTTCTATGCAACCTATTCTCGTAGAAACCAATACTTTATTGGAATGTCCTTCATCTTGGAGTGCATCACCGGGTTCTTTGAGATACTGATGGCACTTGAATTATCATAATAGATTGGAATGGGCACATCATATTCAACCTGCTAATACATGTGATTCCATTGGTGCTGCTTGAAATCATACAACTTGTCCAACTGCCCGCATTACATCTGGTTTGTATGCTGTCACATATAGTAAGCTACCAATCATTGACCTGTATTTCCTCTCGTCTGTAGACTTTGAATCATCATCTTTGCTCAACTTGCAACTGGTTTGCATAGGAGTGGTAACTGGTTTGCAATCTTCCATTCTGAACTTCTTTAGCATTTCTCTGATATACCTAGTTTCAGAAATAAAAATTCCTTGGTTTCTTTGACATATCTGAAGACCCAAAAAGAAGGATAGTTCTCCAAGTAATGAAATTTCAAATTCATTCTACATATCCTTTGCAAATTTCTAGCTTAACCTGTCATCAGTACTTCCAAAAATAATATCATCAATATAAAACTTCAATTAATAAAATACCATCGTGAGTTACCTTGATGTAGAGGTTGTTGTCTACACTTCCTTTTCTGAACCACGCCTGCTGTAGATATTTATCGAGTCTAGAGTACCATTATCTAGGAACCAGTTATTCAATGTAGACTTCTTATTCAAGTTCCTCGTTCAGAAAAACTGATTTCACGTCCATATCTGTCCATATTGTTCAAGACTCTGCTACACAACTGTCCATAATTTTGACTCATATGTCACTGTACTATCATGAAGTACTACTAGAACTAGTTAATCTATCATATTGTACTTCTGCTAAATGAATTCACTGAATATGTCTTCTCAAATTCTACAAGTTGCTCGAAGGATGGTTCTCTGGTCTGTCTTAGCTACTGCATAGACTCCCCCTGTCTATTTTTCATATTTTCTTGGGGTCTCTAAGCCATATGGCTCAGAACAATTCCTACTCTGAAGTGTATTCATCATCATCTTCATTAGTATATTCATCATCTCTCTGAGCTCTGAATTCTTTCTTTCTGTCTGTGAATTCATATTTCACTACAATGCTTGAAAGTATAATCTCTTGAACTTGTTCCTTATTTACATGTCCTTCTTTTCTTTCAGTTATTTTCCAAATCTTTCTGTATCTGACATCTTTCTTTTTATCTGTAGAATTTTCTTCATCTCGTTTTCTTTCCAATCTTGCGATCTTTGGGACCTAGTCTTTGTTCACCTGTTCTTTGTGTTTTTAATAACCACTGTCAACATACCAACCACGCTTCTTTTGCTTAGCTTGTAGAGAGAGTGTGCATTCTTCATTTCTATACTGATTCTACTTTCTTATCCATATTCTCTTATGATGGTTCTGTCTGTGACTATTGTTGATCTGTTGTAGTTCTCTAGGAGGGTCTGTCATTCTACAATCTTTGGCCATGTGTCCAAAGTTATTGCACTTGTAGAATTCCTCTTCAGTGCTCAATGATTCAAACCTGTTGTAGCTTCTTATCTATGTATCACTAGGCCTTCTTGGATAACCATTTTGTGTATGTCTTTTAAAGTTGTTTATGTTCCTGGTATTAGCTCTGCAATTTACAACTTTATGTTCAAAATTATTGCATGCATAACATAAAACCAAAAAGATAGTTTGATACCTGGGAGTTGAAGATATTCTGAAAGTATTTACTCTTATGAATCCTTCTCCTTTGGGTTTGGAATGACTATTAGGTATTGATATTGATATTGTATTTTTTTTTTAAATACCTACACAAAGGTGGCAATTGTGACGTCTTTCACTCTCTTCCTGTCGCTATTGCCACATCCGAGACATCTCTCTTTCCACCTCCAAGATTGTCGCTCCCATAGCAACCACGTCAGAGCTAGTAACTCCTGGCCGTCGCTGTTGCCACCTGATGGACGTCGTTCTTGCGACGTTCAAGAGTGTCGCTCCCATAGCAACCACATCGGAGATAATACCTCCTTCCGTCGGTCTTGCCACCTTCAGAACGTCTCTCTTGCCACGTCTGAAACGTCTCACTTGCCATGTTTGAAATGTCGGTCTTGCCACCTTTGAAGCGTCTCTCTTGCCACGTATGAAACGTCTCACTTGCCACGTTTTCAATGTCTCACTTTCCAAGTTTGAAACGCTGGTCTTGCCACGTTTGCAACGTCTCTCTTGCCACTTTTACAACGTCTCTCTTTCCACGTTTGAAACGTCGGTCTTGCCACGTTTGAAACGTCTCTCTTGCCACGTTTGCAATGTCTCTCTTGCGACATTTGAAACGTCGGTCTTGCCACGTTTGAAACGTCTCTCTTGCCACATTTGCAACGTCTCTCTTGCGACGTTTGCAATGTATCTCTTGCCACATTTGAAACATCGCAATATCGAAGAAAATTAGGTCGTCGAAAAAACGACGTCATGTGAAACGACGTTTGAGGGGGTCCGAGGTTTGTCGATCGTCCGACAATAGAAAGTGGCAATTGCGTCGAACGCACTGTCGGAATTTGACCCAAATGCAGTAGTGAGGCTGAAGCCTCCCTCTGAGCACCTTAACCTTGACCTGAGAAATTCCTTCGGAAGAAAACCCTAGGCTAGATAGCCAAACAAAGAGAAGCACATCTCTCCCCAAGGATAGCGCAACACAAAAGATGATCAGATAGTCCCAAACCCTAGCCAAGAGATATCCAAGTCAATACTGAGAAATCGCTGCTGCTGCAGCTGCAGCTGAAACCCTCCTCCAGACCTGTGCACCAAAATGCAATTGCAGTGCGCACGAAACTGCAGAACTGCAATTTTGAGATGCTGTCAAATGAGAACTGGTGCCCTGTATTTATAGTAATCCTGGCAGTTTGCTGGGGCCGACTTCTCCTTCTGGGTATGTGTCTGTTCAATATATTATTATTAATTCTGGTTGACTTCTTCTCTCGGAGGCTAATAGCCTAATATAAATTATCTTCTTGAGCTGACAAGGCTTCTAGGGTTATTAGCCAATTCATTAGGGTTTCTCTTGCTTCCCGGAGTCTTCTATTCTCGTTAGGTTCACACGTGGGGGTAAATACCTCTCGCAACTACCATAATATTAACAGTCCCAAATTTCTTTAGCGGATTAAAATGCATAACTTTGGTGTATACAAATTCACCAAGACCATTCAGAAGTGCATTTGTTGCTTTGGAATTATTTTTGCTGAGTTTTATTGCTCTTTCACTTGTTGACGAAACTGCTAGTTCTTTGTATCCATATACTATAGATTTCCAAATTTCAAATCCCTGTTCATGTATATATGTTTTCATCCATCTGCTCTAGAATGCATACTTCTGTTCATCAACTTGTGGTATTCCATGTTTATACATTTTGTTGCTCTCCATGATCTACCTTTCAGTGGTTAAACTGATTCTTGAAAGAACCAAATCTGATACCAATTGTTCAATTAATGAGAGGAGAGAGGTGAATCAGTAATAGAGCAATAATCCTTTTTGACCACAAAATGTAAGTGTTATATCAATGTAGCATTATCATCCAATAGTTGCAGAGTAAATAAACAATGAACAAATGATAAATCATACACATACACAATACACCAATGTTTCTACATGGAAACCCAAAGCGAGAGAAATCCACATAATTATTTTTCTTATATGTTTTTAAGAATTACATTCATTGGAAGAATCAACTTCCTTTGTTTTCTAGTTGCAAATGTAAGGAGTCTCCAACCCCCTAGTTTCTCAGGCTACAACCTGAAGGAATATCCAACTACCCAATTCTCTGGCTACAATCAGAATGAGACTACAACCCCCAAGTTTCTCAGGCTACAAACCGAGGGAAGCTCCAACTCCCCAATTCTTTGGCTACAACCAGAAGGAGGATACAATCCCCTATGTTCTCTGGCTACAACCACCTTTCCTTGCCTTGTCCAACCACCCTGACATAGAAGTAGAATGATAGAACCACTGTCACACTATCACTGTGAGATATAATGCTGTAAACCTGTACCAATCAACCTGTAACAACCTGTACCAATAACCTGTGCCAACATGTACCATACATCAACCTGTACCATAAATAAATGCATCAACCATGCAACAAACCTATACAAACAAATTTTCACAATAACATGTCCAAACAACCTCTAATCAACCTGTACCATAAACAAGTGCATCAACCATGCACCATCTGTACCTCAACCTGTACCATAAATGAGTGAATCAACCATGCACCAAATATGTATCAATCATGCATCGAATACACAAACTATGACTCATCATCATGTACAAATATCATCAACTATACACCTCATGTATGTGCTAACTCATCAACTACTTGTCTCAACCATGTACCCAACATATATCTCAACCAAAATCCCTCATAAATTTCATCATACAAATATGATTTGTAAATTTGTAATAGATTTGATGTATATGATCACATACCTGCAAACCTTCCTTAACTTTAACAACAAGAGACTAACATTTTCATCAAACTTTACTTTAGTCTCACATGACTAATTTTGGATGAGTCAACAAACCTAACTTGAAATAATCATAACTATGTACCTATAATGAATAAAGATTTAAAAATAGAAAAAAATGTTCTTTAGTTTCGTTTAGGCAATTCCTCCAGGTTTCACTACTTGGAACCTCTCAGAAAATGAGTTATAGAAAAAATGACATACCTTGTTGAATCCTGGCTTATTCTAGAGAGCGAACTTGTAGAGCGTGCCCCACATGGAATATTTGTTGTATGGATCTGAAAATGGTACAAAAAATAGTACAGACTGTACTATCACCAATACATTTTGTCTCACTGAATTTGGATCTGTTATGAAGAATTTATGACGTTTTTACCCGAAACACCAGTTTTAGACTAGTTTCAGGACTAGCCACAAACCCTATTTTTTACAGAGTGTAACTCTAAAAATAAAATGACCCACAAGATGAATTTTTTATCACAACTACTTGGATATGTTTCCTCAATGGCCTCACAATTCCATGGTTTGAATCATTCTAGAAATTTTTTTATTGCGAAAATGGTGAGATGACTTGTAAATAACATACATTAGAAAACATCATCAAAATAATTTATCTTCCTATGAATTTGAACTTTCTTTACTTCACCTTCCCTTTGAAATTTGGCTTAGATATCATTTGGTTACCTCAGTCACTTGTAGATATTCAATATGCTCAAGTGTAATTAAAATGAGAGAGCCTTGCCTCTTATTTATGCTTTCATGTAGCTTCCTCAAGGGGTTACCTTTTAACCATCTTAACCCACTTTCCTTATTTTAGGGTTAACCCACTTCTAACCACTTGTCCACTTCTCCATTAACTTTATTATTTAAATAATTTTCTTTTGTATCCACTTTGAATTATAGTATAGTCATCACTTCACTTTATTATTTACCTTCTAAAATATCTTAAACCACTTTCCTTATTTTATGGTCAACCCACTTCTAACCACTTGTCCACTTAGTAATTTCTCCATTAACTTTATTATTTAACCCACTTCTAACCACTTGTCCACTTAGTAATTTCTCCATTAACTTTATTATTTAAATCATTTATTTTGTATCCACTTTGAATTATAGTACACTCATCACTTCACTTTATTATTTAAATAATTTCTTCTTTGCAACCACTTTGACTACTTTGACCTTTCAGGGCTTCTAGATGACTCATGAGGGTTCTCCAACTTCACATGGCCATAACTCTCTAATGATGATGAGTTATGTGACATTCCACATACCATCAGAAATGGAATGACATGTACTATCCATCTAGTATAGTCTTACCTTCAAATAGATTTAAACTCATACCATTATACATCAAACAAACTTGGGTCCATTACCCAAACCTTCGTGCTACCGGAATTCGCTACTAGAATTTCTTCAAGGGTTGACATCAATGACAACCAACCCAAATAATCAACAATATCCCCCTTTGGCATTGATGGAAACACTTTGATTCAATATTGAATTCATATCACTCATGATCCCCCTGTTACCATCGCTCCCCCTAGAACCATGCCTCTATGCTCTTTCTTCAACAGGGATGATTTTAAGGATGGACATTTATTTTTAAATGTAGAAACCTTGGTGAATCTTACTAATCCTTCATATGTCAACTATAAATGGTTGGCTATATTTTTGTAAAAATATTCAAATTTATAAGTATTTTATATAGTTTTTATAAAAATTTAGCGATTTTTCAGGTAAAATTATTTTATCCTATAGAATTTAGGCGAATCATTTTTAAAATAGTGAATCTCGTTTTTGGAAAAACCATGGAAAATTAGCCCATGAGCGAAATTTAGCCCCTAAAATCATCCCTGTTCTCCAAGCATTTACCTTTGCATATGATAAATCTCTCCCCCTTTGTCATCAATGAAAAAATGTATCTTTCCATTCAGGGTTGCTCCCCCTAACTAAAATGTCCTTGGGGATACTCCCTCTAACTAAAATCTTCCTGAAACTGATCCCCCAACCTGAACTGTCCTCTTTATGGCGCTTCTTCGTGTAAATATAAGACATATACGATAAGCATCCAAAAGCATTCATTTTGGAGTAGAAATTACTCCGAGTCTCTGACGAAAATACTCAAAGGCTTCCCTTGGAAGCAATTTTGTAAATATGTCTGCCACTTGTTCTTTTGTGCCCATATATTCAACTCTGATGTTATTTTCTGCAACCTATTCCCGTAGAAAGTGATACTTTATTGGAATGTGTTTCTTCTTGGAGTGCATCACCAGGTTGTTTGAGATACCAATGGAGCTTGTATTATCACAATAGATTGGAATGGGCTCATCATACTCAACCTATATATCTGTCAAAGCTTGTTTCATATATAGAACCCGAGTAAAACATCTTGCTGCTGCAATATACTCTGCTTCGACTATAGATAAAGATACTAATGATTGTTTCTTTCTTAGACAAGATACTAAACACTCAGCCAAGTAGAACACTATTCCACTGGTGCTTCATCGGTCATCAATGCAAACTACCCAATCTACATCTATGTATGCAATAAGTGATAGATCCTTTCGTTTTAGATACCATAATCCAAACTCTTCTTTTTGCTTGAGATATCTGAAAATCCTCTTCACTGCTAATACATGTGATTCCTTTGGTGTTGTTTGAAATCATGCCACCTGTGCAACATATAGTAAGCTACTAATCATTGAATTGTATTTCCTTTGGTCTTTAGACTTTGACTCATCATCTTTTCTCAACTTGCAACTGGTTTGCATAGGAGTGGTAACTAGTTTGCAATCTTATATTCCGAACCTCTTTAACATTTCTCTGATATACTTAGTTTGAGAAATAAAAATTCCTTGGTTTCTTTGACGTATCTGAAGACCCAGAAAGAAGGATAGTTCTCCAAGTAATGACATTTCAAATTCATTCTGCATATCCTTTGTGAATTTCTGGCTTAACCTGTCATCAATACTTCCAAAAATAATATCATCAATATAAACTTCAATTAATAAAATACCATCGTGAGTTGCCTTGATGTAGAGGTTGTTGTTTGCACTTCCTTTTTTGAGCCTTGTCTGCTGTAGATATTTATCTAGTCTAGAGTACCATGCTCTAGGAACCAGTTGTTCAATGTAGACTTCTTTTTCAAGTTCCTCGTTCAGAAAAATTGATTTCACGTCTATATATGTCCATATTGTTCAAGACTCTGCTACACAACTGTCCATAATTTTGACTCATATGCCATTGTAATATCATGAAGTACTAATAGAACTTATTAATCTATCATATTATACTTCTGCTAACTGAATGCAATGAATCTGTCTACTCAAATTCTGCAAGCTGCTTGAAGGATGGTTCTCTGGTCTGTCTTAGCTACCACATAGACTCCCCCTGTCTATTATTCATATTTTATGGGAGTCTCTAAGCCAGATGGCTCAGAAAAATTTCTGCTTTGAAGTGTATTCATCATCATCTTCATTAGTAGATTCATCATCTCTCTGATCTCTAACTTCGTTCTTTAGGTCCGTGGATTCATCTTTCACTATAGTGCCTGAAAGTACAATCTCTTGAACCTGTTCCTTATTTACTCATCCTTCTTTTCTTTCAGTTATTTTCCAAATATTTATGTATCCAAAATATTTCTTTTTCTCTGTAGAATTTTCTTCATCTCGTTTTATTTCCAACCTTGCGATATCTGGGAATTGGTCTTTATTCAACTGTTCTTCATGTTTTGAACAACTAGTGTCAACATACCAACCACGCTTCTTCTTCTTAGCTTGTAGAGCGAGTGTGCATTATTCATTGCTATACTGATTCTGCTATATGATCCATGTTCTCTTCTGAGGCTCCTGTCTGTGATTGTTGTTGTTCTCTTGTAGTTCTCTAGGAGGGATTGCCATTTTACAATCTTTGGCCATGTGTCCAAAGTTATTTCACTTGTAGCATTCCACTTCAATGCTCAATGATTCAAACTTGTTGTAGCTTCTTGTCTTTGTTTCACTAGGACTTCTTGGATAACCATTTTGTGTATGATTTTCAAAGTTGTTTATGTTCCTACTATTAGGTCTGCAATTTACAGCTTTATGTCCAACATTATTGCATGCATAACATAAACCCAAAAAGATAGTTTGATACCAAGGAGTTGAATATCTTATGAAAGGAGTTACTCTTATGAATCCTTCTTATTCCCGAGGCCTATTTTTTTTCTGTCGATCGTTGATTTCGAAATTTGAATCTTCTCGGTGGAGGAGTGTCCCTGTAATCTTCTTTGTAGTTCTTCCTATCCCCTTTGATTATTTCTGCATAACTTTTTCGATATGTTTCTTTTTCTTTTGCTTTGGAGCTTGATTCTTTTTCTTTCCGATTGTATCCAAGTCCGGACTTGTCATCATTAGGCCTTTGAATGTTGATAATGTCAACCAAAACTTTTGAGTTGTTCTGCATATTTTTATTTTGAAGATCCTTTCTCAATGTGACAATCTCTTCTTCCAAATTTCCAATGACCCCGTCTCTTTATTCTAACTGTTCTTTGAGTGTTTCTTCAATTCTTTTATATTATTCTATTTGAACCTTCAATTCCATGATGATCTGCTCTAGTTCTTGAGTGTCTCCCTTCTTGTCTAGTTATGCTTGTATCTTCTTGTTTTTCCTCTTTTCTCTTCTTATAACTTCTATGGCAGTCAACAATTCTTCTCAGTAGTCAACTTTTGCCTCTTCATATTCTTCTTCGGTGTTTTCTTTATCAGATTCTTCTACTTCCATGAATAGAACTCTTTATGTCTCACTGTCACTGACTTCATCTTCATCTGATGAGGATATGTCTTCTTTGGTGCATAAGCTTTTCTTGAAAACTTTCTTTGTGGTTCTTTTTTCTTTATATGTTTGTTTGTTATTTGAGTAATATTCATCATCCCCCCCCCCTTTTTTTTTCTTATGAGGACATTTGTTAGAAAAATGACCAATACCATCACAATTAAAACAAATCAATGGAATCTTACTTTTATATATGCCGTTGGTTTTACTTGTTCAATATCTTGACAAAATTGGCCATTTCTTCATCATCTTCTGAGATGTCACTACTGTTTCTATGTTCGTTTTCTTTTTTCTTTTCCTTTTTTTTTGAACTTTTGGATGATTTGAAAGATGGTTCTTTTATTTTTGGATTTTCCTGTTCAGTTCTCATTTCATATGCTGTGAATATTCCATGCAGTTTGTCCATGCTTATTGAGTCTAGATCTGCTCTTTCTTCTAGTGTTGATATCTTATGATCAAATCTCATAGGAAGATATTTTAGTACCTTTTGAACAATTACAGATTCTTTAATTTCTTCTCACAATCCTATGATTGCATTTTCTGTTTCATCGAATCGTAAGAAGTAAGCTGAAATATTTTCATCTTCCTTCATCTTTAGTTGTTCGAACTGACCTTTGTAAGTTTGAAGCTTTTTTGCTTTGACTTTTGAATCTCCTTCATAAATATTTTGAATTTTTTCCCAAATCTCTTTAGCGGATTTACAATGCATAACTTTGGTGTATACCGATTCACTAAGACCATTTAAAACTGCATTTGTGGCTTTGGAATTATTTTGACCTAGTTTTATTTCTCTTTCACTTCTTGGTAAAACTGTCGGTTCTTTGTATCCATTTACTATAGATTGCCAAATTTCAAATATCTGTGCCTGTATATATGTTTTCATCCTTCTGCTCCAGAATACATACTTCTGTCTATCAAACTATGGTATTCCATGTTTATACATAATGTTTGTCTCCATGATCTACCTTTTAGTGGTTAAACTGATTCTTGAAGGCACTGGCTCTGATACCAATTGTTGGATTACTGA
>SNQJ01S0005968.1:115009-129806 GCA_010110895.2 Picea sitchensis
ATCAGTAATAGAGAAATAATATTTTTTAAATACAAAATGAAAGTGCTATATCAATGTATAATTATCATCCAATAGTTGTAGAGTAAATAAACAAAGAACAAATGAACAATCATACACATACATAGTACACCAATGTTTTTACATGGAAACCCAAAGTGGGAGAAAACCACATAGTGTTTTTTCTTATATGTCTTTAAGAATTACATTCATTGGAAGAACCAAATTCCTTTATTTTCTAGTTGCGACTGGAAGGAGGCTTCAACCTCTAGTTTCTCAGGCTACAACCTGAAGGAAGATCCAACTCCCCAATTCTCTGGACACAACTAGAAAAAGGCTACAACCTGAGGGAAGCTCCAACTCCCCAATTCTCTGGCTACAAACAAAAGGAGGATACAAACCCCTATGTTCTCCAACAACAACCACCTGTCCTTGCCCCATTCAACTGCCCTAATGTAGAAGTAGAATGATGGAACCACTATCACAATATCACTGTGAGATATAATGCTATAAACCTATACCAATCAACCTGTAACAACTTGTACCAATAACCCGTGCCAACATGTACCATACATCAACCTGTACCATCAACGAGTGCATCAACCATGCACCAAATATGTACCAACCATGTATCAAATACACATAAACTATGACTCATCAAGATGTACACACATCATCAACTATACACCTCATGTATGTGCCAACTCATCAACTACTTGTGTCAACCATGTACCCAACATGTACCTCATCCAAAATCCCTCATCAATTTCATCATCCAAATCTAATTTGTAACTTTGTAATAGACTTGGTGTATATGATCACATACATGCAAACCTTCCTTAACTTTAACAACAATAGACTAGAATTTTCATCAAACTTTACTTTAGTCTCACATGACTAATTTTGGATTAGTCAACAACCCTAACTTGAAATAATCATAATTATGTACCTATAATGAATAAATATATGAAAATAACACACAATGTTCTTCAGTGTATTTTGTGCAATTCCTCCAGGTTTCACTACTTGGAACCTCTCAGAAAAGGAGTTATATAAAAAATGACATACCTTATTGAATTCTTGCTTATTCTAGAGAGCGAACTTGTAGAGAGTGCCCCACACAAAATATTTGTTGTGTGGATCTGAAAATGGTACACAAAATACTACAGACTGTACTATAACCAATAAATTTGGTCATACTGAATTTGGATATGTTATGAAGAAGTTATGATGTTTTTACCCAAAACACCTGTTTTAGACTAGTTTCAAGACTAGCCACAAACCCTATTTTTAAAAAAAATTAGAGGCTCTTTTGTAAGGACACTTAGCAACAAAATGTTCTACTCTACACAATCAAAGCACTTGAAAGGGAGCTTAACTTTGTATTTTACATTTCCTTTATTGAGCCTTCTAATGAAGTTTTCTTCCTCAACATCTGATTCTTCTTTAGATGAGTCATATGTTTGGTGTCCTTTTGAGCTTGTCCCTTTTGATGATTTGAATGTTGCCTCATGATTTGATGGATTTTTCTGCATAGTTCTTATTTCATAGGCTGTAAGGATTCCATGTAACTAATCCATTGTTAGATGATCTAAATCATTCATTTATTCAATGACATATATCTTGGGGTCAAATCTCGATGGGACTGTCCTGAGAAACTTTTGTAAAACAAATTTTTCATCTATAGTTTTACCTAGTCCTTTGATAGTGTTAACAATATCATCCACATGAAGAAGGTAGGATGCTATATCTTCATCTTCTCTCATCTTGATATTTTCAAATTGTCCCCTATGAGTTTGTAGTTTTTCTTTCTTGAATTTATCATTCCCTTCATATATATTCTACAGCTTGTCCCAAATTTCCTTTGCTGATCCACAATGCATGACTTTAATAAATTATGATCTTGTTAAACCATAAAGAATATAATTCATTTCTTTGGAGTTATTTTCACCGAGCTTCTGAGCACCTACATCATAGAGTTGGCTTGTAGGAGTAGTGTATCCATTTTTGATTGACTTCCAGACACCATATTCGAGTGATTGCATATATACTCTCATTTTGATGCTCTAGAATGCATAATATGATCCATCAAAGAATGGGGAATTATTTTTGGAAGTTATTTCCTAGTTTTCCATGCCTTCCATAGGAATCTACCTTCCGGTGGTTACACTATTTTTGAAGGATCCCATTCTAAAATCAATTGTTGGAATATTTAGCAATACTGGGGGGGGGGGCTAAATCAATGTTGCACAATTTTAACAATGATAAAACTCTTTTTAAATTCCATTAATCATCCCAAAGATTGTAATTAACAATGCATAAAACTTACCATTTAAACATAGTCACAGTACACAGACATTTTATGTGGAAACCCAAATGGGAGAAAACCATAAAACAATTCTTTAATAAAATATTCAGGCACCAACCTACTGTTACAATATTTGCAAGAACCAACCTGTTGGAGACACCAATCTCCTTGACTGAGCACAACTTGACAATAAGGTTTGCATGCACCAACCTTCATGAGACACCAATCTCCTTGGCTAAGAACCAACTCAGCTATTCCTGTAGGCACCAACCTACAGGTGTAGTATTTGTAGGCACTAACCTGCAAGAGACACCAATCCCATCAAGCTTCCAATAATATCATATTAATTATTTTCTTCAATCCTTCATCTATACAAATCTGTTGCTCTGTCTCTACTGTCACAACATTCTCCACTAGCTTACATTCTTCATGAATTCAGAAATTACTTAGACCTTACACCTCCTAGCCACCCTTAGACAAATACCAGTTCCTTTTCTTTCATTCTTTCGTATCTTTGAACCTAAGAGTTACATATCCTTTTCTTTCACTTCCTTTATAGAACCATTCTTACAAGCCTCAAATCCGTTTCTCTTCACACTTTCGCTTCCACTTCATTGCAATATTCACACCCACACATAAAGACAATCTAGGCATCGTTATTTATATGAGCCCATAACAAAGGGCTTGTCCATAAAAATGTAAATCCATGAGGTTGAATCCAACTATATTTGCTTCTTCCTCAAGGTTGGGCTTTCAAGATCCTTTGAAAACAACTTAGACACCTTCCTTCTCACACAATATGTTCAGAGACCATAGTGTAGGGTTTAATACAAAACAATCATCCGATCTTCCCTCAGACTAATTCTCGACCATCGGCTTGATCTCCTTCAAATTGGGACCATCGGACTACTGCCCCCCTCGGGACCTCAATATTCAACTATGCTCCCTCAATAATCATCCACTGTCGGATCTGGGTCTCCATTCAATTCCCACTTTCGATTCTACAATCACATTAATCTTGACCATCGGGCCATAAGATCATTTCGACAGATCCAACACTCATCATTGGCTCTCGAAGTCCTCTCTGTTGGAACACCTCCGCTCATAAATAGCTACACTCTGACCAGAGCTTCTCTAATGGCACGTACTCTGATGAATCCAATGATCCTTGAAATATGGAATCAATGACTCCATTTACATTGGTCCTTCAACCTATACAATGATTATCTCCACCCTAACTATTTGTGAGATGGTCAGGTGGGACCCAAAACGATCCACAACTGAGATTGCATATTTCCTATTTCCCAACCTACAGTGTAGATCACTCCTCAAAGATCCTAATCATTAGGGTGCTTCCACTCTGATGGCTCATACTCCAATGGATCCAACAATCCTCGGAGGCTAGAATCAACGACTCACAATCATGTTTGGAGTTCCTCGTCATCAGATTACCTCTATTGCAGGTAACAAAATCCACTCTGACCATTGCTTCTCTAAAGAACAACTGAGATCTACTCACTATCCATATCAATGTCTCACAATCATTCTTAGATTCCTTTATCATCAGAGAATATTAATTACAGGTATCACAATCTACTCTGACCAGAACCTCTTCGATGAATGACAAAGATCTGCTCGCTGTGACAGCTTCAACTACTGAGATTTGATATGATGAACTAAAGGTATCCACATCCAATTGGGGACCAATTTTGTTTCGCACTATCAAAATATGACATGCATCACCCTTTGGGACATGCTAGCTTCCACGCTGACATCCTCTTCACCTAGATTTCTCTTGAGTGCAGTCCGCAAGCCATAGCTTGTTGAACTTGGGTAGTTTGCTTCTGGATAAAATCCATTAAAAAATGGATCCCAAGAGGAGGGAAATACATTGAGTGTAGTAGTCACGAGTTCAACGTCTTCTACTAGATCTCTAATGGCTTCTAACTGGTCCTTGATATGAGATATCCTCATGAAATAATTGGCTACTATTTCAGGCTTGTTCATTGTCACGTTTCTGAGTTGATGCCTTAGAGTAAGATTTTGAATGGTATTCTTAATTTCATAAAGTCTGGTTAGGGAATCAAACATTTCCTTCGGTGTCTTCAATTATGATACATTAGATATCAGATGATGCTTTATTGAGTCTGTCAAAATCTTCTTGGCCTTGACTTCATTCTTCCTCAACTTTTCTTTGGCGTCTTCTTCTTTTGGTTATGGAAGAATCTACTTGATATGATCCAATAACTCATTCTCTTATAGAATGAGGATAACGTGGTGCTTCCAAGATCTGAAGTTATCTTCTCCATCCAATCTATCTTCAACTCTCATGCTGGTTGTCATTTTTCATTGGTAGAAACCCTAGCATTGAAAAAACTCAAATTTTCAAACTTAACCAAAATGCATGACGAGGGTTTCAGAGGGTGCGCTAGGTTAGGGTGCACTTCTCTGTGAAAGGATTATCCCCAATGATATTCATATAGTTATCAATGAACGTGTTCAAGTATTGCAGCTGCAAGGTGTTGTTGTAGTGATCTTCCTTCCAGTGGTCAAACTGTTCAGAAGGTAACCAACTCTGAAACTATGTTAGATTTTCCTTATTTACAGAGAATTAGAGTTACTAGTGTTCTTTTACTTCATTACTATTAACATATATATATATATATATTGAGCAATAACAACACAAATGAGAGACAAAAATAACACAAGAGATTTATCCTAGGAAAACCCCAAATGGGGGAAAAAAGCCAACAACCTTTCTTGGATAGATTTAGTTCACAAAGAAAGTACAAACAGATAAACCCTATCTCAAGGGATAGCTCAACCATAAATGCCACCACAACTACAACAACAACACCATACCAATTTATCACCCCTCCTTAGGGAGTAGCACACAAGAGAGAGATACCAAAAGACTGAACAAGAAGAAACTGAGTTACTGCAGCAGATACATCACCTTCTCCAAACTTGCACCTTGCTTCTGTGTAGATGAGAGAGTGTGAGTGAGTGAACAAATGAGATAAGGTGCCTCCTTATTTATGGTCTTCATGTCCTTCTAGTTAGGCCGACTTCTCTTCTCAGAAGGTGTCTTTTCATTATTCTTTATTCTTCTAGGCCAACTTCTTTTCTGGGGTATTTCAACATCTATCCAATGGATCTATTGCTTCCAGAATCTTCTCCACATCTAAGAAAGGTCATCTAGGAGGGAAATATCCTCTTGCAGCTACCAAAAATCAACAAGATAGAGGGTGGCTCGAACCAAACCCTAACCAATTGAAATCTCCTAGAAACAACCTCTCAAAATAAGGCACGATGGTTGTAACCACTTCATCGCTCTGCTACAACTAAGCATGGGATGAAAGTATCACTCCTATATAAATAGGAAGAGGGGAATAACATGGATTCATCCCCCTCTCCATATGGGAAGGAGGGCGATGAATCTCAGAAAAGACCAAAAATGCAAGGTGAAAGATAGTTTTTTGACCTCCAAATGATAGGTTTCCCGTCCAACATGTCTAGGTATTATGAGAAACACTCCTACATGGTGATGGAATTGTGACACTTAAGTGAAACACTTCAGTGTGACAAATAGGTGTGTAACACATGCCCCCTAAAGTGTGAGGTCAGAAGAGAAACTGATGGCCGAAATTTTTTATAAAAATATATGTGCAAGGGTGATGGAATAGGAGACCCGAGCGGAGGCTGCAAACAAACATCAGACAATATATATGTATCATCCCTGAGGAAGGAATACCAATGCTTAGAATAAAATGACCCAAAGCATGGTCTCCGACCAATACACTGCGGATCCATGAAGGCACTGACTGAGGATATGGCCACTAAAGATACGATGTGGATCCATACATCCATGAATCGATCGGGTCATAGCCATGAAATAATACACAATGGAGCTACGATATGAAAAATGAATAACCACATACCAATAGAAAGTGAATCTATGTGACAACATATATATTGGTGATATTTCCAACATGATGGCCATACTGGAATCTTCTAAGTACTCAAATAATCTCCATCGCAACCTGGGTGAGGCACATAATAGAGGTGGGTGCCTAAGGGGTTCCCAGGATATTTTTCCTGATCCCGAAATGGTACAATTATAGCCACATGAATAGATGTGTTGATGTTAAACATGGTAGAAACCACTTGATTACCGGTCATTAATGTATACCGTTAACAAGTGTGAGGGAAATCACCAATGATGACAATGAATCCCAAGGTATCTTAGTACATTCCAACGAATGTGAATAAATGATTTGAAGTCGAACATTCATGGAATCATTCGATCATAGGACAATGATGTAAATCTATTTTCGAAAGCGAGGAGACATACCATTGGGGCATGCAGGTTCCAAGGTACTAACTGGTTTCTACATCTAATTCCCAGATAATGTGTTGAAGTCGATAGGAAAAAACTTGTTGAAATAGGGCCATGATGTGTCCCCCATCATCGACACGAAACTGAAAAAGTAAAATGATGTAAGACAATAGATCAAATGAGCACAGACTAACACTAGGATGAAGGTTGGTAATACTGAAAGTGGTTGATTTGGGTTGAAAACTTCTCTTGAACATTTTGATGCACGGAAAATGACTTGACAACATAGACTTGATGAGATGTAGACCAAAATATAGTACGGTGATAATTGGGGAATTCTTCGGGTGAGCCAAAGGAGTATAATGACTCTTAGGATTGGTATGACTCAAAGACAAGAAAATTACCCAACTGTAAGATAGGAAGCAAAAAAGTGCCATGTTCAAGGGAGAAAACAAACAACTTCCATAATTCTTTCCAAAAAACTGACCCACTTCCCTCAAATTCCCCCCCACCATGAACGACGAGTACCTCTTTGTTTTTTAATGAGCTTAAGGAGGATAAAAAATGCTCGATATAGCTCATCTTCAATGGATCCCTCATCACATGTTTAACAAACTTGAAGGAGGGGTTTGATCTCATATGGGTCCTTCAATGTATAATTTTATGAGCATAGAGAAGGTAAAATCAACGGTCTTTTTATGTTTAGAGAGTTTGAAAAGAACTTAAATGAGACTCCAATATTGTTCTTTTTTGTAAATTTAGTCCCCCGAGCTCGAAAAAGTATAAAAAAATACAAGGGAGAACTCTTCTAGTGAAGGTTGACTAGAGTATTCATTTATTCGTAATTAGTCCATCTGGTCCGAAAAGGGGTTAAAATTACATCGAATAG
Organism: Picea sitchensis; assembly: GCA_010110895.2. Lineage (NCBI taxonomy): Eukaryota > Viridiplantae > Streptophyta > Pinopsida > Pinales > Pinaceae > Picea > Picea sitchensis. The sequence goes on from SNQJ01S0005968.1 coordinate 122,543, forward strand.
ATGCCATTTAAAATCCTTTTAATGAGTGTGAAAGTAAACAAGCTCGCTCGACAATCTTTTCATGTTTAGAGAGTCCAAAAAGAGCTTAAAGGAGACTCCAAGGAGTTCTTTTTTCTTATAGTTTTTACGAGCCCGAAAAAGTGATAAAATTATACTCAGTAACTTATTCTCATGTATTTATGAGCATACGAAAAAACAAATACTAAGATCGTCCAGAGAGAACAAGTGGCATGCAACTAAGTTCCAATGGGAGGAATGACTCCTAAGCAATGACTGCGATAGCGCGTAGTAAATAAGCATAGCAAGTGAGGACCACTCACAAGAACATGTCTCTCTAGAGGGTAAATGAAAAATGGGAGCAACGTGATGCGAACGACTAGCGTCAAGCATAATTTCAAAGGCCATAAATAAGTGAGACGAAAAATAACAACGAAGTAGTAGCAAGAACAACCATTAAGTAGACAATAAGATGTTTGCTTTATTTTTAACGAGCTTCAAACAAATAATGAACTATGCTCGAAGCACTTGCTTCATTTTTTAATGAGCTTGAAACATAGAATGAAACTATGCTCGAGGTTGGTTTCATTTTTTAACAAGCTTGAAACCAAAAATGAACTATGCTCGAAATGATATCCATTGACATGTTTCTTCCCAATGTGATGTCCAGAGGTTGGTACTTTGAGTGACACCCATTAGCGGGTTTTTTCCCAACATGATGTTCATAGGTTGGTACTTTCCCCCCAACATGATTGATAGAAGCTAGCGGCTTAACTCCAACATGATTTCTAGAGACTAGAGATATGCCCCCTAAGCTTCATTTCATCTGTCGACTCTTTTTCTACACCCAATTAGACTCTTGGCTACTAGTATGAATAGGTTCACCAGAGAGAGAGGAAGAAATAGGATCAATTGACATAGGTGGAGTAAATGAAGGTTCAGGTACTAGATCTAGTGGAAGACTTGACTCAATTGGAGGGGGGTCTGTTTCATTTTTTAATGAGCTTGACATGGAAAATGAACTATGCTCATGGTTATCTATTTCATTTTTTTAAAGAGCTTGACACAAAATGCGAACTATGCTCATGAACCTTGACCATGGCTTCCAAGAAGTCTTCATCGAATGGAAGGACAATGCTCTGGAAAGAATGTATGTCAAGAGTCTCAATAGGGGTAACAAGGGAGAAATTAAGCTCCAAATACCCCATTGAATGGTTCACCATGTCAACTACCAGATCTGTGTCTAAAGAAGTTGAGCGTACATTGAGAGGATCCTTCTCACTAACATTTGAAGGCATGGAACATGATACCACATAATTAACATGTGACGGGAGGGATATCACTTTCATATAAGGAACATTCAAGGAAGTTAGATGGTCAATAATGTTAAGGTTTAATCTATTATTAGAGTTCTTTGCATTTCAATAGATAACAATAGCATAAGATAGGATCACTGAGAAATACACAATCACAAGAGACACATCATTTATCCTGGGAAACCCTCATGGGGCAGAAAACCCAACAAAACTTCCTTAATATAGATATCCAATACAATGCCAAGAGATAATTCAAACAAGTACATAAATTCCTCTCCCAAAGATGCACCCCTCTCTCTCTCTCTCTCTCTCTCTCTCTCTTCTCCAACTTCAACTCCGAAACCTGTCTCTCAATGAACAAGTGAGTGTGTGTCTAAGTGAGGCACTATCCTCCTTATTTATACAAATTTAGCACGTGTGAAAGTGCCTTTTCACTGGCAGGGCCGACTTCTTCTTTTGGGTGGTTATAACCACCTTTATTATATTCTGGGGCCTCTTTGATATATTCTGGGGCCGACTTCTCTTTCTTCCTATTACAATTACATTATGACTAATCCGCAAAAGGGGATTTGGTCCTTTACAGTAGCTGACATGATCAATCCACAATGGGGATTGATCCAATGAATAATATATCAAATAATAATTAGAATACACTTTGCAGTTACATTATTTCAACACTCCCCCTTAACAAGAAGTGTATTCTTCAACAACATCAGGCAAGAGAGAGGACTGCATCATCAACAACATCAAGAGGACAACATCATCAATATCATCTTGGAACACTGACCGACGTATCTATAAATCAACGAAAGTTTTCTTCACCGAAAACATCGTCATTCTCAAAGGAATGCAATCATCATTTGCATCAATATGAATTAGTATAAAAATAATACATCATCATCACAGCACGAGGTTGGCTCATCATCATAATACTGGACTGGATTTACGTCATAGCTCTCAAGCTGGAAGCACAGTACTCATCTTTCTTTACGTCACAATAATCAAGATGGAAGCAAGATACTCGTCTTGCTTTACGTCACAACAATCAAGCTGGAAGCAAGATGCTAGACTGACTTTACGTCACAACTCTCAAGCTGGAAGCACAATATTAGTCTCATCTCAATGTCTTGCTTTAGGTCACAACACTCAAGCTGAAAGCAAGATACTAGACTGGCTTTACGTCACAGCTATCAAGCTAGAAGCACAGTACTAGTCTCATCCCATCATCTTGCTTTATGTCACAACACTTAAGATGGAAGCAAGATATTAGACTGGCTTTACGTCATAGCTATCAAGTTGGAATCACAATACTAGTCTCATCACAACGTCTTGCTTTACGTCATAGCACTCAAGATGGAAGCAAGATACTAGACTGGCTTTACGTCGCATTTATCAAGCTGGAATCTCAGTACTTAGTCATTTCACAACAGCTACTCCCCCTTTCAAGGAGGGTCCTTTCAGACTATACCAAGCTTATCTCGAAAGTGCTCAAACTTTACATGAGATAGAGGCTTGGTCAACACATCAATGACCTGTTCATCCGTGCTAACGTACTAGAGATTTAAGGCTCCTCTCTGCACCATGTCACGAATGAATCTCTATGTGATTCGACCTATCATGGAATACAAGATTATCTGTCATCTTTATGCATCTTTGGTTGTCACATAGGATCGTGGTTGCTTCCATCTCTTGTTCAAATATGGCGGTCAACAACTTTCGAAGCCATATAGCTTCACAATTGGAAGAACATGCAGTAATGTATTCTTCTTCCGCTGTGCTGAGAGCAATGTTGGATTGCTTCCTAGTCTTCCACGAGATCATGGCTGATCCCAAACTGAAACAACATCCTGAAGTGCTTTTCCTGTCAGAAACACTTCCTTCCCAATCTGAATTAGTGTACTCATTCAATGTGAAATCATGATCTCCATCATAACCGAGACCACAATCTAATGTACCCTTAAGGTACCTCATCACATGTTTTACAACCACAAGGTGAACATGTCTGGGTTCTACTAGAAATTAACTCAAGGTGTTCACAGAAAAACAAGTATCTGGTCTGGTATTCGTCACGTACATAAACAATCCAATAATCTGTCTATACAGTGTGGCATCAATCAATTCTGACGAAGTATCAACTAACAACTCCAACTTCGTTTCCATGGGTGTATTCATGGGCTTTCACTCTAACATGTCGAATCTCTTTAAGATTTCGACTGCATACTTCCTTTGGTTAAGGAAGATCCTCTCTGGACTCTGCCATACCTTAAGACCTAAGAAATAGTGCATTAGGCCAAGGTCTTTCATCTCAAATTCTAAAGCAAGTCTCTTTTTACATTCAGTGATGAGATTTTCTTCTCCAGTTAAGAATAAGTCATCCACATACAGTAATAGCATTACTGGCTCATCGTTCATAACCTTGAAGTAGAGGTTAGAATCTACTTTACTCTTGGTAAAGCCCAAGCTCGTCAGAAAGTTGTCTATACGGCCATACCAAGATCTAGGAGCTTGCTTCAATCCGTACAAATATTTCTTCAACTTGCAGACATGAGACTTCCTGTCTTCAACTTCAAATCTTTGAGGTTTCTCTATATACACTTCCTCTTCGATAACACCATTTAGGAAATATGTCTTTATGTCCATCTGGTGTAACTTCCACTTCATCTTAGCTGCAAGGGCTATGATGGTTCTGATCGAAGTGTATCTGGCTACAGGAGCGAATGTCTCTTCATAGTCAATGCCTTCTTTTTGAGAAAATCCACGAGCTACAAATCTTTCTTTATACTTCTCAATATTTCCATCAGCAACATGTTTTATTTTGAAGAGCCATTTGGATGATACCACATCCTTGTTATTCATTCTGGGAACTATTTCCCATACAACGTTCTTTATTATGGATTGATATTCTTCTGTCATGGCATCTACCCATTCGTTCTTCTGAATGGATTCTTCAAAGAAGGTAGGTTCCTTCTCTAGGAGATCACACATCAAATCCATATAACTGAAGAATGGCTTAGGTCTCTTCACATGTCTCGTGGTTCCTTTGGGAACACCATATTTATCTCCATCTTGAATAAGCTCTCTAGCCCAAGCTAGCTTTCTTTTATGGGAGATAGTCATCTAAGGAGGTTCTTGAAACTCTTCTACATCATGATCTTTTATAATTTCCTCATCATGGGAAGTTACGACTTCCCTCATTGGTTCAATAGCTTTGGGAACCTCCCTCACTGATTCTGCAACTCTGGGGATTACAGGTTCCTCTTCATATACCTCTTCAAGATGGCATTTTCTCGATTTCTTGAGTGCTGCATCTTCATCAAAGGTCACATCCCTGTTGATCTCAATGTGACAGTGACCTGGTATATAGGTCCTGAAGGCCTTGGAGACCTCACACTATCCCACAAATATTCCCTTCTTTCCTAAGGGTTCTAGCTTGTTTCTTTTCTCTTTCGGTATATTTATAAATACTGGGCAACCAAATATTTTGAGATGGCTTACCTCTGGCTTCTTTCCAGTGAACATCTCTTCCGGGGTATTGAACCCAAGTGCACTATGGGATAATCGGTTTTTCACATATACGACTATCATTCATGTTTCTTCCCATAAGCACATAGGAAGATCTTGATCGTGGATCATGGTCTTCACAGCTTCCATTATTGTTCTGTTATTCCTTTCAGCCACACCATTTTGTTGAGGATTATAGGGAGTAGTGAGTTCTCTCTTGATCCCAACATCTTTGCAGAAGTTCAAAAACTCTTTTGAGGTGTATTCTCCTCCATTATCTGACCTGAGTATTTTGATCTTTCTTTCAGAAAGATTCTCTATCAAGGCTTTGAATTCCTTGAATTTTCTGAACACTTCATCTTTAGATTTCAAGAGATACAACCAGGTCTTACGAGAATAATCATCAATAAATGATACATAATATACATACCCACTAATGGAGGACGATGGCATTGGGCCACACACATATGAATGAATGATTTCTAGGAATCCTTCTGCTTTGTTGTCTCTCTTCAGAAAAGGGTTCTTGATGTTCTTCCCTTGTGCACATCCATTGCATATGCCTTCATGGTCAACCTCGAGTTTTGGTAAACCTGTGACCACTTTGCATATGTATGGTAGCGCCTTGTAGTTAATGTGAGCTAATATTCTATGCCAAAGTTCACATGGATTCTCAATGGCGTGGGTCATGGTATCTTCTGAGTGACCCTTTAGCTTATGCAAACCACCTTCTTCTTTTCCAATGATGATTGCTTCATTTATGGTCTCTCCTTTAGCACATTTCCTTCTGCAACCTTCACTATATCTTCCTTAGGGTTATTACCTCTGACCTGGAGCAAGGTCAACAAAACAACAAGCAAGAATAATATCCTTTTGATAATATAAAGCAATAGCACGAACAATCATCACAGTAGCTCCTTTAGAGCTATCATTCATAATTTGTCTGAAGCAAAGATTAAAGGTAAGGAATACAATACAGAATGAGGTCAACACTCTCATAGTGTTGTGATAAAACATGGCAACATGGAACTAACACACGAGATTCTTCCTAGAGGAGGTGTTAGTTGTATCAGGAAAATGATTACGTTAAGCATTTACCTTTATATGCTCACATGCTATCAAGTATGATACTTTAAAAAGACTTCTATCTCAACTATAGCCATAAAATTGTCATGTGTAGCTTTGAATCTTATTAACTTGATTAATCAAACCTAGAGTCTTGTCCTCAGGAATGAGTGCTTGCTTTTCTTCCGAGTCTCCTTCACTCAAGATGACAAGTTCTTTCTTCAACCTGTCTTTTGTACTAAGACAATACGTTATCTTGACAGAAGGTTGGGCTAGAGGATAAGCTCTATGATCTCAACTTTTAATCCATCTAATTCCTTGACTCAAAAAAGGTTAGAATGATGGTCATATCTACAACATGCAACATTGATCAATATAACAAATGGATGCATATAAGAATAATCACAACCTGGGTTGCATCATTCCTCTGAATGTGTTGGATCTTGAGATCCTTCTAGATATATGGCAAGAGATCCCTTCTCCTGCAAATACTCTTTATAGTTTAACCATTAAACATATGTGAGTACATACCTCTAATGACATTTACAGGTAGTGGCACTATCTGGCAGTAGCAGTAATCATTACCAACTTTTAAAAACTTCAAGGGTGTTTTCAACTGGTGCTATGGCTGCAAATGCAAATGATACTGCAACTGCAACTGGTTCTGAGACTGCAACTACAACTGCAACTTAGGGTTTTATGAGGAAACCCTAATTTTTCAAACTTCAAAATTTGAATTTCTGATCCAGGGGATAGATGCATTGAGTTGAGGCGAGTAAGCTGGTGAAGTCATATTTCTGAAAATCCAACTTTTACCCCCTCAAACTTGATCTGCGGATTTCTGGACTGGTGCTTCTAGTTTTCTGGTACCTCTGGTACTCTGGCACTTCTAGTACTTCTAGTTATTTGGTTTTCTGGTAGTTCTGGTACTTTGTGAAACTCGGGTTTCACTTTCCAGGAGATCTAGCCACTGAAAAGGTGCACTGAAGGTGTCAAAATGATCCTTGGGTGAGGGCACACTTTTCTAGATGGTTTTAGGGCTGAAATACCTCACCAAGAAAAAGCCCTTGTTTGCATGTACAACAACAATAATGTTTTTCACTTTCTCTTATGAAATATGCTCTCTTCAGCTTAGCTCTGATACCATGTTAAGGTTTAAGCTATTATTATAATTCTTTGCATTTCAATAGATAACAATAGCATAAGATAGGATCATTGAGAAATACACAATCACAAGAGACACATCATTTATCCTGGGAAACCCTCATGGGGCAGAAAACCCAACAAAACTTTCTTAATATAGATAGCCAATACAATGGCAAGAGATAATTCAAACAAGTACAGAAAGTCCTCTCCCAAAGATGCACCTCTCTCTCTCTCTCTCT
>SNQJ01S0005968.1:129856-155963 GCA_010110895.2 Picea sitchensis
TCTCTCTCTCTCTCTCTCTCTCTCTCTCTCTCTCTCTCTCTTCTCCAACTGCAGCTTTGAAACTTGTCTCTCAATGAACAAGTGAGTGTGTGTTTAAGTGAGGCATTAGCCTCCTTATTTATACAAATCTGGCACGTGTGAAAGTGTCTTTTCACTGGCAGGGCTAACTTTTTCTTCTGGGTGGTTATAACCACCTTTATTATATTTTGGGGCCTCTTTGATATATTCTGGGGCTGACTTCTCTGTCTGCCTATTACAATTACATTATGACCAATCCACAAAAGGGGACTTGATCCTTTATAGTAGCTGACATGATCAATCCACAATGGGGATTGATCCAATGAATAATATATCAAATAATAATTAGAATACACTTTGTAGTTACATTATTTCAACAGATAGTGAGATCAAGAATAATAAACGAAAGCTGGTCAATGATCACAATGTTTCCATTATGAGGGAAATGCATCACTCGAAAGAGTGTGGACACGAAAAATTTCATGGAATAAACCTAGTCCTTCCCAAGGAGAAAATTAAAGTCCAAGGGGCCTTGGACTACCATAACATTGATACAAACAATTTTCCCTCTTAAGGTGATGGGAAGCTAAGGAAGGATCCCTAAAGGTTCACTAAATATTTTATTAAAAGCCATCAGATGATGGGTAACCAACACAAGTTGAGGGGAAACCATAGCTTGCCAAGCAGTGGGGGATAAAATGCTAAAAAAAGTGCCTTTGTCAACAATAGCACGATGTATGATCGTATTGAAAACTTGCATAGTGATTTGGAAAGGAATGCAGGAAGGAAGGCGAGGCTCCACCATCCTATTCCAATCAAGGGAAATAACCTCAGTACTTGGAGGGGGTTCCGTTAAAATGGGTGAAATTTCCCCTTATCTGGAGGAATATGAAGTGACAAGAAAAACTCGAGTGGTATCCATTTCACTCTCCAAGGAAAGAGTGGGATCAATCGAGGATTGAATCAAACTGATCACTTCATCAACCAATGGTTGGTTGGGAGAGGATTCATGGGAAGTAGTTGGAGCTTGTTTATGATAAACAACAATGTCTTCCAACAATTGCAAAGCTTCATCCATGCGAGGGAAAAGATAAGTGAGGTTCATTTCCCCGCATAACTGGCAAGGAATCCTAACTTTACCCTTTTTACACCCAACCTTATGATCATTGGTCGATGGGTTGTCATCAACATGACTTGCAGTGATTGGAAACACAGGTTATTGAGAACCCATGGAACACACTTCTAAGACCTTGGGAATACCGGGGCAATAGTTAAGAAGGTAGTCACCCTTACAAATCCTGCAAGGGAATTTGGGCTTGTGACCTATGTTGGTAGGATTTTCAACATTATCAACACTCACGAGAGTGTATGGCTGATTCCCCCCTTGATTATTTTTCATTTTCTTGTTGTTCCTTTTCTTGTTCTTCTTAGCCTCCCGCTTACTAGCATCAAATCTTCCACCGGGCAAGGAAGAAGAAAGGGAATAATATGCGACGGGTGAAGAAGGAAAAGGGTCAACAAGAGGTTGATGTTCTTGAGGTGGAGAGTTTGCTTGGGTAGCGACAAGGGAATTAGAGACCACAAGAGTGGAAAACTACCATACTAGTAACCCTACAGTGAAATCGAGAAGAGTCAATGTAGCAATGTAGAGAGGTCCAACGTTTCCAAATCAAGGAAAAGCATAAGGTTCCCCGTGAAAAGGGTCCCTTGATTGGTATCCTCAAGAACTATTGTCATGGATGTAGATTCAACCTAGGGTTTGCTAAAATTCAAAGAGCACACACTATAAACGTTCCTACAAGATAAGAGCAAGAAAACAACTCCCTTATGGTAGGGAGAAAGGAAGTAAGTATCTTCTGGAGACAGGAGATGAGGTTGTCAATGAAGAAACAAGCAATATTTACGATAACATTCACGCAACAATCCCTCAAGGTGTAAGTAAGAGCCCATAGGAAAATACCCTCTTGGTTCGCTGAAGTGAAGATTGAACATCTGTCGCAGATACCACAAGGAACCTTCCTTGTAGAAGGAATCTCCCTTGTATTCACTTGTGTGGAATCCTAGGATAGGTTACTATGTTTACCAATTCACAATGAACGATCGGAGGGTGGGGGCAATCAAGACTAAGAAATTGGAATGGGAATGCCAGTCACAAATCCGCGACCCAAAACTAAGAAGAATTCATGTCACCCTGAGGATATACCGCTTTTAAAATACCCAAACTTGAGATAGTCCCACTAGGTGAATAGAAGAGGGGAAATCTCAACTGATCGCTTCACTTGACCTCATGTTTGACTGTTGTGTGAGAGGAGCTTTCCCAACTAACGTTAATTGGTACTACTAGATTTTACACTCTCTAGTATTCTATAGTATCGTTCCTTTGGCCTTGAAGAGATAACTCCCCACCCTACTATCAAGGCCCTAAAATCCTTGTGACTTGTTCCTTTTAATGGTTGTTTATTACTCAATAGGGTAAGCAAAAGTGGACTAGATGGTGTTATGAGTTGACTCTAAACCGTACAAAAAAATGAAATGCAAGGATTTTATTTTCGATGAATGCTAGATATGGTAAAGAGGAGAGTATTTTGCTTTCCTAGATGCCTATGCCCAATGGAATTTACTTTTCTCTAAAGTGTGAGTTTGAACATGCCCCTCTAGAATGCAAGATTTTCTTTTGTTTGTTTTTCAAATGCAATGAAATAACTTTCAAATGCAACTCTTTTTTTCTTCCTTACTTTTAAACAAAACAAAAGAATTCAATGATGATGCAAAGGATCACAAAGAAAAAAGATGTAAACAAAACACACACTCAAAAACTTGACAAGAACTTAAAGAATTCAAATGAAAGAACACCTCCAACATGTTAAGGTTTAAGCTATTATTAGATTTCTTTGCATTTCACTAGATAACAATAGCATAAGATAGGATCACTGAGAAATACACAATCACAAGAGACACATCATTTATCTTGGGAAACTCTCATGGGGGAGAAAACCCAACAAAACTTCCTTATTATAGATAACCAATACAATGCCAAGAGATAACTCAAACAAATACAAAAAGTCCTCTCCCAAGAATGTGCCTCTCTCTCTCTCTCTCTTCTCCAACTATAGCTCTGAAACTTGTCTCTCAATGAACAAGTGAGTGTGTGTCTAAGTGAGGCGCTAGCCCCCTTATTTATACAATTCTGGCACGTGTAGAAGTGTCTCTTCACTAGCAGGGCCGACTTCTTCTTCTGGGTGGTTATAACCACCTTTAATATATTCTGGGGCCAACTTCTTATTTTTCCTATTACAATTATGTTTTGACAAATCTGAAAAAGGGGATTTGGTCTTTTACAACAGCCGACATGATCAATCTGCAATAGGGGATTGATCTAATGAATAATACCACAATAATAATTAGAATACACTTTGTAGTTACATTATTTCAACACTCTCCCTTAACAAGAAGGGTATTCTACAACAACATCAGGTGAGAGAGAGGACAACATCATCAACAACATCAAGTGGGTGAGAGGAAAACATCATCAATATCATCTTAGAACACTGACTAGCGTATCTATAAATCATCGAAACTTTTTCTCATCGGCAACATCGTCATTCTCAGTGGAATAAAATCATCATTTGCATCAATATGTATTAGTATAAAACTAATACATCATCATCACAACACGAGGCTGGTCTTATCATCACAGCACGAGGCTTGCTCATCATCACAGCATGAGGATGGTCTTATCATCACAACACGAGGTTGGATCATCATCACAACATGAGGCTGGCACACTACACAACAATTAAGCTGGAATCACAATACTAGACTGGCTTTACATCACAACAATTAAGCTGGAAGCATAGTACTAGGCTGGATTTACGTCACAATAATTAAGCTAGAAGCACGGTACTAGACTGGCTTTACGTCACAACAATTAAGCTGGAAGCATAGTACTAGGCACATCTCAACACAACAATCTAGACTGGATTTACGTCACAACAATTAAGATGGAAGCACAATACTAGGCATATCTCAACACAACAATCTAGACTGGCTTTACGCCACAACAATTAATATGGAAGAACAGTACTAGGCATATCTCAACACAACAATCTAGACTGGATTTACGTCTCAACAATTAAGATGGAAGCACAGTACTAGGCATATCTCACCACAATAATCTAGACCGGCTTTACGTCTCAACAATTAAGCTGGAAGCACAGTACTAGGCATATCTCACCACAACGATTAAGCTGGAATCACAGTACTAGACTGGCTTTATGTCACAACAATTAAGCTGGAAGCATAATGCTAGACTGGCATATCTCAACACAACACTACTCCCCCTTTCGAGGGAGGTCCTTTCGGACTATACCAAGCTTATCTCGAAAGTGCTCAAAATTTACATGAAATAGAGTCTTGGTCAACACATCAACAACCTGGTCATCCGTGCTAACGTATTTGAGATTTATGGCTCCTCTCTGCACCATGTCACAGATGTAATGATATCGGATCTCTATGTGCTTCTACTTGTCATGAAATACATGATTCTCTGTCATCTTTATGTAGCTCTGTTTGTCACATAGGATCGTGGTTGCTTCCATCTCTAGGTTGAATAGACCAGTCAATAACTTACAAAGCCATATAGCTTCGCAGCTGGCAGAACACGCAACAATGTATTCTTCTTCCACTGTACTGAGAGAAATGTCAGATTGCTTCCTACTCTGCCATGAGATCATGGCTGATCCCAAACTGAAACAACATCCTGAAGTGCTCTTCATGTCATAGACACTTCCAGCCCAATCTGAATCAGTGTACCCACTCAGTGTGAAATCATGATCTCCATCATAGCTGAGACCACAATCTAATGTACCTTTAAGGTACCTCATCACATGTTTTGCAACAACTAGGTGAACATGTATAGGTTCTACCAGAAACTGACTGAAGGTGTTCACGACAAAATCTGGTCTGGTGTTTTTTAGGTACATCAACGATCCAATGATCTGTCTATACAATGTGGCATCAATCAATTCTAACGAAGTGTCGACCAATAGCTTTATCTTCGTTTCCATGGGTGTATTCATGGAATTGCACTCCAACATGTCAAATCTCTTCAGGATTTTGACTGCATACTTCCCTTGGTTAAGGAAGATCCTCTTTGGACTCTGCCATACCTCAAGACCTAAGAAATAATGCATTAGGCCAAGGTCTTTCATCTGAAATTTTGAAGGGAGATTCTTCTTACATTTGGTGATGAGATTTTTGTCTCCAGTTAAGAATACGTCATCCACATACAACAACAATATTACTGGCTCATCGTTCATAACCTTGAAGTAGAGGTTAGAATATGATTTACTCTTGGTAAAGCCCAAGCTCATTAGAAAGTTGTCTATCCTACCATACCAAGCTCTAGGATCTTGCTTCAATCCGTACATATCCTTCTTCAACTTCCAGACATGAGACTTCCTGTCTTCAACTTCAAATACTTGAGGTTGATCTATATACACTTCTTCTTCGATGAAACCATTTAGGAAAGATGTCTTTACGTCCATCTGGTGTAATTTCCACTTCATCTTAGCTGCAAGGGCTATGATGGTTCTGATCGAAGTGTATTTGGCTACAGAAGAGAATGTCTCTTCATATTTAATGCCTTCCTTTTGAGAAAAGACATGAGCGACAAATTTTGTTTTATACTTCTCAATACTTCCATCAACAATGTGTTTTATTTTGAAGAGACATTTGGAAGATACCACATCCTTTGTCTTTGGTTTGGGAACTATTTCCCATACATCATTCTTTATTATGGATTGGTATTCTTCTGTCATGGCATCTTCCCATTCTTTCTTCTGAATGGCTTCTTCAAAGAAGGTAGGATCCTTCTCTAGGAGATCACACATCAAAGCCATATAAATAGAGAATGGCTTAGGTCTCTTCACATGTCTCATGGTTCCTTCAGGAACACCATACTTCTCTCCATATTGAATAAGATCCCTTGCCCAAGTTGGCTTCTTCAGAAAAGGGTTCTTGATGTCCTTCCCTTGTGCACATCCATTGCACATGCCTTCATGGTCAACCTTGAGTTCTAGTAGACCTATGACTGATTTTCATATCTATGGTAGCACCTTGTAGTTGATGTGGGATAATATTCTATGCCAAAGTTCACATGGATTCTCAATAGTGTGGGCCATGGCAGCTTCTGAGTGACCCTTTATCTTATACAAGCCAACTTCTTCTTTTCCAATGACGATTTCTTCTTTCAAGGTTTCTCCTTTAGCCCACATAAGAACTTATCCATATATAAAGGAAACTCTAAAGCCTTTATTTTCTAAAGTTTATATGGAGAGTAAGTTCTTTGTTAAACTTGGTACATAGAGTACGACCTTCATATTCATTGAGTTCCCTGAGTTAAGCTTGTAGTTTTATTCTCCCACTCCCTTGATAGGGTATTGATAATCATCTCCAAGTGTCACTTTTTGAGAAAAATTCTTTTCTAAAATGTAAGAGAGAATATCTCTTTGTCCTGTCATGTTCTTGGAGGCACCACTATCAATGAGCCAAGTGTCCTCTCCAGGTGTTACTGATCCTGAGAGGGCCCAGATTAAGACATAGTCTTTAATTTGTTCTCTTAACATCTTTGCGAGTGGCTCTTCATCTTCAACTGCATGGGAATGGTGCCTCTTATTTTTCCTCTTTTATTCTTCTCATCTTGCTGGACAATATATTGCAATATGTCCCATCTTACCACAATGGTAGCATTGGACAAATGATTAATCTCTTTCCTTTTGTTGTCCTTTCTTCTAGAATCTCTTTGGATGAGATTCTTTATGACTGAATTTGTTTTGGGGGTGAGACTCTTTATGAGTTTGTTTCTATAAGTAAGACTTCTTTCTTCCTCCTTTGGTGTGAGTAGCTAGGGATTGATCTTCATATCTTGCTAGTAAAGCCTCACGGTTAGCTACTCTTGCTTCTTCTTGAATTCATTCTTCCCATAGACCATCAAATTTTAGTTTCTCCGTTCTGGCACACATCGTTTGTATGAATGCATCCCAAGGTCTTGTGAGACCATTAAGGGCCGTCATTATAATTTCGTATTCGTCTATAGCATCTCTGATCGCTTCTAGTTGTTCTTTGAATTGGGATATTCTGGAGAAATATTCTTGGATTGATTCTCCTCTCCGCATCCTTGTATTCTTGAGCTGAGTTCTTAGATTCATCTTTCAGTTTATGTTCTTTCCTTCATATAGTCTTCTTAGGGCATAAAACATTTCTTTTAGAGTTTTCTTTGATGACACATAAGGGATCAAGTGATCTTTGATTGAATCTGCAATGATTCTTTTGGCCCTGATCGTGTCCTTTTGATGCTTTGCTTTGTCTGTAGCATCGTCGGGTTCCGACACTTATTCTTTGACAAATATTTCTAGGTCATTATCTTCAAGAATGATACCAATCCTATATTTATAGGCACAAAATTTTCTCACACCTTCCAGCTTGTCAACAAGCTTAGTGCTTGCAGACATCTTTTACCTGGAGCTAGGAAAATGTCCAAAAAATGAAAGTGCTCGAAATCAAATTCTGAACTTACCAGGAGGTGAGATTGGTTGAGGTGAGTATCCTGGTGTGTTTGGATCTGAGAAAATCTAACTTTTACCCCTCTAGACGTGATCTACAGATTTCTGGACTGGTGCTTCTGGTTTTCTGGTACCTTTGGTATTTCTGGTACTTTGTGAAACTAGGGTTTTACTTTCCGGGAGATCTAGCCACTGAAAAGTTGCGCTGAGGATGCCAAAGTGATCCTTGAGGAAGGGCACACTTTTCTATATGGTTTTAGGGATGAGATACTTCATCAACAAAAATCCCTAATTTTCATGTACAACAACAATGACGTTTTTCACTTTCTGTTGTGAAAGATGCTCTCTTCAGCTTAGCTATGATACCATGTTAAGGTTTAATATATTATTAGAGTTCTTTTCATTTCACTAGATAACAATAGCATAATATAGGATCACTGAGAAATACACAATCACAAGAGACCAATCATTTATCCCGGGAAACCCTCATGGGGGAAAAAACCCAACAAAACTTCCTTATTATAGACAACCAATACAATGCCAAGAGATAACTCAAACAAATACATAAAGTCCTCTCCCAAGAATTCACCTCTCTCTCTCTCTTCTCCAACTGCAACTTCCAAACTTGTCTCTCAATGAACACGTGAGTGTGTGTCTAAGTGAGGCTCTAGCCTCCTTATTTATACAATTATGAAAAGTGTGGAAGTGTCTCTTTACTAGCATGGATGACTTCTTCTTCTGGGTGGTTATAACCACCTTTAATATATTCTAGGGCCTCTTTAATATATTTTGGGGCCGATTTCTTATTCTGCCTATTACAATTATGTTTTGACCAATCCGCAAAAGGGGATTTGGTGTTTTAGAATAGCCGACATGATCAATCTGCAATAGGGGATTGATCTAATGAATACTACCACAATAATAATTAGAATACACTTTGCAGTTACATTATTTCAACACAACACACATTCAAACAAGAACCCAAAAAATGTAAAGTAAAGGAAAACCACTTTTTGAAACCTCAAAATTCAAGTAGAAAACATCAAAGATCAATGCAAAGTTGTAGCAAGGCCAAAGAGTTCAAGTTTTCACTCAAGGGATCATAGGTTTTCCCAAGAGGATAAGAGTGAGAAAATCAACAACAAGGCTTAATGCAACATATACAATCCCCAAATCAATGAAAATGACTCCAAAATAAAACAGGTAAAACATGTACAAGGCCTTGGAATCAAGGTGACGAAAATTTGAATGCCTACAATTGATAAGGATAAAACAATTGATGACATAGACTTGGAAAAATGATCGAGTTAACTTAGGACAATCATGTACACTTCACAATTTGATAGGAGATGGAAACTTGAAAAAGGCAACAAAAATATGATAATCACTAAAATTTAATCAATCAAAGCCATAATCACTCATGAAGGACTCTGATATAAGGTTTTGAGACAAAAATATGACAGAAAAGAGGTAAGGCAAGCTCAAAATCCACTTAGAGAAAGGATTATCACCCTTGTAACACTGCAAACATGGCAATGATCAATGTTTGATCGCTCCCCAAGACACTGATAGAGGGAGATAATCTAGGTTTCATCTCTCCCCAAGGCACTGAGAGAGGGGGATAATCATGATGTTATCGCCCTATATTCCCTTATGGGGGGGATGAAGTTTGTAAAGTGGTGAAAAAGGAACAAACCTCGCCTAGATCTGAGAAAGGGTTAGGTTATTGACTCAATAAGCTTCCCAATGATGATGAGGGAAGGGGAGAATTCAAAGAAGATGCATACAATAAAAAAATATCAAGCAACAAAAAAAAATTCAAAGGGCTATAAAACACTAAGGAACGATTAAAATGAACAATCCCCAGTGGATTCATCAATTTCTCTTGTGGAAACGTTTCCCCTATGGATAGGTGAAACCCCCCTTGGATCAAGACTCCTTTGATCCAAGACAAAATGTAACAAATGGTTCTCTACTTTCCCCTTAAATCTATTTTATATGTCCACAGACAAAACAAGAAGAGAATATGAGAGAATGAGAGAGATGAATTACCTCCTTTTCGTCAGTTGTCCTCGCTACTCCAACCCTTGATCTTGATGTCCAAGCTCTTAGTGCAAGAGAAGTCATGCAAGGAAAAAAAAAGTACTTCTTTCTTCCACAATATATTGTTAAGAAAAATAGATCTATATCAAACTAGGAAAATATAGACATGCATACAATGAACAACATAAGCATGAGGGGAATATGCCAAGTTATATTATATGGAAATAAATAATTAATGAAGCATTTACAACCTTGATGTTGATGTTGCAACAAATCCTCCAAGCTCTCCTTTCAAACACTTTGAATGTCACAAGACCAACAGTATGATACTCTAAATTTCTTCCTCTCCTTTCACCCAAGAATGACCTTCATTATATAGGAGTTAAGGCATAACAACCATAGGATAATTTGAGGAGAGGATATGATCAAATGAGAATTTGGCTGAACATACAATATTGATGTTTCCTTGGATATAAGGTAGCTCGAACCAACTCCTAACCAACTAAAATATCCCAAAAACAACCTCTCAAAATAAGACATGATGGTTGTAACCACTTCATCACTCCCATAGAACTGAGAACATGATGATAGTATCGCTCCCCTATAACTGGGTAGAGGGGCATAACGAGGGTTCACCCCCCTCTCCATATGAGCAGGGGGGTGATGAAACTAAAAAAAGGCCAAAAACTCAAGGTGAAAGATAGTATTTCGACCTCCAAATGATAGGTTTCCCCTCCAACATGTCTAGGGATTATGACAAACACTCCCACATGGTGATGAAATTGCGACACTTAAGTGCGAAAAATAGGTGTGTAACAATAAGACCCAATCCACTCATAAACTATGAATCCAACACACTTCAAATTCAACACACACACACACACACACACACACACACACAGACACACACATATAAAGTGTTTAATGTATGAATGGACATTAGTAATTTATTTTATATATATATTCAAAATTAAAGTACTTTAAGAGTACTTTACTTTATGGTCCATGAATATATTTATATCATATTCAAAATTGATTTGTGAGTACTTTTTTTAAAGCACCGCCATAGTTAATTATGGGTTTTCATCCACCATTTATAATGTGACAAATAAACAGTTTTAACCCTAGCAATTCCAACTCATCCTAGGGGATTATGTCATCCTCTAAAATGTGATTAGTTCCTTTAAAGTTGATTTTGATAGTACATTTTTTTGTTTTGAGGCCCATTTTAGACCTCAAAATTCTCCTTATGAGATAAATATGTAACTATTGATGATGACTCATCTCTCCTAGTCTCTGGTTTTGGTACTATTCAAATTGATGATGCTCTATATAAATGTTCTCCATGTTCTTGGAGTGGGACCAAACCTTCTCTCTATTTACCACATTAGTCACTCCAAAAAAACAGTGGAATTTTGGTCAGACATATGGGTTGTTAAAGATATAATTGATAAGTTCAATGTTGGTTTCAAATATTGCGATGAATCCAAACATATGTACAAGCCAAGGAAGTCTTCTACACCTCCCAATTCAAATAAGTTCATTGCGATGGTGACCAATGCTAATGATAACAATACAAAGCTATGGCACTTCCATTTAGGCTAGACCAACTTTGGATCCTTGAGGCACATGAGTTATCTTCAACTAGCTAAGTGTCTTCCAAAGATCAATCCTCACAATGGTGTTTGTGAGGGATATGTGAAGGGTAAGCACCACCAAGAGTCATTTCCAAAGGATAACTCAAGGAAGGCCTCTAATCTCCCTAAGTTAATACATAGCGATATTTGTGATTGCATGGTCACTTGTTATTTTGGGTGACCCAAGTACTTCCTTACAACTATTAATATACTATTCACATTTTTCAATGATCTACACCATTAAATCAAGGATGACGTGTTTGTCAAATTTCGATAATTCAAAACTCTTGTCTAAGCTCAATGTAAGCATAAATTCAAGTGCCTTAAATCTGATAGGAGAGGTGGATATATTGGTAATGATTTAAAATAGTTTCTCCACTCTCATGGCATATTTTAGCAACCAATTGTTTCCTATACTCAGTAAAATGGTGTGGTTGGCATAAAGACTAGGGCTATCATGGAAATGGCTTGTTGTGTGATTCACTATTGGAGTATGAAACTTCATTTTTGGTGAGATTTAGTTGTTTGTGTGACAATTATCATCAATCATTGTTAGGTTCCTACACTAACCTCCCTACTTTAGGCTATATAGGAGTTAGTTAGTTCTTGTATGCAAGCATCCTCTTTGAATAAGGACAATTGGATAATAGTGAATATATATTTATGTAAAAGGGTCCACTTTATAAGGCCCACTAGGTAGTGTTGAATTTTCACTATGATAGGCTCAATCATGAGGCTTATTTCATTTATCATGTACTTGAACCATAAACAAATGAAAATACACCATACACAAATGCTGCAATAACCAAGATCACAAGAAGAATTACTGTGCACAAGAACGCAAGAAATATCCTGGGAAACCCTTCTACACAAGGGAAGAAAACCCAACAATCCTTTGCTATATTATCAAGATAATATCTCCCATCCACTACCAAAACTAGCACACAAAAGGGTGCTGCTATGACTGAGAAAACTAGCTCTTAGAAAAGTGTGAGATGCAGTTCTCATAATTTCAGACCTCAACTTCTGAAATCATGAGATGACACAATGATGAGTGAGATCCACAATGAGGATCCACATTTATTTATACAATAACTGACAAAACAAAAGGTGTGTCTATTGGCACAATAGGACTGAATTGTACAACTTAATAATATAATTAATATAATTAATAATTTCACAATATTAATTATCTTTACATGGCGGGGCTGATTTGTACCCTTTACAATGCAATTAGGGTTACAAGTAAATCTTACACTTAGAAAATATAGCAAGGGATCCACACATCCACTAGTTCTCAGCCACTAGGGACACATCCACCTGTGCTCAACCACAGGGACGTCATAGTCAATATATCTCTATCTCAACTGAGTCCACAGGAGAATCATCTGGAGTACCATATCAAGCCTGAATCAACTAAGTCCACATGAGTACAAAGGTAGGAGACCACATCGAATCAACTCTCACATAGAGGAGAACGATACACCCATCACATGGTCATACCCAACCACTGGGGGACGACTCAACTCTCACACAGAGGAGAATGATGCACCCCATCACATGGGCATTCCCAACAATGGGATCTCTCACAGGTCAACTCAACTCAGTCATAGAGGAGAATGTATCTTGGAGAATGTCACACGACGCTGCAATCATCAACAGGTAGTTGGTACCCATTAGTGAAGGGACCACAAGTAGTTAGGGTTTTTTCTATGGAAAATTTATTAAAAGAGATAGAAGATTGGGAATTACACTCAGGGAGATCACTCTCTAGTACCCAGGTAGTTTATTTGTATGCCTAAGGCCACAATTGAGCCTCCTTAGTTAGTGCCCCAAGATTTTGGGTCAAGTACTATTGTTGGACCGCACAAGTATATCAAAGATATAGCACCTGACATTCCTTTGTCTCTAGGACCCTGCAAACCCTAGCTTCTAAGTCGGTGAACAAAATTCCTACATATTTGCATCCAAAAGGAATTTGAAGATTTTATCATCATAATAATAAACTAGTAGTACTCAAAAAATAAAAACTAGGTCCCACCAGGACCATTGTGGGAAACCTGCCCCAAAAAATTTCTTGCATCGTGTTGATCATGTGGATATACCTCATAAGTAACCCTTTTCAGGTGGACCCAACAATACAATAATTTGGGTTATATCTATAAACAATCATTTCAATCTATTGGTCGCAAATAGATAAGTGGGGAATAACACTTCAAAAAAATCTTCAATGGCCCCATGGTTCAAATTGGCAACATGGCCAACCCAAAGAACCAACAATAGGCCCCATTGACTTAGAACCAACAATAGAACCAACCCACTCAATGCCAATAACTATAAGACAAGGTGCGTAACATTGAGTCTACACTCCCAGTTATGATTGCAACAATGAACCAACAAGGAGAATTCTTGAAAATATTAGGTAATCGCTTGAATATCCATTAATAAGATCCAACCAAAGAGGAATTTGTCTGCCCCAAACTGCACCACACAAATGTTTTAGAATAATCAACATCGACACTTTCAAGATCACAATTCATGACACCATTTTCCAAAGTTTGACATGAAAAAATTTGATGGGTCAAATCCCTCAGAGTGGATTTCATCAAGAACCATAGAGTGATTGTGTTTGATAGTGGCAACACTCACAATTTTATCCATAGGATAGTGGCATAAGACACCCATTTTTATGTATGTCCCACATCTAATTTTAAAATTTTGATCGCCAATGGAGATATAATGAAACGTGGGGGACATTGTGAAAATGTGAAACTACAAACTGGTAAGTATCATTTCAAAACTCCCATTGCTATTGAAACAAGTCATGATATAGTTATTAGGGTAGGATGGTTACGCACTTTGGGACCAATCACCCTGGATTTCAAAGAATTATACATGAGCTTCATGAAAAAAGGGAAAAAAATACCCTCAAGGGGCTTACATCTAGTTCCCTTGTAATTATCACCTCTCATCATATGGAGAGGTTGTTGAAGAAATGCTACTCGAGTGTTATTACACAGTTTAATTCCATAAAAGTAGTCGACATCACACCACAAGAGATCCACCCTGATTTTTAGTTGGTTCTCTCTTTAGTATATATATATATATATTAACAATAATTAATATTCAATAACTAATATATAATGAAGAGGAACTTTCCTAATGAAAGGTCATGTCCCTTAGGAAAGGGCACCTGTACGTGGGTATATATATGGCCTTCATTCTCAATTGTAATCATCTCATATACATTTTATTATATATATTATTGTCCACATGGATTTCTACATTGTATACCAAATATTTTGGATATTTAATTGGTGAACCAAATTTGGTTGTCACACTCTCTAAGAATCGACATGTATTTAAAATGCCACAAGGTTTACCACCTTCACATGGGGAACATCACCATGGTATTCCTCACATTCTAGGTAGACAAACACCCAATGCACATCCTTATCGACACCATTTTGCATGGAAAAATGAAATTGAAAAGATTATTTAGAAATTGTTAGAGACGAGAGTCATAAGTCCACGGTCCTAGTGCTAGCCCGTACTCATCACCAAAGGTCATGGTAATAAAGAAGGTACTTGACACGTGTCTTGAATTTTGGGCTCTAAATAAGTTGACCATCAATGATAAACTTCCTATCCTAGTTATTGATGACCTCAAGGTTGAACTTCATCGAGCCAAGTTTTTCACTAAACTTGACCTTTATTATGACTACCACCAGATCATGATGAAAGAGGCGGACATCCCTAATACTACTTTACGTACACATGAAGGTCCTTATGATATTTTATTGATTCATTTTGGCCTTTGCAATGCTCCATCAACCTTCCAAATCCTCATGAACAACATCTTTCTCTCATTCCTACACAACTTTGTGATAGTATTTTTGATGATATTTTGATCTCCAATAAAACATGATAATACCACATAGAGCATGTTGAAAGAGAATTGCAACCCCTATATGATCACTAGATATTTGAAAAATGCTCCAAATGTGCTTTTGGGGCTTCATAGGTTGAATAATTGGGTCACATTCTAATCCAAGAGGAAGTACGAGTTGATCCCAAGAAAGTCGCAACTACGCAAGATTGGCCCTGTTACCCCCCCCTGCCCCCCATGCCTAGGGTAACTAGAGGAGATCATTTCTCAAGGCCCACAATGAAGAACATGATCTGCACCATTATGATGATTATGAACATGTCCATATATGGAAGCCTAGCAACCCCCTTGATTTTCCTCACAGTTGCATCAACCAAGGCTCATCACATTCAAGCAACCTAGAGTATGGGGCATAGTAAACAAACATCACCATGAGGTAAAATTAGTCCCTTTTTCATCCAAGGTGTTGTGTTTAATTTATTTGGCATGTGGACAAGGATCATTGGTTGAAGTTGGATAGTGGATCCTCTGCTTGAGAAATTGTCTTGGTTTCCTTGTTTCACCTTGGTGGTCAACTTCTCTTCCCTAGTCACATGTTGTCACCAACCGGGGAAAAGGGGTAATATTGGGGGGCCCTCCCAAGGGTAACATCTTCTCCCAACCATACTTAACTCTTTCCATCATAAATCCTTTCACATATCCCAAACTTTGACTATGGTCCATTCTCTCATGAGAAGAAGGTGTTGAAGGCCGAGAGGATGATGTAGTTGCTCTATGCATATGTTATTACTAAATTATAAAGGCCACCATAAAAACCTCAGACCAACTTGATTTCTACCTCCTCTAATGGTAATCTCCCATGTTTGGATGCAAATGAATGCACCAATTATAAAGGACTACTTCCCAGTAAAAATTGGAGGAATGAAGCTTGAAACCTTATAAAGGGGGCTTGCAAATGATAATTATGTATCAACAGGAAAAATAAAGGGTTTTGAATGCAAAAAGTATCTAGGAAAGGGTATCTCAAGAAAACAAGTGCCACCTCTACAAATATGCCCATAGAAATGGATACCACAAGCAACAAAGTAATCCTAAAACCATATCACACTCACACTTTCTCTTGATGGGTTTTTACTTTCCCTTGTCACTCTTGAGATCTATACCTCTACTTGGCTTATTTGTTTCTTGTCTAGGTGGCACACCTAATAGGGTTGGATGAAGACCCTACCATACTTAAACTTGGTAACCCTCACAAGGTCTTGGGCTTGGGTGATACTTGAAGGGGATACTAGGTTGAATTGTTTACATGGCTTATATCTTAGGCATAAACTTACTTTGCATAATTTAAGGACTAATGTGTCTTATGGACATTTATTTACTTTCACTTATATTCTGTTTTGTTTTGAATGGCCTTGATATGGTTATTTGAGGGACAACTTGGGTTGTGCTTGGGATGTTGTGCCTTATTGTAGGAATTTGGCATGTGTGATGGAGAGCAATGAGTCCTTTGGTGATTCAACGCCCTCAAATAGTGGTTCTCACATCCTTAGAACCTTGGACGAGGGACATATGGGCTTGGTTTGAGCAATTTTGGTTAGTATGCCACATACATGAGCTGAGAAACCCACATGTTGGGCATAGCACCCAGAGTTTTTTGTGCATAAAGGATGGAGGATGTTGCATTTGGAGGCACCTTGAAAACACTTGACGATGAGACTACACCCCTCTTGCACTTGGACATGGCCTTTTGAGGCCCATGACATCACCTTCTAGCCCTTGACATCACCTTGGAGGATACGCTTTGATGGGTGATGTGGTTCCATAGGTGGTTGATTTAAGGAGACACATTGCATGGCACCTTTGCACATAGAAGAATGACACATGGCCTTTGGAAGCCCAATGATCCACTCCTTGAGTTTGGACGTCATATTTTTGAGCCCTACATCATCCTTCTAGGGCATGACATCACCATTTTTAGGTTTTTCTTTTATGTATTTTGTATTTTTGGCATATTGCAGAGGAAAATGAAGGGGTCGACCCTCTTATAATTTGTTGTTGACAAACTTATGTGGACATTTTTTTTTAAGGTGGCCTCATATAAATATGCCACCTTCTCATTTCATTTTATCATCATCATTACTCACCATTTATAAGACAAGTATGAAATTTTCACCCTTTTTGGCCTATTTAGCTCTTATACCTTATGCGACTTGCTTGAAGGGTCAAATTGTGGATGCTTTTGCTGATTTTTGGATAGAATTTTTGCAATTATGATTTTATCTCATTTTATCTTGGTGAAGTAAGTGAAATTTCTACAATTTTATCTTCATGTTATTAATGTTTCATGGTAATTTTACTTTTTCGTGCTAGACGTCTTGCTTGGTGAAACCTTAAGGGAGAAGCATAAGTGCTTCCTCCTATCATAGGGTTAATTTTGTCCAAAGCTTGTGAATGAATCCTTGCTAGGTTATAATCCTAAAGCCCGAAAGTGCTAACACTTTAGGATTTTATCCCTTGACATTTGATTTTGTTGAAGTATTAAAAATGGAGAAAAGGTTGCTAGATTTAAAAAGTGCTTGCACTCTAGAAATCCTTTTCTTTAAGGTTTAAACCCTAAGGCCCTGATGTGCTAGCACCTTAGAGTTTAATCCCTACCTCTTAGTCTCTACTAGTTCAATCTTCAATCATTGTTGTATTTGTTTTTATAAAGACTCCATAGCCTTTAGAGGCACTGATTTTACAACTCTCTTATGGTGAAATTGATCAAAAAACACCCTCTTTCAACTCTCTCAAGCTTCCTACTAACTTTACTAACACTAAATTGAGCTAACTCACCTGTAAATTTGTTTTTGTTGTTGCAAAAGTTTCCTACAACCACCTGATAACACTTTAATTTGTTTCATACATTGATCCAAATATGGTTTGACATACTTAGAAATTGTGTTGAACAATTGGATATCAATCTACTGGATATATGATAAGCTTTCCTTGTCTATTGTTGCATTTTTTAATCTTTAGTTATTGTTGTTGTTATAAATATTTTACTGTTGTTGTAGTATTTTTCACTCCTGGAATTTTATAACAACCATAGAAACTTTCATTGTCTAGTGTCTTTAAGAGGTATTTATTGCATGCTTGAACTTGGAAATCACTACATATATTCTATAAAGTGTTCTTGTTCTGGGTAGGTATTCAAATAGCTTCATATCTCTTTACCATTGTGACCTAGACTAACCTTTAGGTGATCAAGAGAGGGGGAGGTAGGCTTAACTATTTTACTTGCTACTCTGATCCCTTGAGGTCATCAGGGAACCCTCCCCTGTTGTGGATTTTCTCCATCACTAAAACGAGGGAAGTTCTTACTGAGGTGAAAATGGTAGGATCTTTTGTAGTTACACAATATTTGGGAACTTGTAGTGGGTCTTTGCACATTTACAAATCCTGCAATAACATGCCCCTTCCCAAAACCCTAAAGAGCTTGCTTGGATTTTTAGGATTCAAACTATTACAAGAAGTTTTCGAAAATTTATGGAAAAATTGTTTCTCCCTTGACCTCGCTACTAAAAAAGAGTACCTCAAGAATGAGGTTGTGAAACCATACTTCTTATCTTTAAATGTTGCTTAGGACTTGTTATCCCTATTTTGTGAGATAACTAAGAAAATCATGTCTCAAGGCCCCCAGGTTGTTGATATGGAGTGCCGAGAGACTACATGACCAACAATGTCCACTTGGACATACAAAATCCCACTCTATCACCACATTCTGATCCATTTTCAGTGCATCCACCACACCAGCTAGCTTCTGGAAGGAAAATGGGTCTTGCTCCATGTGGTACAAGTAAGGTATTGTGGCAGGTAATCACCCTAATATTTAAGGTATTTAAACATGTTGTATTTGAGATGCTTTTGATTATAGAACGCATGCATTAACATTATGGATTTGACCCTGTTTCACCTTGGTGAGTGTCATAGATTTCCTAGTAAGTGGACAAAATTTGGGAAATGTTTGTGACTAGGGGTCCCTTAAGGGGTTATCATACTATTCCTAACCGTACTTACCACTTTATGCTCATTACACTCCCATCATATTGTCCTCTTCTAGGCCCTTTGAATTTAGTGACCTAAGAAGGGCATGTACCTCGTTTCATGGGAAGAAGGGGCTGAAGTCCCAGAGGGATTGTCGTCGGCTAAAAAGATAAAAGCCTAGATACAAACCTTCCTAGGTTCCCCCAAGAAAGCAATGAAATGATTCTCTGTAAGAAAATGGGGACCTAAAAAATAAATGATAATGAATGCATAAGGGGTTAGTTGGAGGATAGGAGGTCTCATCACGAGCCGAACTATCACGATCATGGGTATTTAATGGTATGACATTACCATCATATGGTCACCAAGCCAGGGTAGTGGCTCTCAGTTACACGACTGAGAGAAAGGGGTCTCATCACGAGTCGACCTTCTCATTTCCGCGAGGTATTTGTGAGTGACACTGTTATTATCTGGACACCAAGCCAGGATAATGGCGTTCAACTCGTTCCTTAAAACATGAAAGAAACAAAGAATGGCAAGAAGATGAGATTGGAAAAATGCATTTCAATCAAAGGTGCCACACACCCTTTACAAAGGCACCCATGAATGAGATAATACAAGCCCTTGTATGTCATGAAACTCAACGACCTATGAAGTCTAAAATCCTTCCACCTCATCATCCAATACATGACCTTGAAAGGCCATCCTTGGGAGGATCCCATACTTGAGGGCTTTGGTTTACCTAATAAGACTCCTATGACACCCCTCCTATACTTAAACTTGGTCAATTGTATAGGGTTTTGAGCATTTGTTTAATTTGACGAGGCAGTTTTGATGCACATGTTTAGGTTCCTTTCTTATTAGACGTGGTTTATACTTGTCATGTTATCTTTGACTTGAGATCTTTAGAGGGTGTACCCTTTTGTTTTGCAGGACCTTGCTTGGTGGCCAGTTTTGGTAGAACAAGCCTAGCTTGGTCTTCTATGGGGCTTCAAGTCCATAGGTTGGATGCCAAGGGCCCACTTGCTGGATCATGAAGACTTTCCTTTGGAGGCCTAGAAGACAACATGGAAGACATGACCTATCCCTCGCATGCCAAACGTTTTTCCTAGGAGAGGAAAAACGTCACTTATGGAGGCTTGACGTCACCTAGAGGGCTAGGTTTTAGTGGTGAAGGTGTTGTTTGATGACATGTGGCACATTTTGAAGGAAGAAAGCTTGAAGACCATCAAGAGAGTGTTAAGGTTTAAGCTATTATTAGAGTTCTTTTCATTTCACTAGATAACAATAGCATAAGATAGGATCACTAAGAAATACACAATCACAAGAGACACATCATTTATCTTGGGAAACCCTCATGGGGGAGAAAACCTACCAAAAACTTCCTTATTATAGATAACCAATACAATGCCAAGATATAACTCAAACAAATATAGAAAGTCCTCTCCCAATAATGTGCCTCTCTCTCTTCTCCAACAACATCTCCGAAACTTGCTCCTCAATGAACAAGTGTGTGTATATATAAGTGAGGCGCTAGCATCCTTATTTATACAACTTTGACACGTGTGGAGGTGTCTTTTCACTGGCATGGCCAACTTCTTCTTCTGGGTGGTTATAACCACCTTTAATTTATTCTGGGGTCGACTTCTTATTCTGCCTATTACAATTATGTTTTGACCAATCTGCAAAAGGGGATTTTGCCTTTTACAATAGCCGACATGATCAATCCATAATAGGGGATTGATCTAATGAATAATATAACAATAATAATTAGAATACACTTTGCAGTTACATTATTTCAACACTCCCCCTTAACAAGAAGGGTATTCTACAATAGCATCAGGAAAGACAGAGGACAACATCATCCACAAAATCAGGTGGGTGAGAGGACAACATCATCAATATCATCTCGGAACACTTACTGGCATATCTATAAATCATCGAAATTTTTTCTCATCATCAACACAACATGGAACTAGACTAGCATCACCATCCTCATTGGTATGAGGCTAAGGTAACATCATCATCATATTCAACATTAAATCTGAAATAATATCATCATCATCATCTTCAGCAAGGGCTCGAGAGATAAAGTGGCATCATCATCATCATCATCTTCAGCAAGAGGCTGAAGTGGCATCATCATCATCAACTACATCCACATGGATTAGTATAAAACTAATACATCCTCATCATCAATAACAACACAAGGTTGATACAGCATCAAAAGAAACAATATCACAACACAAAGGCTGGAGACACATCATCACAACACGAGGTTGGAAAAACAACACGAGGCTGGAAACACATCATCACAACAATTAATCTGGCACATCATCACATCAATTAAGCTGGCACACCACACAACAATTAAGTTGGAAAACACCACAACAATTAAGCTGGAATCAAAACACAACAATTAAGCTAGAAGCACAATACTAGACTAGCTTTACGTCACAACAATTAAGCTGGAAGCACAGTACTAGGATGGCATATCTCAACACAACAATTAAGCTGGAAGCACAATACTAGATTGGATTTACGTCACAAAAATTATGCTGAAAGCACAGTACTAGACTGACATGTCTCAACACAACAGTTAAGCTGGAAGAACAATAATAGATTGGCTTTACGTCACAACAATTAAGCTGGAAGCATAGTACTAGGCTGGCATATATCAACACAACAATTAAGCTGGAAGCACAGTACTAGACTGGCTTTACGTCACAACAATTAAGTTGGAAGCACAATACTAGGCTGGCATATCTCAATAAAAAAGTTAAGCTGGAAGCACAGTACTAGACTGGCTTTACGTCACAACAATTAAGATGGAAGCACAGTACTAGGATGACATATCTCAACACAACAGTTAAGCTGGAAGCATAGTACTAGACTGAATTTACATCACGACAATTAAGTTGGAAGCACAGTACTAGACTGGCTTTACGTCACAACAATTAAGCTGGAAGAACAACACTAGGCTGGCATATCTCAACATAGCAATACTCCTCCTTTCAAGGGAGGTTCTTTCGGACTATACCAAGCTTATCTCGAAAGTGCTCAAACTTTACATGAGATAGAGGCTTGGTCAACACATCGACAACCTGTTCATCTGTGTTAACATATTGGAGATTTATGTCTCCTTTATGCACCATGTCACATATGTAATGATATCATATCTCTATGTGCTTCTACTTGTCATGAAATACAAGATTCTCTGTCATTTTATGCAGATATGGTTGTCACATAGGATCGTGGTTGCTTCCATCTCTAGGTCGAATAGTCAGGTCAATAACTTTCGAATCCATATAGCTTCGCATCTAGAAGAACACACAACAATGTATTCTGCTTCCATTGTACTAAGAGAAATGCTGGATTTCTTCCTACTTTTCCATGAGATCATGGTTGATCCCAAACTGAAACAACATACTGAAGTGCTCTTTTTGTTAGAGACACTTCCAGTCCAATCTGAATTAATGTACCCACTCAATGTGAAATCATGATCTCCATCATAACTGAGACCACAATATAATGTACCTTTAAGGTACCTCATCACATGTTTTGCAGCAACTAGGTGAACATGTTTGGGTTCTACCAGAAACTGATTCAAAGTGTTCATGAAAAAACAAATATCTGGTCTGGTGTTTGTCAAGTACATCAACAATCCAATGATCTATCTATATAGTGTGGTATCAATCAATTCTGATGAAGTGTCGACCAATAGCTTCAGCTTCGTTTCCATGGGTGTATTCATGGACTTTCACTCCAACATGTCAAATATCTTCAAGATTTCGACTGCATACTTCCCTTGGCTAAGGAAGATTCTCTCTGGACTCTGCCATACCTCAAGACCTAAGAAATAATGCATTAGGCCAAGGTCTTTCATCTCAAATTTTGAAGCAAACTTCTTCTTACATTCGGTGATGAGATTTTCTTCTCTAGTTAAGAATAAGTCATCCACATACAATGAAAATATCATCGACCCATTATTCATAACTTTGAAGTAGAGGTTTTTACTCTTGGTAAAGCCCAAGCTCGTCAAGAAACTGTCAATTCTGCCATATCAAGCTCTAGGAGCTTGCTTCAACATGTACAGATCCTTCTTCAACATGAGTCTTTCTATATTTAATATTCAAATCAGTTTTTCTTATTACATTGTACCAATCTGGTACACTTGCTCAGCTGCAACTCAATTTGCACAATCATGTGCTAGCTCTATGTGCTTTCTGCAAGGAACTATCTGTGTCACTGATTGAGAATATGTCCTCTACTCTTTTCAACTATTCCTTCTGGAATGTGGGACTCTGCACCTGCAACTGCTCTGACGCTGAGAATGACTGCCTCATTCTCACTGTGGATGTTAACATATGAGAGTAACTCCTCTTATTTTATCACGACAAAAGTTTTGTTATCGTGCAGTTTGTATTTTAGGTTACAAGGCTAAAGGATAAGGGTCAAACTGGTGTAACAGGAACCACCCCACCCAATGTCACCTCGATGGGGGGCTCCTTCTGTTTAGGGAGGTTAGCCCAGGGGAGACATCCCCGGTAACCTGGGGTTTGAAGAGGCAAATAATATAAGGTCAAGAAATAAGGTTTTCCCTCCTCTCAGGTTACCACCAGTATCAGATAACTCGGCTAATCAGCCAATAAAGAAGTGAAGTCCTTGTTGAGAACACCTGCCCGGAACAAGACAATAACAACACTATATGTATATTTGCAGGCTATAATTCAAAAGGTCAGTACTTCTTGATTATCTGATTTCATTTAACAAGCAATATAACAGATAAGATGAGGTCAACGTTTTACTAATTAGCCAATGGAAAATCACCAATTCATCAATATCTATCACAAAATGACCAAGCCAACAATATTTTCTATCAAAAATAGCTCAATAAATGCTTAACGTCATCATTAATTTCTGAGTTAGAAGGGTTGTTGCGTCAGGTATGACGTCAACCCTAGTTAGTGGCGTTAGGGTTAGTTAGGGTTTCAGAATTTGGAAGTTTGAAAGATGATTTTACACACTACAAGCTCAACGTTGGAAATGATATTAGTGCCTTAGGGTAAATGGAGTCAAAGTAAGGGAAAAAGATCTCAGGAGGACTTAAACTTAGAGACTAGAGGGTAGGGTTCCAAGGTGCTGCAATGGCAGGGCCCTATAATCAAAATCCTAAGGGAAGGAGGCTCATTCTGGTGTTGCTTAAGCAAGGCCTCAACGTCCTTCCTCTTTCTCTAAATACACTTGGAAAAACAGCTAGCTTCAAAGTACAGATCTAAAGGAAAAAAGTGTTGCAGGAGCAAGGCTTTTCAAACCCTATAAGGTTAAAACCCTAGGTGTAGAATTAACTAGGCCTATGATGTCTCCTCTCTTCAACCTATAAATTTAATGCTAACTCAGAAAAAGGGAGAAAAGTGTAGCAACGGCTAGGCTATATCTTCCTTTATCAATGGCTAAAACAATTTCTCAAACATGGGGACATATAGCAATGACCTACTAGTGTGCTTGCTACCTAGGGTTTCAAGATTTAGCAATATAATAGCAAATGTAAGAAATTAAGCCTACAACCATTCACTTAAGAAGTTTTGCATGAAAAATTCACTTACATATCTTGAAGAATGAATAATCAAACCCTAGTTGTAAACCTTCCATGAGAGAAACACTATAAATGCCAAGAGAAATCCTCCAAGAAGAGTTGCGCCTCACTTCCAACACCAAAAATACCAAGCAAAAGGCTAAATGATAATCTCTCACAAGAGAGTGAGTTATGTTTTTCAAAATGAGGAAAACGTCCTCTATTTTTACCAATCCATGACCTTTTAATTAAAATATAGGTCATTAAAACAACCGACAAGGCTGACTACAAAATTTACCCTGTTTTTACACTAATTGCTAGAAAAATGTCATAATATGAGCAAAAGTGGGAGGTCAAGCCCTTCTGAGGGAGACATTGGCCCTTTTTGGGCAAATCCAGCATCCAAAAGTGAGACGTTTGCCCTTCAAGGGCTCCTCCAAGCCGCCACACGTGCCAAATAACCTCAGCACACTGCCACACGCTCCAGACAACATCCAACTCTCCTAGGTGACATCCTGTCCATCAAAGGCAAACATTCCATCTGCAGTGGGTGATTCCCCCTAGGCCGGGCTATGCCAAAGTGCCCTGGGTGGAACGTCCTTCTTTCTTTCTGTGAAAAATCTCATCACAACGTTGTCCTGTCTCTGCCATCCCAACAACCATCTGATGGGCTCTTCAGCCCCATGGAGGTCCGAGCTAATCATATCCCCATGTGTACCGGTCCATTGGTACCTGTCCATCGGGTATGGTCATGCACATCAAAAAATTCGCCCTCCATGGGCTCATTAGTCCTTGGGATCATAGCAATGTCAATCATATTTCATCATTAAATTGATCAAATACATGCATAAAACCCCTGGAATATCATCTAATAGCTCAAAGACATTACACTGATCTACTATACAAAGTTGAAGAAATAGACAGAATAACCTATTGGGCCAGTATCCATAAGAAGAAGAAAGTTTCAACAGAAGATTATTCAAGCCATGTACATGAAGTGATATGGCCTAAGGATGTCCATTCACAGTGAAGACCAGGGGTAGGTATTGTCCGTGGGTGCCTTTGTAGGAGGTGAGCTGTACCCGTCATGGATGCACTTTTTCCAAGCCCCTTTATTTCCTTTATTCTTTATTTATTGCTTTTTCTTTCTTTTTACTTCAAGGTCTGACCAAAGGACACTGCCTTGGCGTGGTGACCAGAGCTGACAGTGTTACCCACTGGTATTTTCACAGAAATGATAAGGCTGGCTCGTGATGAGACCCCCTTTCCCTTGGCCATGCAACCAAAGGTCATTTCCCTGGCGTGGTGACCAGATAATGGCAATGTCATACTGCTAGATACCTATGAACATAATGGG
>SNQJ01S0005968.1:155973-190240 GCA_010110895.2 Picea sitchensis
CCACCATTTCAAGATTTGAGGAGATAATTCAAGCCTATTTCAAGGAGAATATCATGGGGAATGGATAACATATCTTATCCAAGATGTATGAGAGATATGTGTGAGGATTTGAAGGGATCATATTTTGTAATAATGAGAAATTTGTTGAGAGAAAAGTGGATCTGTAATTATGAGATGCTTATCTTCTTTTCAAAGATCTCATGTATAAAAGAGAGTGCTCTCTCTTCGTGAGGGAGTAGTCATTAGGATGAGAAAGAAATTAGTCATTATGGGATTAGGAGGAGATTAGATCTAGGTTGGTTCATAGTCACTTTTTGGATTAGTTTCATGACTTCATTATTTTGTCATTTGATCATTGTGATGTAATTGAGATTTCTTTATTGTTAGTGTGAGCTCACATGTGTCATCTTGTTGCTCTTCACATGTTGTTTTTCCTTTGATGCAATTTTCCATTTCCAAGTTAATTTCATTTACGCAATTTCATTTCAGTTGTGTGTTTTAGCAATTCAATTCCAAGTTGTGTGTTTCAACTTCCTGCATTAGATTAATGATTCAATTCCAGTTGTAGCTTTGACATTAGATTAGGTTAAATTAGCTTCAATCCTGCATATAATGTGCATGTGCTTCATAAGTTTACGAACACCTCAGGTTGACAATTAAATTATTGGGCATTTATTTAATGACAATATTTACCACCAACATTTTGGCTCCGTTGTCGGGGAAGTGATAAATGGATTGAGGTTTAGGTAGGTAGGTTGTCTTTTAAATTACACATCTTGGGGGAGGAGAAAAAATAAGATGAGAGGTAAGAACCTATGCGACCACTATAGTGAGTTTTCTCCAAAGCCTTGATTGTTCAATTTCTGTAAGTGTGAACTTCAATTTATGCAAGAGTGTTTAATTTCTGTAAGTGTAATTTATTGTTTGAACAAGAGCGTTTGATTTCCACAACTGTGAAGAGTAATTGTTTTATGTTTTAGAAAGAGTTCTTTTATTTAAGTTTTTCATTTAGATTTCAGTTTTGGGTGCTGTAAGAATCTCTTTAACAAGATGGTTTCACAATGAGTTTAAGTTTGGAACAACTTACTCAGATCCTAGCAAAAGTCGGGATCTCCTCTTCTCTGGAAGAGGAGATCTTGACAACAACAGAAAGCTTAATTACTCCTCCAGAGGAAAACGAAGAATCAACATTCCAAGAATCATGCACATCTGACAGAGAACAACTATTAGAGCAGGAGATCTAGGAAGACGAAGAGGAGTTACAACATGATTTGAAGGAGGGAAATCACGCCTACGAAAGCCTTATTGAACAATGGTTCCAAGTAAGCATTAGGTTAGATCAAAGTTTTTGTTTTTATTTAGTTAGTTTGGGGTTACATCAACTAGATTTTCTTATTTTCGTATGTTCTAGATTTCATTTCACAAAATTGACAGTGAATATATTCTTACTACTATTGCGCATATGGTTACATTGGATCTTTGACTACACGTAACTAATCACTAATTTTTAATTAGCGTAGAGTAGGTAGGGTAAATGAATAATAATAAAAAAAAAACATGCTTTTATTTTCAGTTTTTTCTTTCACTTAGAATAAGTATGCTCTCCTCTGCGCTTCGTGCGATTGCGAGGATCAAAAAGTAGGATATCTTTAACATTTTCCGGAATGAATAAATTAATGTTTGCAAACATGCCTAATCGATTTCATCCTTAATTTGCAAATCATTTATCTCCATTTGCTAACAAAATTCAGTTTGTTTTACATTTTTCAGTTTCATTTTTTAGAAACGAATATAAAAATAAAAATAAAAATTAAAAATATTGTTTAAAAAAAATAATAAAAAAAAATTTTAATGTAAAAAAATGTTGCCTGTCCATCCTGGACCTGCAAGTAAGAACAATAAAGAATTAGCTGAATCAAACAAAACTGGTTTGCAAATTTAGGCAGATGAATCCTTTGAGATTTTACATACTGAAACAGTGGTTGAAGCTGTATCCCGATTGCGATCAATTGAAGTGAGCCTTCTTGCTTTTAACATTCAGACTAGTCCATTTTTGGTTTTGAGTAGTAGTACTACCCTCTTCATCCTATTTCCACCTCGAAATTAAACCTGCAATAAAACAAGAGCAACAAAATAACAATACCATGAGTTCCAATGATGCAGTAGAAATTGTTTTGTTGAGCCCGAAGGCCAGAAAATTAAGAATGTAATATCAGAGCTGGGTGAAATCGATATATCCCAAATTCCCAAGCCCCACCATTCCAAATTCGATTTCTTTCCTTGAAAAAATGTCTAGTCCAGCTTATAAAATTTCTTCTTTGTTGCTTCCTCTCAATGGAACCTTATCACGAAAGCATGTTATGTGCTAATATTTGCTCGGAGAATAAGGGATAGGTAACCAAGGTTGTTGACTGCCGGGTTTTGATGAAAATTTTCCAAAACAAGAATGCCAATGGATTGGACTCTAATGTTGTAATCTCTAACAATATACTTGCGGAATACTCTGGCACCCGTTGCTCCCGTATTTGGTTCACTGTTAGATCTCAATACACGGATTTGAAAA
This sequence comes from Picea sitchensis, assembly GCA_010110895.2. Taxonomy (NCBI): domain Eukaryota; kingdom Viridiplantae; phylum Streptophyta; class Pinopsida; order Pinales; family Pinaceae; genus Picea; species Picea sitchensis. The sequence goes on from SNQJ01S0005968.1 coordinate 158,537, forward strand.
CCGTTTTCTGATATTTCTGATAATTGTTTTATTTGTGGTGTCATGGCACAATATTGGATTGCCAGTCCCTCTACGTTTCTGATGATTGACTGTTTGATTTATCTCGCACTTATGTTCTGCCTAACAATGAATCGATGATCCAATGAGAAATATGGAAGGGTTATAATTAATTTCTTGTTTTGATTACGACGTCTGTTGAAGACCAATTCAAGATTTTGAATCTTGTGTTCCACCAACAACAATATATCTTGTTTTTGTGTTTCTATCACGTCCTCTCTGGCATCCATGTTACAAGAATCCAAGTAAGCAACACCTATCCAAACCAACTCTGAACTTGTTAGACCATATAGAGAAAGGGATATAACGCCGTGTTACTTTTTCTCTCGTTACTATTCCCATAACTGCACTTTATGGAACAATCAGTTGGGCTGGTCCTGCCATTTGATATTCCTGGATGAGTGATCACCGTGGAAACAAGAATTGACTCAGAAATACTGGATTGGGGCAGACCTTTGAAAAAAATTGGCATCTGCAAAGAAGGAAATTGAGTATTGAGCCAAAGAAGAGATCGATAAGGCTGGGTTATCACTCTTCGGATGAAAGCGTGGGGCTACAACATGTGAAAATGGCCATTTAATTTGGTTTTTGAGCATCCGTGGTTGATTCCCTCAAGGATTAAAGTTATGTTACAACATGCCAAACTGGTCATTTGATTGGTTTATGTCTCAAATGCTTAAGCCTATCAATTACCTGTTGCTTATCACTTACCAGAAATGCAAAATTGATGCTGAAAAGATCCTGTATGAGAAATGAGTGGCGAGGATTTTATGAGCAATRATGACTGTGGTTCTGGAATAGGTAGTGGAATTAACATGCATGCACTGTTGGGTTAAAGTCATTGATAACATCGATGACTGCAGATATCATTGAATATTGTCGTAAGCTTCATGGTGGACATAGGTACTTGTGCAATAGTGGGCTTCTAGAGCTATTTGTTGTATATGTTCCTGCGTGCACATATGAAGGAGATAACACAGTTCTGCTTCTACAGGTAGCAAGATCACTGATTGAAGACACACCAACTCATCCTCAAAAGATATTTTCAAATGATCGAGCTCTTTATCAAGATCATCGATTGCCAAGTTATAAGCTTGCATTGGAGAAGACTGGCTTGTAGTTTGGATCTTGAGAAGAATCTTGTACTACAACAAATGTGGCAATTTGTAGCCAGCAAAGAGCACATTTGGATCCCTGTGCAATTGCATGCAAATGATATTGCCAATTGTGTGGTCTTCTCTTTTGATGACGAAATTTGCAGCATTCATAATCTTCATGTCCCGTTCATAGCTCATTTTTTTTTAGTGCCCTCGACCGCCACAAACTTCTCATATCGATCTGGGACATTCATGGTGGCCTAGTGGTGCAGGTATAGAAAGATGAAGGTTTCTGTGAAAAAAAGGATGATTTCCGTGACAACCTCAATTTCCCGATGAAAATTCCATTCTTTTGTTTCGTTTTATTATAAAAAAAAATATAATAAAAAAATAATTTTCTTTTATTTGTTTTGTTATAAAAAATATAATAATAAAAATAATTTTCTTTTATTTGTTTTGTTTTATTATAAAAATATTATTATAATAATAAAAATAATTTTGTTTTATTTGTTTTTTTTTATTATAAAAAAATATATAATAACAAGAAAACCATAAAAAGAAAAAGTTTTACACAAAAAAAAATCAAAACATTGTAAAAATAAAAACAAATTGCAAATGGATATTTCCTAAATCCTGAAAAAATATTAAAATAACGTTTTTACATTTGAGCTAACTTGGTTTCTTGAGTCACTTCAAACAACAATCGACGACGAAATTTGCATGCAAAGGGAAACATGTAAAATGCACTTTCTAAAATTTGATTTGCTCGCATTCGTACTCATTCCTGCATTTTATATTTTTCGAAGCTCTCACAGTTTTCATGCAGGATTAGTACTAAGCCTTTATAGGCTCGAAGACGATCCAATCTCATGCCGAAGTGATTCTCAAGAATCACAAAACTTTTCAGAAAAGCATGCTTTATTAAAAGCTTGAAGGAGCTAAATTTTTCATCGCACATGTCATGAGGTTTTACGCTACACCACCATCTTTCAAAAAACCAATTACGCCATGACATGATCACTTACCTTTCTCCTTCCAATCTTATTCGACATCCATGTATTGAAGTCCACCTTTCATTTCCTTATCCGTCATGACTTCATACACCCCTATTTTTCTAAGTCACATACATCTCTTTCTTATTTTGCAGTTCATTTTTCCTTATGAATAAAACCATTCAATTCCTTTCCGTGACTACATTGCCTTGTTTTCCTTGCCATACAAACCTGTTGCTACTGAGATATTTTCATCTATAGTCCTACCAATCATTTTGTATGAACTCGCATTGATTGACGTGTGATTCCTTAAGGCCCACCTTTCAATAAGTCTTGCCCCATCGACCTCAGCACCTTATCTGGGATAGAGACTAGAGTCCTTTTGAGTACCTTGAGGCTTGCATGCCTTAATGGCAAGTTCTCTCACTGACAATCATGGGAATACATCAATGTCCCTTGATCATTAGATCTTTCAAGTGGCTCAACATCATCTCATTCATTTGCACTTCGCAAGATGTACTTAGGTACCTTGGCACTCATTGACATCAAAGATGAGTTTGCCTCGCATTGGTTAATGACACTCATCAATGGTCGGTAATCCAATGACTTCTTTTCATGCTTGACATCGACACATTCTTTCACATGACTAGAATTGTACCATCGGTTTTAGCATCGGGTGAAGACTATGCAATTTTCCATGACTCCATCAACAATTGCAACAATTTTTTTTCCAGCCATATGAGAGTACCACAGTTCCACTTTCAAACTTCATCTTTTGATTTATATAGCCAATCAATAGTTCAAATTCCTTCACTTCACATTCCATGATCCAGTTGTAGTGACAACATCAGTCACATTTTTCTTGATCCAACAACAACTACATCCCTATTGCATAGTTCATCTACCTTTTTGGGTAAGTGGAGGTATGTTGTTTTCTAATCTTTAATCATGCAATTCCTTACATGCTAGAGTGGATGAATTTGGAAAATTACCTCACCATGTTCCATTGCCTTTCGCATTTTCATACACATAACATATATTGAATTGGGGGGCTGGGGTGAAGAGTGAGGGGGAATATTCATTACCATTTGATTCCATTCATCATTTCATATATTGGTGATGAACATGTCTCTTTTGTCATCATTTCATATATTGGTGATGAACATGTCTCTTTTGAACTACACTTTTCCAACTATTGATCTATCTTGGCATGATTCATAACATGAAGAACAAGATCTCTTATGCACGTTGATGACTTATCATTTCCAATGCATGTGTGCTTAAAATATTATTGCAACGAGCAAACAAGTAAACAAAATGAATGTTGTTAACACAAGAACCAACATTTGTTATATTCATGGTTGTCACACAAGAACCAACCATCATAAACATCAGTTGTTATTCATGTATTTCACACCATGGAATGATTTTATTGAGAAGCCAAAAGTCCTAAAGAATAACCATGCAAGATTTCATGCGAACATGCAACAAGATTAGTTGGGGGGTATTTTCATCGTCTTTATAGTTAAGAAATCTAATCATGCAAAGCCAAAATTGAGAAGATTTTTTTTTTATGCACAGTTGCATGAGGACATGCAACAAGTTCAGTTGGGGGGAAAATGTTGGGTCTCATAAATGTCACATTTCCATCCTCTTTTCCTTTTGCCATTCCGTACATTTTATCACTTCATTATACCATTTTCATAAACACATTTGGGTTTTACCTTATTATTTTCCACTTTATTCATTTTAGTATTAAAAGAGAATTTGTGATTAAATATTAGAAAAACAACATGTTTTCATATATATCTCAAAAATGTGTGAGCTTTGTAATGTGTAGGAATATGTGAATGATTAATTCAAAAAGACTTCTCGAATACTTCCACCACCATTTCAAGATTTGAGGAGATAATTCAAGCCTATTTCAAGGACAAGATCACAAGGAATGGATAATATATCTTATCCAAGATGTATGAGAGATATGTGTGAGGATTTGAAGGGATCATATTTTGTAATAATGGGAAATTGGTTGAGAGAAGTGGATCTGTAATTATGAGATGATTATCTTCTTTTCAAATCTCTCATGTATAAAAGATAATGCTCTCTCTTCATGAGGGAGTATTCATTAGGATGAGAAATAAATTAGTCATTATGGGATTAGAAAGAGATTAGATCTAGGTTGGTTCATAGTCATTTATTGGATTAGTTTCATGACCTCATTATTTTGTCATTTGATCATTGTGATGTAATTGAGATTGCTTTATTGTTAGTGTGAGCTCACATGTGTTGTCTTGTTGCTCTTCACATGTTGTTTTTCCTTTGATGCAATTTTCCATTTCCAAGTTAATTTAATTTACGCAATTCAATTCCAAGTCGCGTGTTTCAGCTTCCTGCATTAGATTAATGATTCAATCCCAGTTGTAGCTTCGACATTATATTAGGTTAAATTAGCTTCAATCCTGCATACTATGCATGTGCTTCATAAGTTTATTTAATGACAATCTTTACCACCAACAAATAGGTAGGGAGTATAAATGCATACACCCCTACTTTAGCTCCACCATAATTTTAAGCATAGAATTATTTGTTTGCAAGGGTTTGCTAAGGAATTATAAGGACATACATCCCTTAGTTTAAACCCTAGCTAGGTTACTTGTCTTAGGGAATAAGACGATTTATACCCCTAGGGAGGTAGTAGCTTTAGATCTTTACTTTTGACCCCATTAAGCCATTAATAAAAGGCACCAGTCATTGCATTGGAGAAATAAAACATTGCATTGGTAGACGTGAAAAGTTGAAGTTTTGAAGTTCACTCACTTGGATATTATTCCTTGAGCCCTAGACTATCTTGCCTCATTTAAGTGCCCTCTTTCACCCACTAAAACTTGCTGATGTAATAAAAATAACCTATAGCCATTAGGGCTGCAGAAATATAACCTTCTAAACCTAGATAACTCCTAAACTAACCCTAGAAACTTTGCTAGTGTTATTTTTGTTGATTAAATTTTCTGTTATAAGAATTGGTTTTCTACAACCATAACACTGATAAATATCACTGCAGTAAAGTTTTTTTGACAACCTTGCTTTTGTGCTAAAGTCTTGCTCTTTCATTCTTGAGTTGAACTAGTCTTTACTAGCTTGTCTCTTGCTTATTCAACTAGACTTTTAGCAATTTTTTTGCAGCTCTTATTATTTTTTGTATGTTGATATATATCACTGATTGTTGCTGCAATTAGGGACAACAAGCTTAACTTGCTTGTCCACCTAACATATTGCATTGTACACTTGGTTTTCATTGTGCCTTGGACAAGTATTTTCTCTTGGAAGTTCACTCAAAGCATTAGCAACCTCAAGCAATCCTCAAGATTAATTACCAAGTTCCCTTTTCCATATAGAGAACTGACCTTTAAGAGCATCCATTCATATATCTCATTTTCCATCTTAACCCCCCCTAGGGTCACTAGGATTCCTCCCTTGAGGTGAATTCCTCACCTCGAAAGTGACAAGAACACCTGCCTAAGGTGACAGTGGGTAGGTGTTGTCTAAGTTGTTGCCATTTGGTGGTTGGGTAGGGCTTTGCCCAACCTACAACTAGTGTAATAACATTTTGGTGTCGTTGCCAGGGAGGATTTTGAATCCTCTTCTGAACCCTAACGACACTTTGACAAGTTATCCCAAAGCCTTTTCCCTAGCTTGCCTGACAAATCCACCTAAGGGATGTTCCCTTTTCACTTTTTTGATGAGATTTTCTTGAAGCTCACCCGATGACTCTACTTTCACATAACCCACTTTTTCCTTTTCCCCCCTTTTCATCATTTGATGAGCCTTGAGCTCATCTGGCGACTCCATTAAGGTGTTACCCTAAGTAATGGAACCATAGCCTCACATGACTTACCATGGGCTTTCCATAAGGTGTATCCTTCTCTTGATGTTCAAAATGTCCCCGGATATCTGAATCATTACTCTGTAGAGTGGAGGGAAAATTGCCTTGAATTTAAAGGAGATCAGTCACCCATGTCATCAATTATATGAAGTATGCTTCAAGCCTAGATGTGCTACATGAGGATGTGCCAATGGATTTTTTTGTATCTTTAATGGAATCAAGTCAAAGGAATTTGATTGCACATTCATGTAATCCGAAGAGCATCCCTTCTTCTACCAATCTCATTGAAGAATTTCTCAAGCACTATCGACCAACTACCCAAAATTTGCAAGATACTTTCCAAGAGCTCAAAGACGTTCTTTATAGAGAAGGTTTTCCTGTAGATGAGGATGAATAAAAGATTGAAGAAGATCTTGATGAAGAAGATCCGGATGAGACATATGATAAAGATGAAGTATCTTCCCTTCCACTTGATGAGGACATTCGTATCTCTTCTTCTCCTACACATCAAGAAGAGAACATGATGAGTTATAATCTTTTTGAAAACTTTGATGATGCTTTGTTCCATGAATTTGGAGGTGAAGAAAGCTGCCAAAAGGATACCGATGAAATTTCTCTCGCAGAAGGCCTAAACGAGACATTGCTATCTAACTTCCCTTTTGAAGAAGATGAAGTTGTCTAGTCTTGTGAAGAAGTAATCAACTCCTATATGATACAAGTGAAATCATGGAACAACCCCCAGATATAGTTGCCGATCACATTGATTTCATACAGGTTGGGAGACGCAGATGAGATTTTGACCGTTTCATTTTTGATAGACCCCATTTATGACATTGAAGGTAGCTCTCAAGAAAAAGGGGTTGAGTTGTCATCATCAGAGCACTGGTCTTCATGCATGTATGATTCAAATGTTTGGCAATCTAATGATGACATGGTTAAAAATGTGTTCTGCCCCATCGAGGATGAATTAAAGAAACATACTTAGGGTGATTTTCTATGATCCAAAAAGGATCCAGAGAAGACTAAGGACAACTCATAATTTGCAGAAGCAACTTAAGAAGCTTAGAATGGCCTCAATAGACAAAGAAAGGACAAAACTTCAAAGTGCTCAAAATTTAGTGAAAATGGCATGATCGCGAAGAGCGTGTCACAATATTTCCAACGACGTAAATGACTCGTCAAACGGAGTTATAAATCAAAAAAATATTTGCGGTCAAAGTTTGGTCAACCTAGCCTAGTAGCAGGGGATGAGTCAACATCCGTACTGCTGGCGTCAGCATCAGTACAGATGACATCAAAATACTTACAGTGTACATGGCACATGTGTCATGCCGACGTCAACATGGTGACGTGGTAGCACTAGAGGTTGCCACATGTCACTCGTTTTTGTCTTTTTCGGGTTAATTCGTGGACCAATGAAAAAGCACCATGTAGCAGATGACATGGCAGGGTGACTGTGCAAGAATATGACATGGGCCAATAAATGACCACCATTTGGCCTAGTCATGGGATGCCACATGGCAACAGGAAAATGCTCAATGAGGTCCAACAAACGAAAATCCAAAAAAATTGTATATATAAAGTACACCAAATCTGGTGGCGGTTCCACCAGATTTGGTGGAATATCCCGCCAAGCAATCAACAAACCGCCATATTTAAACTTGCATCCCGCCAACATGTTAACCAGTTCGCCAAAGATAGTGGTACCACCAAACTAGTGGCATATTCCTTGTTATAACAACAGTTCGCTAGTGTTAATGCATCATACTTGGTAACCGTTACAGCGAAGAAGCCCAAAAGGGGAGGCCCACAGGTTTGACCCCGAGACCTCCCCCAATAGCCAAGCCTTAAATCAGATCCGCCAATCGTTGGGCCAAACATCCCCATTGTTTATACCGCCTGCAGTTATTATTTAAATTTTGAAATTCGCCAGTGCACGGGGGGAAGGAGAAGGGTGCGCGACGATACGAACAGGCATAGTTTCCGAGGAAATTTTTTTATGAATTAATTACAGGTTGTAGGCATGGAAACCGAGACAAAATTTCTCTTGGGCCTGGGAGTGCCAAAGTCGGATTAAGGCGTGGAGAAAATTATTTTTGGGTAATTCGACACCACGAATTCAATGGTGCTGTCTATTTTCTGATATGAGAAAATATTCTGCAACTTAATTCCATAATGAGGTATACTTATGTATTTTTCCAAATTCTTTTGCTGAATTAATAAAAAGGCCTACCCATTTGAGAGCAAGACCCGAAGACGTAGTCCACTAGGGACGAACTCCGGTATCAAGTTTTTGTGTTCATATTTGATGCTTATGTCTCTTCATTATTGAGCTTTTCCTTCTTTAATAGTGCACTTTAATTTATGCTCATTTAATACAATTATTTATAAGTCACTTTGATGAAAAGATCCCAAATCATGTTGGTATCAGAGCAATCATCTTTGATGTGAATTGTTGAGTGTGAATGCTTACTAGGGACAAGCATAAGTAGGGTGAAGGAACTCTTAATACTTTCAATCCCGAAGTTTGTCGTGCATCCCGAAGGAAGAAAATGGAAGAAGAGGAAAAGCGTGATGAACAAGAGAAAAACTTGCATATGGTCTTTTATCGCATGTCAGAAATGGTCGAGAGAATGTATGGAGACTACGAGAAGAGGATGAAGAAGAAATGGAAGAAAAAGGAAGCATAAGCTGATAATGCTTCAGTAAATCAAGGGGCTGGAAGAGACCCTCTTGAGCCTCCATCTTTGCCATCAAGTTCTAGCTCTCCTTCCTCTGGGCATTCTCATCATTCTATCCATAAAAATTCTTTTAAGAAATGATTATTAAAGCTTGATGTAAAATTTGCTTTACCTATGTTTAATGGAGATGCTAATCCTGAAAAACTAGATAATTGGATCCGACATGTTGAAGTATATTGCCATGTTCAACAAATTGATGAAGAGGAAGTTAAAGTGCAATTGGCTTCTCTTTGGTTGGAAGGCACTGCTCTTGTATGGTGGGAGATAAAACTTCAGGAAAAAAGTAAGTGTGGTAATTTTCTTTCCTCATGGTCGAAATTTCAATTAGCGATAAGGAAGCAATTTTATCCATTGGGTTATTTAAATAAAGCAATGATGGAATGATAAAATTTAAGACAAAGTAAAGGTCAAACTGTACAAAGTTGCACAAAAGAATTTAGGAAGAAAACTCTTGCATTAAACATTCCTTTGGATTCTTATGAAACTTTAATGAAGTATATTGGTGCACTTCACAATTGTATTCGTCATACTTTGCTATTGTTTAACCCCACTAGTCTTGACGAAGTTTGTGTGCAAGCCACTCACCTTGAGAACAGGGGAAAGCATGTTCAAGAAGATCCCACAAATAAACCTTCCAATCTCCCGCATAAGCCATTTAAGAAGTTTAAAAGGAAGGACAAGAATACCGCCACGGTAAAGAGAGAAGAAGGAAATCCATCTTGCACTCATTGCAAGAAAAGTGGTCATGATGATGAGCACTGTTGGAAACTACATCCAAAGAAGAGACCGAAACAGTTCGGTGGAAAGGGGAAGACAAAAACCATTGCTGCAGTGCAACAAGATCTTGGTTCTGATTCAGGAGACGAAGGAAAAATCACAAAGGTTGGAGTACAAGGTAAAAATTCCCTTCATGCTAGTTCAAATTCCAATAATGAATCTCATGACGATGAACAAAAGAGGAATGAATTATTTAATATAAGAGTTGTATCTAAACACGCTAAGATAGATAAATTATTTGATCCGGGTTCCCAAGTAAACTAGATATCTAAAACACTTGTAAAAAAGATGGGTCTTGAAATGAAACCTCATCCAAAGCCTTATCCTCTTGGTTGGGTATGTGATAAAGAAAAACTTAATGTCACCAAACAATGTAGGGTCAGATTTTCTATTGCTTCAAAGTTGATTGATGAAGTGGATTTGGATGTTGTATCACTTGATATATGTGGCATAGTGTTGGGGAGTCCTTATCTTTATGATAGAAAGACAATCTTCTTTCTTCATGAGAACAAATACCACCTTACTAAGGGGGAAGTGGAATATATTGTTAGAGCTCACAACATGAGGGTAAACACAACACTTGTTAGTGCATGACAAATGAAGAGACTCATAAACACTAATAAAAGATATCTACTCATTGTCGTAAGGGAGAAAGATGTTGAAACATTCGACGCATTCCAAGGATGTGATCCTTCTCATAAGAAATAACTAATTGATATTGTTTCTAAGTATGATGATTTTTCCAGGAACCAGATGGATTACCTCCTAAGAGGGAAATCCAACATGAAATACATCTTCAACAAGATTCTCCTCTTCCTAATGTGGGCATGTACAAGATGTCAGTTGTAGAGATGACAGATACCAAGAAGTAGGTACAAGGCTTATTAGATCAAGGGGTCATCAGGCCCAACTCATTTCCTTGTGGTTCTTTGATCGCGATGGTGCTAAAGAAAGATGGCACATGGCGAATGTGTGTCGATTATAGGGCCTTAAATAAAATCATGATGAAAAATCGATACCCTCTTCCTCGTATAGATAATTTACTTGATTAGTTAAAGAATGTTGTTTATTTCACTAAGTTGGATTTGCGCAGTGGATACTATCAGATCAGGGTTGCAGAACATGATGCATGGAAGACTGCCTTTAAAACCAAACAAAGATTGTTTGAGTGGTTAGTTATGCCATTTGGGCTTTGTAATGCTCCAACAACCTTCATGCATGTGATGAATGATGTATTCAAGTCTTTTCTAGATGATTTTGTGATTGTATATTTATACGACATTCTTATATTGAGCGGGACTTGGGATGAACATCTGAGGCATGTAAATCAAGTATTAGATACTTTGCAAAGGGAAAAGTTGTATGTAAAATTGTCCAAATGTGAATTTGGTAATACTGCACTTGTGTACTTAGGTCATATTGTAGGAGGAGGACAATTAAAAATTGATCCTTCCAAGATTGATGTAATTGCAAATTGGCCTAAGCCCAAAAGTGTAACCAAGATACAAAGCTTCTTAGGTGCAGTCCGGTATTGGAGGAGGTTCATTTCAAACTTCTCCTTTATAGCAACTCCTTTGCATGCCTTAACCAGTGTGAAGAGCACTTTTCAGTGGGGAGGAAAGCAACACAAAGCTTTCGACACTTTGAAGGAAAAGATCAGTATCGCACCAGTATTAGCACTATTGAATCTTCAACAACCCTTCGGGATCGAGACAGATGCCAACAGATACGCCATGGCTGCAGTATTGATGCAATATTGTAAGCCTATATGTTACCACTCTAAAACTTTTAACCAAGTTGTTGATAACTATCCTACATATGATAAAGAGTTGTATGCATTAGTTCAAAGTGTAAAGAAGTGGAAGCACTACTTGTTAGGGAAGGAAACAATCATACGTACAAATCATCAACCCTTACAGTATCTCCAGGCACAAACCAAACTGGAACAATCTCGACATTACAAATGGATGGGTTTCCTACAACAATTTCATTTGGTAATCAAGTACAAAAAGGGTACGAGTAACAAGGTAGTTGATATGCTTTCTAGACCTCCTATTGTTGCTTCTATTATTTTGAAGAACACTTCTTTATCTCATGATAGCTATGTGGAACAATATGCCATTGATGAAGATTTTAAAGAAGTATATGAGAAGCTAACCATGGTACACAGGTAGCGAACTATTGTCTACAGGTAAAGCTACTCTACCATCTTGGAAAGCTATGTATTCCTACAAGTGAATGAGTCCATGTAATACAAGAAGCTCACACTTCTCTTGTGTTTGAGAATTTTGGGGTAGGAAAAACTATGGCTTATTTGCAGAGGTTTTGTTACTGGCCTCAAATGAAGGCAATTGTAACTAAATATGTAAAGGGGTGTGCGATATGTTCTACTTGTAAGCCCACTAATAGAAAACTGGGGCTGTACTCACCACTACCTGTTCCATTCCATCCATGGGAAAGTATCTCCATGGATTTTTTAGGGGGTTACCAATGTCGAAAAGGGGTCATGACTATTTGTATGTTGTAGTGGATAGGTTCAACAATATGTGTGTCTTAATGCCATGTAAAAAGAAGATCACTCCCGAGCATACTATTAATCTCTTCTTTCAATATGTTTGGGTTCACTTTGGGTTACCCACATCCATTATATCGGATCAAGATACTTGATTCCTTGGGTATTTTTGGACAAGCTTGTGGAGAATGATGGACACCAAGTTGAAGAGGAGCACTGCTTTCCATCCACAGACCGACGGATAGACAAAGGTTGTTAACTGAACAATGGTACTTTTACTTCGAGGCTACTACAACAATCATCCCAAGATATGGGATGAACAAATACCCTATGTACAACATGCTTACAATCGAGCCTTACATTCCTCCACTCAATGTTCACCTTTTGAGACATGTTTTGGGTACCTACCTAAATTTCCTTTGGACTTGATGTATGAGAGAGATGCCAATTCAAATGAAGAAATAAATGAAGGCAGAGCTCGTAAGTTCAACCATAGGATCCAATAGGTACACCAATCAATCAGGGAACGGTTGGAGAAAATTCAAGCACAATATAAAGCTCGGCATGACAAACACAGGGTTGATCATCAATTCCAGGTTGGAGACTAGGTATGGCTTCACATTAGCAAGGAAAGATTGAAGGTGAAGGCAAGAAATTCAAACCCATTCGTTATGGACCCTTCACTATTTTGAAGAAAAGTAGTACCAATGCTTTTCGTCTAGATCTTCCACCTTATATGCAGATCTATTCAGTTGTAAATGTAGAGAACTTGAAACTTTTTGAGCCTTCCATGATCATGGATCAAGACGAGGAAGTTTCAATACCATCAGTTGATGAGTCTTCTCCTGAGTATTTGGATGAGTTGAAGGAAGATATCATCCTAAACAAAAGAACGAAGACTTCACGTAGGGGTGATGTTGATTATCTTCGAGTAGGTTTAAAGGGCACACATCCAAGCAAGGCAAAGTGGATTGAGAAGGACAAGGTGAGGGAACTCTTCCCTCACTTATCTGTTGATTGATGAAAATTTTGGTGGTCCAAAAAGCTCTCAGTGGGAAGGCGTGATCCAAAAAATATTCAGAGAAGACTAAGGATAGCTCAGAATTCACAAAAACAACTCATGAAACTTAGAATGGCCTCAACAGACAGAGAAAGGGAAAAAAATTCAAAGTATTCAAAACTCGGTGAAAATGACATCATTGCGAAGAGCAGGTTGCAAGATTTCCAACGACGTAAATGACTCGTCAAATGGAGTTACGGATCAAAAGATATTCACGGTCAAAGTTTGGTCAACCTAGCCCAGTCAGTAGGGGATGAGTTAACATCCGTACTGTTGACGTCAACATCAGTACGAATGATGTCAACATCTATATAGTGTACGTGGCTCACGCATGAGGTGATCCATGTCAGGCTGACATCAACATGACATCATCATGGTGATGTGGCAACACTAGAGGCTGCCATGTGTCACTCGTTTTTGGCTTTTTCGGGTCAATCCGTAGACCAATGAAAAAGTGCCACGTGACAGTCCCTACAACCATGTGGCAGATTGTATGGGACATGGCAGGTGACATGGCAGGATGATGTGATAAGCTGACATGGAAAATGATGTGGCCGGGTGACTGTGCAAGTGGATGACGTGGGCCAATAAATGGTCACCACATGGCTGTGAGAAAATGCTCAATGAGGTCCAACAACTGGAAATCCAAAATATGTATTTATATATGAAGTCTGCCAATTCTGGCGGTGGTTCCACCAGATTTGGTGGAATATCTCGCCAAGCAATCAACGAACCGCCATATTTAAACTTGCATCCCACCAAAATGTTAATCGGTTCGCAAAAAATAGTGGTACTGCTAAACTAGTGGCATATTCCTTGTTATAACATTAGTTCGCCAGTGTTAACGCGCCATACTTGGTTAACAATCCACTAGTGTTAACGGAGGATCCCAAAAGGGGAGGCCCTCAGGTTTGACCCCGAGACCTCCCCCAATAGCCAAGCCTTAAATCACCTCCGCCAACYGTTGGGCCAAACAACCCCATTGCTTATACCGCCCACAGTTATTATTTAAATTTTGAAATTCGCCAGTGCACGGGGGGAAGGAGCAGGGCACGCGACAGTACGATCAAGCACAATTTTCGAGACAATTTTTTTATGAATTAATTATAGGTTGCAGGCACACAAACCGAGACAAATTTTCTCTTGGGCTTGGGAGTGACAAAGTCAGATTGAGGCGTGGAGACAATCATTTTTGGGTAATTCGATGCCATGAATTCAATGGTGTTGTTTGTTTTCTGATCTGAGCAAAGCTTCTACAACTTAATTCTAGAATGAGGTATACTTATGTATTTTGCCAAATTCTTTTGCTGAGTTAATAAAAAGGCCTACCATTTGAGAGCAAGACCCAGAGACGTAGTCCACCAGGGACGAATTCCATTATCAAGTTTTCATGTTCAGATTTGATGCTTGTCTCTTCATTATTGAGTTTTTTCTTCTTTAATGGTGCACTTTAATTTATGCTCATTTAATACAATTCTTTATAAGTCACTTCGATGAAAAGATTTTGGATCATTTTGTCATCCCTTGACATGTACCCTTTTGGGGATGCATATTTGTTCTGTGAGGATTTCCAGCCACTGCTACACTCAGATTTTGACAGACACCAGACCATGGTCAACCTAGAGAAACACGGGGCTCACCCTACCAAACAGAAGTGTTATCACATTGAGACCTTAGGCACAGATTTGTACATATAAAGAAGAAGCAAGACGTTCTAAGTATGGAAGAAGAGTCTTTCTCTAGGCCAGAGTTTGTCCCTTACTGCATATCTTCTTCTCCGGGAAGCCATGCAATCTTCTTCCGATCTCTCATCTCCTTTTAATATTCAACAAGCAATGCATCTTTATGTGTGAATGAAGATGAACCATTGTCTTTATACGATAGTCCTCTTCAGAGATGGGTTGATCAAGCTTGTGGCCATCACTTTAGGCAGGATTCCTTGGATGATTAAAGTTGCGGTTATTATTTCCAACATGATTTCCTCCCTCCCACCCATTTCCATGAGCTTCATTTCACGATTGATTATATATCTATTTATGCTCATGATCATTTCGTGCTTGACTTATCTTTCTTATTCTACATAATCAAGCACAAGGGGAGATACTTTGACAAGATGATAAATTGGTTGCACTGGTTGTATGATTTCACTTGACATCACCTATTGCTTGACCTTCAGGACCCCAAGGCCCCAGATAAGTAGGTAGGTCATCTTGATTTCCTTCCACTTGCATCTTGATTGCTCATATTAGTTTAGATGCATTTTGTTGATGTCGATGGACTAAAGTGTCTCCAACACCAATATCTCGACCTCCCGTGGAACTAGGCAGGAAGAGACGAGAAAGTTACCCTGGGTTTAGAGCCCCGACAAGAAAACACATTAGACTTTAAGCTAAATCTCCTCTAAGCTAAAGTCCAAGCATGAATTCCCTTTTGCTTTGTATTTTTTATAATATTTAATTTTTATGGATTTTGTAATTTATGATTTTTATGCTTTAGTGTATGAGTTCATAAAACTGAAATAACAAAGTTAAATAAAAACTTAAAAGAAATTAAACAACTAAATAAAATATGTACAAGAAAAAAATCTAATATTTTTATATTCATTTTGTAAGAAAGTAAACTAAGACAAAACTAATGAAGAGTTAATGAAAATATGTTAATGCTAAAGTGAAACAATTAAAAGAAAAGGTATATTAAACAATAAATTAGTTTAAAGACTACATAAATAAATTATAGTAACTGTAGTGATTTGATATTTTTTTTTTTAATTTTCTTTTAAAAAGTAAAAAGTAATAAATAATAAGAAAACTAAAACTATAAAGTAAATAAAAAAGTAAAATTTTTTTTTACATATTCAAACTAGTTAATAAAAATAAAATGAAAGAAACTTATATACATAATTTTACAAAAGTAATAAATTCATTAGTTTGTGTTATTTTAATTTATCTTTTAGTCATTCTAGAACAAAGTTACAATAGAATGAACAAGAACAAAAGAAGAAGAACGCTGAGCCAAAATGGAATGGAACAATGGTGGTGATAACACAAGGTGAGAACCTGCATATCAGAAACTGAAATAAAATCAGGCCTAAATACAACAAACTGACAAGTAAACCATTCACCTTATGAAAACCAGCAAAGAATCTGATACATCAAAGAATCCTGTGATTTTGGCCATCTTAGAGGTGAAAGCACTCAACGCGAGGTATGTCAGTAACCAATTCGTCCAATATATAGATTCGTGCAATCTCATAATTACGATATAATCCTTATCAGGTTTTCTTTGTCCTATATGGTAGTTTTGGAATAAGTGTCTACACCATTGTGATGTGAAAGTTTTAGCAGCAACAACTCCGTTCATAGATCTTCTATTTCGTCATCGGCCTTGTTATCAACATCGGATTCACCTTTCTACTGGAGGCACCGTAAGTATTATCACAACTTCACCACTTTTCTTTCGCAATTGAGTGATCAATATCGCCTTTGTATGGATTGAACGGTCCACTTGCACTCGAATCCTTTCACTGTTTTAAGCTTTTCTCGATTTTCTTCTTGAGCGATCCATGTTTGCAACCATAATTAGTAAACTCCTTATCGCCTTCTCGATTTCTTTGCTGCTGTTGAAGTCCACCCTTAATTTGAACACATTGAACGTGTACCGATTTCAAATATACCTCACTAATATTTGAGAGACTACCATGTTATTTAAACCACACATAAGCTTGGACTTTACACTTTACTCACTAATATTTGAGAGACTACCATCTTATTTAAACCACACATAAGCTTGGACTTTACACTTTACTAGGCGTCATACGATTCGATCCATTCTTTGATAGCTATATACTATTGCTTTTGACATGGCATGGAGATAATACCAAAGCCATAACTCTCTAAAAAAACATGACATAATTAAAATATTGAATGAAGAGACACTTATTTTGGAAAAGTGGGTCATGAAGTAGTGCGTTGGGTTTATGATGTGGAATTTATTAATCCCACGGTGAGAGGTATGCTTTGAAAAGTGAGGATGTTAATATAATAATAATGACATGGACACCACTCATTTTTAAAACCTTTATTAACTTTTTTTAAATGATATATTAAAATAAAAGAGTTGTATGTTAGGTTTATTACATGATGGTATGGGACATCATAGGGTGACTTTACAATATAGAGTAAACTAATTGGAAATTTTTGTTCTTAAATGATGTGAAATAAAAGATGGTTACATATAAAAATATACATGTTATCCTTTGATATGGTAAAATGCCAAGGTCATTACTTCAAGACATGATAGGCATGAGAAATATATTTGGATCCAGATTATGTGTAGAAATGATATGTGTAGAAATGATAAGGTTAAAAATGCGGAGAGCCCCAAATAAATAAGCCATATGAGTGATAGGTCAAATCCACAATAATTTCATCAAGTGCATTGCATCAATTTTAATGACTGTGTGAAATTTTGCACAATTAGTGTGATTCGAGGGAGAGCCTGACAATGCTTTGTCGGCTAAAATCTTGCTGAGCGAAATGGTCATCAACACATTTCATTTTTCATTTTTCTCTACTTGCATATTGATTTCATGCTTAGTTTAGAATTTTTTGAAAAAACACTAAATTTTCTTTTCTATATTAGTTTTTGTTTGGATTTTGATGTATATGGACAAAGAGTGATATAACCTCCCTAGATTTTATGGTTTTTGTTTCAGTGTAGGCACAAGTCTACCAGGATATGTTACGGTTCCCATGCGCTCTATGAGGAACACATGTTCCCAAGTAGGAGCCAGATGTTATCCCCATTTTGTAGGAAAACTAAGGAGATCATGTCTTGAGGCCCTTAGGTTGCAGATATGGAGTGCCAAGAGACTACATGACCAACAATGACCACTTGCTACAAAATTTTTTATGAGCAACAATAGATAAAATTTGGAAAGACGTCAAGATCAGACAAACGATTTTGCAGAACTGATTGCAGCCAAACCGTGAAGAATTAGAAGAAACGGTTGAAAACCCAGAACCAAAATGGACCCATTTACCTTCCGCTTAAAGATTTTCTCAAACAAATGCATGATTTGAGAGATATTTTGGTCTCTTTTAGAGACAAATTTCATGTGGCGGAAATTAATAGTGATGCCCAGACTGTTCATTCATTTTATAAATATATGAAAAAGATCAAAGCCAAAGGGATCCAAGAATTGGAGAGGAGGATTTTAATCCTTTCTCTTTTGTATATTATTGCTTTTGTAAATTTTTTATTTCTTTTCAAATGGAGTAATGGATGGCTGGAATCTTTGGGAGAATGGACGAATATTTTCAAAAAAGAATATGGAATTCCAGGTTGCTTAACGACTTTTGTCCTGTAAGTAAAATGGTTTTATTTCCATTATAATATATTTATATTCTTTGAATAATTGATTATGCATTGATTTAAATAACTTTAGTCTTTTTTATCAATACATGGTTAATTATTATCATTTATGTATTAATTTTTCCAATCCTTAAAGTCTATTATCCAAACAATTTCTTCCAAGCCTACATAATGGACAATTGGTTCCAAAAACTTAATAGAACAACATATATGCATTTTCGCTTTAGCCTTTTGTTTATAATATTGTTATTTATGTTTTTTTTAATCTTGTTACATGTGCAGGTCTGATATCTTTAAATTAAATGATCTGTGATGTGTAGGAGGTTTATATTATAAATATCATCTATCATTTGCTTCATCAAAATACAAATGTTGTGATTATATCTTTGATTTAAATAATGAGATTTATCTTTGAATTTTAAATTGAATGATAAAATGCATAGATTGCTTCCAGATTTATCTTGTTGTAATCATGTATAATTATGAGATCACGGGTTTATGTTTGTGTTTCATGTTCTGTCATTAAAACTTAAGCTGTCAATACATGTTCTGAATTTATTTAGAACAATCATAAGGTTCATTGCAGATTTCTCTCTTGGACATGGCAGTTGGATGTTCACCACTCATGCAGATGCTTGGATACACCTCACTAATTCACTGATATGATAGCTTCTTTGTATTTTCCTGTCATTTACATATCATTGAAACTAGAATGTATGGTTCAGCTTTGACTATCCACATGTTCATGTTTCATTAATTTTTTTTGCAATATTCTTTAAATTTATAAAAAAAAAACAATAAATATTTTTATGTGCTTTCTTTATCTGCTTCCTAGAAGCAATCATTTTTCACATCGATTTTCGTAAGTTTCTATTAAAACTTCCATCTTGTAAATCATGTAAATAAACGAAACTTGTATATCTTTTGTTTAAATACAACTACTATAATTACATTTGAACATATGTACATATATATAGTGTGTTTAGTAATTAGTTAATTATTTTTCTCTTTTATTCGTTTCTTTTGGGATTCTTAGATTGACTAACGGAGCCATTAAACCCGTCAGAACGAGTTACACCAAACAACTTGGGTTATTTAGACAACCCCAGACCGGACTTGTTCTTCCAGTTGATGGACGACCAATTTTGCCCGTCAACAGGATTGTAACATGAAACCCAAAGTGAATGACGATAAGTTTCCAATCCAAATGGTAGAAAGTTCATCATCCTATGCAATTTGTTCATTATCGCCATTCATTGTGGGCTACTTTCATTGAAGTGATACTACGATTCAATGTTAATATCCCTCTTTCTGCACTTTAATTCATCCAATCCTCCTAGTCTTGGCCCTCATTCTCCACAAATTGCACATTGTGGGCTACTTTCATTGAAGTGATACTACGATTCAATGTCAATATCCCTCTTTTTGCACTTTACATCATCCAATCCTCCTAGTCGTGGCCCTCATTCTCCACAAATTGCAGCCCTATCATTGGCGCTTGCTCGCAAGATCAAACATTAACATTAAAAAAATTGGTATCAACAGCTGTAATCAAACTTCAATGTGAAATCCTTGTAGTTGGGACAAAATTAATTTTCAGCAGCGACATTATTTACTTAGCTACTAGAGTAGATCAGCCTTGTTATACAAAGCATGTTAGTTAACACAAATTTTCCCTATGCAAAGCTGGTACTTAGTCCAGCCTTTTCCCACGTGCTGCCTGAAACCCGCAGAATTCTGAAAGGACATAGTGAGAGAATGAAACTCAAGGGGGCCTATGGCTGGCAACTTTGCATGTCAATCACTTGGACAATTTTCAATTCGCCATCAATCAAAGTTTGCTACAATTGGTTTTTCTAGCCAAAAATATTTTCTAAAACCATGCAAAATGCAGTTGTCCATGGCCTTATTTAGAATTTTTTGTTGTTTTTTTATGTTTTCTGTCATGATATGCTTCAATCATTTCCAGGATCAGCAGATGCCACGAACATATTTCTTACTAGGCTTCAATAAATTATAAATGATAATCCGACTTAATAAAATAATTTCACAATTTGTCAATATTTGGTCAAGACATATAGAAAAACTATATGCTAATGTTTAAAATGGTCCAACGGAGATTGCCTCTTTCTTTCTATATCTCTCTATATATATCATAGCATTTATGACTTCAGGATTTTGTGTGATTGCTGCTATCATAGAAGTCTATATGAGGCGACAGACATATTCCCTTTCAGTCTTCATCATTTAAAGTTAAATTTCACCTGGAGCACGTACCGCATGCGTATTTGTTCCACATTGTAAACAATAAATTCATTGTACAAAAGTGAAGCCTGGAAAATAATTCAGATTGTCAGACCAGGTTATCCTGCCACTTATTAGTCAATTACTATACCATCAGTAAATTGAAAATTCAATGTAGCCATGCTTTTTCCTTTACAGTTCTATACATAGTCATGTTCCATTTTTGCTTTTTCAGTTCTATAAATAGCCATGTTTTATTACACAAACATAAAATATAGGTGCATATAACTAAGACCTGTTAGACAAATTGTGTTTACTTAATGGACTTGCCATCTGATCTAACTACCATGCATTGAAAAAGCAGTTATAAACTTATAAATTATTTAAGCACACAATAATAAGCAGTTATAAACTTATAAATTATTTAAGCACACAATAATTATTTCCCTTCACATTCTACTTCAATCCTTAATTCCCATTAACTTCATTGCTAATACTATCTGCCTCTGACTCTTATTTTATAGAAACTCTTTGCTCACTCCCTAGACGTGAAGATTATAGTCAAATTTACCCAATTTTGTTTGCTACCACATTGGTTATCTTTAAAAAACAATGAAAACAAGACTGGGAATGTTTTATCTAAGACTTAAGTTATGAACCGTTACCCACCAAGTTGCACTAGGATGGACTTGTAGTTGAGCCTCCAAAGATTGAACATGGATATGTTCAAAACCAAAGTTCATAAGTCCAGCCGACCAATTTGGTCACCTTTTTTCTTCTTCTCTATAGCGCATTTCCATCCCCCCATGGGGCATTGTAATAAGATGAATCTAGCACAATGAATTTGTAAAAAGCTTGGCCTCCCAAGACGTAATCATGAGTGCATAAGTGTTTTTTTTACTCATTAATTATTTCTTGCTTGAATTCATTTTTAAGTGAGTTATAATTTTGGAGTATTTTTACCATGCTAGCCATCAATATAGAGTCATATGGAAATTGCGCTAAGTCTCCCCTAGGATTTTTTAATGTTTTCAGTCAATAAAAAATTTCTTGCAAAACAGGATAATTTCATTGTAAATAAGTCATAAGTTAGGAAAGTGGTACTAGGAAGCATTATATGCCTTGAGGGTATTTGTTTTTACACTCAGAATATCCACTTTACCTAAGTAACACCTTTTTGAGGGTAAATAGTGATTATTTAATTACTTAAAACCACTTTCTCTAAAAAAAGTCAATAAAAAACAAAAAATAATAAAAAATCAGCAAGCCTTTAATTGAGGAAACATGTTGGGGACATGTTTCTCTCATGTCTCGAGTCCAAGAGAGAGGTGGCAAGTTAACTATGGAGGAAGGCGAGTTAAGTGTTGAGGTGTCCAAGGGAGGAGATCCCAAAGTTGGGACTCAACTTCCCCTTGCATACATGGTGCAATATTGAGGAGGGGTGTCAATCCCAAGAGGGATGACTTGCCCTCTACTCCTATCTCTTCACATGTGGGGAGTTCTACCTCAAGCAACCTTCTCAAATGAGGCGAGTCATCTCCCTCTCTTGGAGAGGTGTCAATTCATCTCTCCCTCACAATGCCACTCGCCTCTCTCATGCAAGTCTCCCTCTTCCACTTGTCACACGATTTTGAATTGGGATCTTCACCCAAATTGCTATTTAAGCAAGCCTTCTCCTCCATTCTTTGGTTAATGGGAGTTTGGTCTTGGCTTGATGTACTATTGATGTAATATTTTCATTGCTATTAGAATAAATAAGACTTTGGAGGTCATATGGTGGCTTGGATAGTGTGTGGATAATTGTCATGTGCTAATGCTTATGAGCTGACATTGTTTTATTTCATTTGTTTATGCCTAAGTCACCTGAAACGTCCAAAAGGGGCCAAGTGTCTGTATCTATGATGTCCACGTGAAGACACGTTACGGTACGTGTCGGACATGTGATCAATCCGTGTCATGAGTGCAGGACACATCACCAAACCATGTCAGACACCTTCCTGAGGACATGTCACGATTTTGAGACACATGTTCTGTGTAAAGAATCTCGCGGGAGATAAAAAGGGTTTTGTTTTGTGATTGTAGTTGTTCATTTGACTTTTGAAGAGCCCGTGATAGGTTTGTGGAGGAAGATTGACACCGTTTGCATGGAGGAGGACTATGGATTGGGCATAATCAACATCACTTAGTCACCTTGGATTGGACAGTGATGCTGATTATGACATGGACGAGGATTATTGACATTGACAGTGACTCTAATATCTATGAGATATGAGATTCCTACCTATTATGTATCTAGATTCTACTTTATTTTTTATTTTGGAGTGGAATTCTCTCAGCATCTATGTAATACATTTTTATTTTGATGACTTAAAGGCTAAAGTTAATGAGAAATCTGCAAACTGCTATTTAGTATTTATGGTTCATTCACAATGGTTCTAAATTCTAATGTTACATGTATCATATCATTGTATAATTTGTATCATGTATCAGTATGTCTATGTTCTATGACTATGATGTTTAGAGTTTGATTGATTTGTATGATGTATCTTTTTAGGAGTTCATGATGTATCACTGATCAATATCTACTATCAATATTTTGTCTATTTCAGTAATTTTTAACTTATATATATATATATATATATATATATATATATATAACGTGTCCCCCATGTCCTGATTTCACGGGTCGTCATGTCCATATCAGATACTCGTATTTACGTGTCCTCCGTGTTCCATGTCTTCGTGTCAGGTGACTTAGGTTTATGCAAATTTGTTGAGGTTGGGCTTTGTAGAAGTACTATTACTCATTAAGAATACGATTATTAATCTTGCTTGATTTCTTAATCCTATTGATTATCTATTTAAGAGATTTAAATGTGTATTTTATGTTTTGCTTGACTAATGTGCCATTGAGTCTCTTTTGTAGGTAACACCAAAATTTAACAAGTTTCTTGCAAGTGTTATGAAGCTTTTGGAATCTAACTTTGGAGGATTGGATGAGCTTGCTTGCTTCTACCTTTTGTCCAAAATCTTGAGGACAAATCCCTCCTCTTTTCACCAAGGAGACCCCATCACCCAAGAAGTTCCAAACTCAAGCTTACACTTTCTCTCTTTCACAAAATCTTAATTTTCTTTGGTTACTTTTACTTGCATACATTAGTTAGATTTAAATTCAAATTGAAAGATTAGATTTAGTTTCCTTACTTATGCATGCATGCTGTTTAGATCTAGATTCAAGCTTCAATTCATTATCTAAAAGCTAGATCTAAAGAAAAAATCAACTTTTTAGCAAGTACTTCATCTAAATCTTTTAAAGCTAATAAGTACTGGTTCCAAAATAATGTCCATGTTGGATGGTTTCTGGATACAATCAAGTGTTGGTGAGGAAGGAGGATCAAAATAAGACAACCTTCACCACACCATGGTCAAGATGGGAGATGTAGGGTATCAAGTGGTCTTTTATAGATTCCACTATGATGCTCATAGCATTGATGTCATCGTCTTTGAACTTCTCCATAACTGCAACGTTTTGCGGTTCCTTCTTCAAATACTGGTTCCACGATCTTTCCTTTCATGATATTCAACACTTTATTCTTGGCAAGGATGCGGTCGATCCATGTTTTCCACGCTCTGAAGTTAGAAGCTCCATCTAACTTGTTCTCTGACTTCATAGAGTAAGTCATGGCTGCTTTGATTTGGTCAACCCTAGATTTAACCAAAAACTCAAACTTGACGTCTTAGCTTGCTGAGTGTATCAGGAGATGCACTAGGCTAGGGCACACTGATCTATCCAGAGATTAGGTCAATCCCTTCACTTAAGGTGCCTCAACGAGAGGATTAGGGTTTCTGCAACAGCACCTGCTAGTAACCCTAGCGACAGTGCTATGGTGACTGCTCTTGCTAGAAACCCTAGCAACAGTTCTTCAACGAGCTTAATATCCTCACGACTATGTTTCCTTCCAGCGGTTAGACTGAATGAAGGAGGTGTGGGCCCATAACCTGTTAGAATATAATGGATGTGCTTGTTTTACCATTGACAATATCTCTATTGTCACCCAACCATAGGCTGAAGCCACCCTCCGAGCACCTTAACCTTGACAGAGAATCACTCTGGAAGCAAACCCTAGGCTAGATAGCCAAACAAGGGTAGCGCACCTTTCCCCAACGATAGTGCACCAACAAGAGCTGATCAGATAGTCCAAACCCTAGCCAAGAGATATTCCAATCCAAAACGTAACTGCTAGCTGCAGCAGCTGCACCGACAACTCTCCTCCAAACCTGCGCACAAAACTGGGCACTGCAGTGCACACAAGTGCTGCTCTGCAATTCTGAGACTGCCTGCCAGAATGAAGACTAGCCTCTTGTATTTATAGTAATTCTGGCTAACTGCCTGAGCCGACTTCTCATTCTGGTTATCTGTCTGTTCAGTATATTATTATTTCTTCTGGTCGACTTCTTCTCTTGGAGGCTAATAACCTAATATAAATTATCTTCTTGAGCCGACAAGTTTTCTAGGGTTATTAGCCAACTCATTAGGGTTTCTTCTTGCTTCCCGGAGTATTCTATTCTCGTCAGGTTTACACGTGGAGGTAAATACCTCCCGCAGCTACCATAATATCAACACTTTGAGCAGTCATTCTCCACAAGAAAGTACAAGAAGACCCATCTACACCATTATAGAAGCCCTAGAAAGAAATTGAAGACCCAAGAAGAGAAGTCGGCCCCACCAGTACAAGACAAAAAAACAATAAAAAAATTGAAGACCCAAAAATAAGAAGTCGACCCCAGAATGGCGCCTAGATCAATATAAATACAGGACTGACTAATTTCATTTTGACAGTCAGACAACTCCTTCTACAGTGCGCACAAGGCAATTGCAACTGCAGTTTTGGTAGTTTCGTTATTTTTGGGTTACTGGTTATCTTAGATAGTGTGCCACACTTGGAGAAGCTCTTGCTTGGTTATTCTTGGTCATCTAATTGAGGCGCTAGGTCTTGGTGATGCTGGCCTTCGGGAGGATCCTTTTTGTATGGCATTTTGGCTATTGATGGTGATGTATTGGTAATATCTTGGACTAAATTCTTCTAGAGAAAGGTTGTTGGGTTTTCTCCCAAGTTTGGGTTTCCCAGGATAAACTCTTGTGTTCTTGTGTCTATTGTGCATGGTTAATATTTCTAGATCTTGTTATTTCCGCTAGATTGTTATAGTTGAGACTTTTTGTGTATAGTTATTCTATGATAATTGATGTATGTGTTGACCGCCTATCCAACTAGGGGGTCAACTCCATGTACCATGAAGATATGCATCATTAGATGCTAATATGTCGAAGACAATTTGGTTCTTCTGGGCAATTTATGCCTCCAACACAAGTTTTTGTAAACAAAATTTCCACACCCCTGCGTGGGTTAATAATGTAATAGGTCTGCATGGGTCATAATTAGGTTAGTTACTTTGGGATTTTTTCATTAGGAGAGTTCCTTTCATCGAGGGTTTTTTATCCTTGGGTTATTAATTGGGCTTTTCAACCTTAATTAATTTCCCTTGAGTTTTTCCCTCCCACTAGCAATAATTCCTCCAAAGTGGTGAAAGGCGTTCTAATGGGGTTATCTTCTGGTAACTATTGTTTAGGAATGATATAAATGACCATGTATGACATCTTAGAAAGTTTCGTGGAATTTCGTCGAGTCTAGATAGATTTTATTTTTTTTAATTAATTTAATTAATTAAATTTTCCTAAGGTTGGAAGTTTAATTATTTAATTAATTAATTATTTTTGAGCAAATATTGTAAAAACCGGGTCTTTGGGTTTTTGATAGGGGTATTTGTGCTCAAAAGAAATGGAAAGACCCCCTACACCCTTGGACTAAGTTCCAGCTCAGTCGGACAACTTTTGCTAGGTGTTTGTCCACCAGGAGTCTCAGTCAGTCAAAACAACAATTTTAATTGCTAAGTCATGACATTGATAAAATGTCATTTTTGTAATTTTGAGTTAATGGGATGATGTTAAGATGGGTAAAGGTAAGAGAGATGTTTCCTAACCTAAACCAACCTAGACCAACTTAAAACAACCTTTTACACCCCCTCACCCACTCACATCACTTGAACCCTCACGCCCCTAGGGGGATTTGTGCCCCCCTTGCTTGGTGAAACGTTGTAACTTAAATTGCAAGGGGTGGTGGGCCCCTCTCTCATAAGGTGCGCCCTTCTTAGCCTCCCATGTAACCCTCATTCATAACCCCACCTCCTACAACTCACATCCAACTCATTTGCCCTAGACAAAACCCTAGAGTTGCGCCCCCCTCCTTGGGATTCTCTCTTGTGCTTGGTGGTGGACACTTGGCATTGATCCAAGAGGGGTAACTTTGCCTCTCCAAGTATAAATGGAACCCTCTCCTCCCTCATTTCTTGACCATATCTTGAGCTAGTGTTATGCTATTGGATCTCCATCTCATCCCTCTCTCTCTCTCTTGCTCATCTTGCATCCACCCACATTACTCTTGAGAGTGTTGGAACAATTTATTGCTGCAAGACTCTCCCTTTGGATTAATAAAGAAACTTTGGAGGATTTTTGAAGCAACAAAGAGTACTCTTGTTTCTTCTTGCACATGAGGTGATGTTGTGACTTCGATATCTTGTGTTGTATTGTATTTGCCCCACTTGTCACTAGGGCAAGGACGTGTGGATAGTTGTGCTAATCATAGTTAGTTTGCTTCTCTTTTTCAACCCTCTTTGGCACAATAAAGGTAGGCTTGCCTCCACCTTGTGCCATTGTAAGTGGTTTGTCCCTTTGTCTTTCTTTTCAAGTTAGCTAGGTTAGTTATGTGTTGATGGTTTACTTATGCTTAAATGATTAAAATATTCTAGAGGTAGATCTCATACACATACTAAATCTTAGCTTAAGCCTTTAAGGCATAACCTCATTTACATGTTTTAGATTTCTTCAAGTTTCATTACACATGGTCTAATCCAAAATACACATGATTTAATGCAATGATAGTGGTTTAAAAAATAATCCTTTTAACTTGCAATCAACTCATCTTTAAGGCCAATTGCCATTATCTAATTATGAAGTATATGGGGGGCATGTATGTGGTGTAGGGACACACTTTTGTTTCAGCAAACACTTTTCATCTCTTAGCACTTTATCTTAATGCAATAACATTCATGGTTAAGTGGTGATAAGCTAAAGCACTTTTTCCTTTTCTTTGGCAAGTTGTTCTTGCCTTTCATAGCATTCATTTATCTCATGTTTCTTCATGTCTTAAGGCTATAATCACATGGTATAAGGATAACCTTTCAATTCAGCTTTATTCTCAAGTTTCTTACATTGTTTCAATGCTATAATTTCATGGTTTAAGAACACTTTCGTACCTGATTGAAGTTTCGGTTTTGGGCCTAATTCACTAATTTTGGACAAGTAAAAGTCACTAAAACACTCCTAAATACACCTAAAAAACTTAGTCGTAAGGCATAATAATATATTAGACTTAATAAGACACCTAAATTCACCATCTTCGCCATCTAAAACGGGGCTTGAGGAAGGCAACGAAAGGTGCTAGGCTTGGGACAGTCTCACGACGCGCGGCGTCCTTTCCGGGAGTACTTGGGTTTTTAGGGTTTATCTGTGAAGCTAGGGTAGGCCTCGTTGCCTCACTTCTTGAGCATCCAACAACCATTTGGTAATTGGGGGAGGAGGATTTTGGTTCAACACTTACTTAGGGGGGCGGAATTAAAATCTTTAAAATCTTTAAGCAACCCTTAATCCACTTAGTGTTTTAGGCAATCACTTTCTCGGGTACATCTTATGGTTGTTTAAAACATTGCTTGCAAACACTTATTTCTTTCATTTTCATGTGCAAGTAACATCTCTTTGCTTTGTGGGATAATTAACTAAGTATTGTTGAACATTTGTTCTTTCAAGTATTTCTTTTCATGCTCTTTATGGTGTGATCCCTCAAGAGATAGTGCATCCCATTTGGAGGCATCATCTTGTTGGATCTTGAGTGTTGTGGTTGTCATTGAAAAGCAGTCCAATAGAGTAAGTGCTATTGGGGCATGCTTGGCTTAATGTGGATGATCTTCATGTTTTAAATATATTTGAATACCTACACATTAAAGCACTTGGTTATTTTTGTCTCTTGTATATCTTGTATCTCTTGTTCATAATTGTTGTATATCTATCATTCATTATTGGTTGTAAGTAACTTGTAAATCTTTTGTAATCTAACACCCTCAAACTTTAGTTAACCCATAGCCCAATCTTTAGGCACTAGTCTTAGTTGCCCTAGGAAAAGGCTTGTTTCTCATCTTTATTATTGCATCTTGCATTTGTTGCCTTTGCATCATAGGTTACACTTTTCCCAAACCCTCTAACAAATTAAAACCAACTCCTACAACTTCAAGTTTAATCTTGTCTAGTAACTAGGGTCTACCCCCCTTGGCTTCCCTAGGAGTAAGCCTAGACGGAAGAGGTTCAAGTCAAAGTGACAGCGTGGGTTGTGAACCTAGGCATTGTGCCTCCAAGGACACAATGCCTCCAACTCAAGAGGTAAGGAAGCCTCCACAAGAGAGTTTATGGGGCCACATATAAGTTGACGAGGTTGACCTTAACCATTACCTAGTATTATAATAAAAGAGTACATTAATGACACAACATGTGTTGACAGTGGCTCTAAGGATTACACCATTCTCAACAAGTTTAGTCAGCTAGCAGTATGGTTATATCAAATTGGCCTGCTTAGTATTCTCCTAAGTTAAGTTATCTGGTGACTGTAATGTTTTACAATATATTTTAATTTAAGTATTCAATTTCTAAAAGGTTTAATTAACTAGGACATACATGTGAAAATTAAATAGTACAGAAAAATACAGTTGTCAACTTACTCGTGTAGCAGATTGCATTTTTGGTGTTCCCAATGGAACAACAACTCCATCAGGAAGACTGCAAAATTCTGATGGATCAGGTGCCGTTTGACCAACTCCTTTTGTACTGCACAAGAAATAAAACTGTCAAGTTATAAAAGAGTTTTGGTGTTTCATAAATGCACATATTGAGTACACCGTATATCTATTTTTATATGGATAATGTTATTTATCATAATCTAAGTAGGAGAAACACTGCCAGTACAAACTAACAGAATAATGCATCGAAAGAAAATTAATCTACAAGAGTTACATAGCATGATTGATTAAAGCCATAGCATAATCTTATTTTCAAGGTCAGCACAAATAGCCAACCCAATGTCTGACTAAGAAGCATTAATGGAGAGAAAGGGATAAAAGATAGCTTCAAGGTAATAATGTAAGTAAAGGTATACGACAAATAAAAATTAGAAGTAAAAAAATCCATTAAATCATGTTGATGTTTGGTAGCTGCGGGAGCAACCTTTCCTCCGATGTAAACCTATCTTAGATGCGGAAAGATTTTGGAAGTCCAGGAAGACCATTAAACAACAAGAAGTTTCTAGAAGACAAGTTGGTTCACCCATGAATTAATTAAAGGCTCACCCAGGAATTAATTAAGTTAATTAAGACTTCCAAATGAGAAGTCGGCCCAAGCAGAAGTGACTGGAAGATTATAAATAGGAGACGTCTTGGCTCATTTGGAGACACAACACACTCTCATTCACTGAGGTAAAAGGTCCGCAATTCTAAGGAAGGAAGGGTGATGCAGTAGCCTAGTCTTGGAGCTATTTTGGTGGTGATCTCTCTCTCTTGTGTGCTATCTCTCCTAGAGGGTGCGCTACCTCTGTATGGTGCTATTGCAGTTGTGGAGCTACTGCTAGGTGCTAGCCTTGTGCTAGATTTTGATTCTTGTCAATAAGCTCTAAGGAGCTGGTGAATGGTTGGACTTTCTGAAAGGAATTCATCTAAGAAAGGTTGTTGGTTTTTTCCCCCATTTGGGGTTTTCCCAGGATAAATCTCTTGTGTACTTTGTCTACTATTTATTTTGTTGCTATGGTATAATTGTTAATGTTAACTAAGTAAACAACTCTACTGCTCTATAAGTAAAGGAAAATCTAACAGGTTATAGGCCCACCCCACGTTGCCATTGCGCAGTAACCCTATCAAGCTAGTTTTAGCACTATCCCAAAGGCATTGGGACTACCCTTTACACAAAGCAGTGTGCCCTAGAACACCTCCTGCAACACTCAATTTGTAGATTGAAGGAATTTGAAAATTGCAGAAAATTCCCAAGCTAGGATTTCCATCGACAGAATGTCTACTCGCATGAGAGTAGAAGACAGATTGGATGGAGCAGACAACTTCAGATCCTGGAAGCATAGAACACAACACATTCTAGAAGAGAATAAATTATTGGATCACGTCAAGAAGATGCTTCCAGAACCCAAAGAGGAAGAAGCAAAGGCGAAATTCAAGAAGAATGAGGTCAAGGCCAAGAGGATCTTGACAGACTCAATCAAGGATCACTTGATACCCAATGTATCAGAACTAAACACTGGAAAGGAGATGTTGATGCCCTAACCAGACTCTACGAAAGCAAGAACACCAGCTGAAAACTTACTCGACGACATCAACTCAGAAATGTGACTATGAACAAGTCAGAGACAATAGCCAACTTCTTTACAGAGATCTCACAGATCAAAGACCAATTAGCAACCATTGGAGATCCAGTAGAAGATGTTGAACTAGTAACCACTACACTAAATGGTTTCCCTCCCTATTGGGACCCATTTGTCCAAGGAATTTGTGCAAGAAGGAAGTTACCCAAGTTTGACAAGTTATGGGCAAATTGCTATCAAGAGGAATCTAGATTGATGTCCAAGAAACAAAAGATAGATGATGAGGAAAACCAAGCACTTCCAACACAAGTGAAGAAGAGAAAGGAAAGGGAAGAAGGCAGCCCAAGTGTTAATGTTTAAGCCATTATTATAGTTCTTTGCATTTCAATAGATAACAATAGCATAATACAAGATCACTGAGAAATACACAATCACAAGAGACACA
>SNQJ01S0005968.1:190250-215939 GCA_010110895.2 Picea sitchensis
ACACATTCACAAGAGACACAACATTTATCCTGGGAAACCCTCTAGGGGAAGAAAACCCAGCAAAACTTCCTTAGTATAGATAGCCAATACAATGCCAAGAGATCTCTATGCTAAAACAGAAAGTCCTCTCCAGGATATGCGCCACTCTCTCTCCTTTGCCGGTAACAGATTAGAACTTGTCTCTCAAACTGAGCAAGTGAGTTGTGATCAAATGAGGTGCTAGCCTCCTTTATTTATACAAGTCCTGGCACGTGTGAAGTGTCTCTTCACTGGCAGGGCCAACTTCTCAATCTGGGTGGGTAAACCCACCTTTATTATTTCTGGGTCTCTTAATTAACTGCTGGGGCCGACTTCTTATTCTGCCTATTACAATTGTCTTTTGACGAATCAACAAAAGGGGATTTGGTCCTATTACAATATTCGACATGATCAATCCACAATGGGGATTGATCCTATGAATAAGATATCAATAATAATAAGAATACTCTTTGCAGTTACATTATTTCAACAACCTGAACTATAAAGCATTACCAGTTTTGAGCAAAATGGTTACAGGTCTACCAGAAATCCAGATAGACCATGACAGAGTATGCAAAGGTTGTGCTCTTGGCAAGAATGTCAAGGGAAACTTTAGAAGCAGTGATAGCAGATCCAAAGGTATTTTGGATAGCATACACTTCGATGTATGCAGATAGATGACGGTGCCATCACTTGGCAACTTTGTATACTATGTGTTGTTCATAGACGACTATACCATGAAGACATGGATCTACTTCTTGAAAGAAAAAGATGAAGTCTTTAACAAGTTTCAAGAGTTCAAGGATTTAGTTGAGAATCTCTCTGAGAGGAAGATTAACGTTTTGAGATCTAACAATAGAGGTGAGTACACCTCAAAGGAGTTTAAAGACTTTTGCATAGAAGCAGGGATTAAGAGGGAGCTTACAACTCCCTACAACCCCCAGCAGAATGGGGTTGAAGAAAGAAAGAATAGATCCATAATAGAAGCACAAAAAGCGATGATACATGACTAGGTCCTACCCATGCACTTATGGGCAGAAGCATCAAGTACGACTGTATACATGCAAAACAGAAGCCCTCATAAGATATTGGGGAACAAGACACCTGAAGAGGTGTTCACCGAAAAGAAGCCATAAGTTAGTCACTTGAGGATTTTTGGTTGTCCAATGTTTATACATGTTCACTCCTGTACCAAACAAGATGAAGAAGAAGCTATCCTTTGAGATTCAGAGTATCTCATATGAAGATTGATCATAAGGAGCAGAAGGCTCCAAAGATGACCAAACATTAGAACAAGAACTCACATCAGAATTGTTCAAAGGCTAATGAAGCCACCTTGACAGGAAGCAGAACTCATTTAAAGCCTGACTCAATCTTTCATATTTAGATTTGGTATTCAACACCAAGTATACCCTGTAAGAGATGATGAGGTCCTTGTAGCCTCAGAAGAAATCAAGGATAAGCTTGATCTCATAAAGGATCAGATGAAGAGACAACTTCCAAGATTGGGAGACAGATGCCATGAGAAGACTAGATCGTAACTTCAGAGACTCCTAGGAGACATAAAATCTCCTGGAAGATTCCCTTGTTTCAGTGACAAAGAAGGAAGCCAGTCAGAAAGACTAGGATATGGATTCTTCCGTGAGACTAGAAGAGAAGTCAGTATTGACTTCCAATATTGATATATACAGATCAAACATGTTGCAGATGTACAAAGCCTGATGTGTGTCTAGAGGATTCTCCCAGCAAGAGGGAGAAGACTATGACGAGACACTTACTCCGGTTATTGAAAAAATAGTTCCAATATTTATAAAGACAACCAAAACAACCATGATTCATATATAGTATGCGATGCAAGGGGAGCAATCCCCATATTTAAAATTGAGTGGCAGTGGGTGTAGTACATTAGTTGGGTCATGGGGACATGACTACGATAAAATATAGAGTTACCTCCATGAAAGAAGAAGAGCTATCTTCAATATCAGTTATTGAGCCACTCTCGGTTTCAGATGAAGTTATTGCCATGATGGAGTAGAAGAGTTACTCCCAGATTTCAGTAGTCACAGTGAGAATGGAGCAATCATTCTCAGCTTTAGAGCAGGTGCAGGTGCAGAGTCCCAGTTCCAGAAGGAACAGTTGCAGAGAGAGTAGAGGACATACTCCCAGACAGTGAGACAGATAGTGCTTTGCAGAAAGCACATAGAGCTAGCACATGATTGTGCAGATTGAGTTGCAGCTGACCAAGTGTACCAAATTGGTACAATGTAATGTGAAAATTCGGTTTGAAGATTGAAGATAGAAAGGCTCAGATTTGCAGATTGAAGAAAGATTTGTACAAGTTGAAACAAGCTTCTAGAGTTTGATGTAGCAAAACTTACAGTTTCCTGAAGAGCTTGGGATTTACCAAGAATAAAGTTGATTCTAACGTTTATCTCAAGTTTATGAATGATGAGCCAGTGATGTAGATGATGTATCCTTGACAAGATGAAGAAAATCTCATCACAGATTACAGAAGAAGCTCGCCATAGAGTTTGACGGAAGACCCAAATGCATTATCTCTTAGGTCTTGAAGTTTGGCAGAGCATAGAGAAGATCTTCCTTAACCAAGGGAAGTATGCAGTTAAAATTGAAAAGGGTTGACATGTTGAAATGCAAATCCATGTACACACCCATGGAAACGAAGTTGGAGCTCTTGGTAGACACCTCGTCAGAATTGGTTGATGCTACTCTGTACATACAGATTATTGGTTCAGTGATGTATCTGACGAATACCAGGCTAGATAAATATTTTGCCTTGAGTCAGTATCCAGTAGAACCCAGACGTGTTCACATTGTTGCTGCAAAACATATGATGAGATACCTTAAGGGTATGTTGGATTTTGGTCTCTATTATACTAGAGATCATGACTTCAGACTGAGTGGTTACACCGATTCAGATTGAGTTGGAAGTATTTCTGACAGAAAGAGCACTTCAGGATGTTGTTTTAGTCTGAGGTCAGCCATGATCTCATGGCAGAGTAGGAAGCAATTCAGCATTGCTCTGAGCACGATAGAAGCAGAATACATTGTTGCATGTTCTGCTAGTTGTGAAGCCATATGGCTTTAGATGTTGTTGACCGATCTATTTGATCTGGAGATGGAAGCCACTGTGATTCTATGTGATAACCAAGTTGTATAAAAATGATGAAGAACCATGTGTTCCATGATGAGTCGAAGCCCATAGAGATCCGATATTACTTCACCCATGATATGATGCAGAGAGGAGCTATAAAAATCCAATATGTTGACACAAATGAACAGGTTGCAAATGTGTTGACCAATCCTTTGTCTCGCGTAAAGTTTGAGCACTTTCGAGACAAGATTGGTATAGTCCGAAAAGACCTCCCTCGAAAGGGGGAGTAGTGTTGATGATACTATAGTATCCTGACCAAAAGTTGTAGCTCCGTTAAGATTTTATATCCTAGGGAATCCTTTGATTCCTAGGCAAATCCTTTGGATCTGTTAGAGTACCACAAGATGTTGATGCCACTTCAGCTTCTTGCTGAAGATGATGATGTTACTTTAGCCTCATGCTAAAGATGTTGATGATGTTACTTTAGCCTCATGCTAAAGATGTTGATGATATTACTTTAGCCTCATGCTAAAGAAAATGATGATGTGTTGCTAGCCTTGTATTGTGATGCCAGCTTCATGTTGATGATGTACCAGCCTTGTGTTGTGATGCCAGCTTCATGCTGATGATGTACCAGCCTTGTGTTGTGATGTCAGCTTCATGCTGGTGATGTACCAGCCTTGTGTTGTGATGCCAGCTTCATGTTGATGATGTGCCAGCCTCGTGCTGTGATGATGTACCAGCCTCATGCTGTGATGATGTGCCAGCCTCGTGTTGGGATGATGTGCCAGCCTCATGCTGTGATGATGTGCCAGCCTCGTGCTGTGATGATGTGCCAACCTCGTGCTGTGATGATGTGCCAGCTTCGTGCTGTGATGATGTGCCAACCTCGTGTTGTGATGATGTGCCAGCCTCGTGCTGTGATGTTGTGATGCCAACCTCGTACTGATGATGTTGTATTGCCAGCCTCGTGTTGTGATGATGTGCCAGCCTCGTGCTATGATGTTGTGATGCCAACCTCGTACTGATGATGTTGTGTTGCCAGTCTCGTACTGTGATTCCAACTTCGTGTTGATGATACTGTGTAGCCAGCTTCGTGCTGAAGATTCTTAGCCTAGTGTTGATGTTGATGATGCTCCAACCTTTATGCTGTGTTGTTGTTGTTATTGATGATGAGAAAAACTTCCGATGATTTATAGATATGCCAGTCAGTGTTCCAGATGTTGTTGATGATGTTGTCGTCTCTCTCTCGCCTAATGCTGTTGTACAATACCCTTCTTGTTAAGGGGGAGTGTTGAAATATTGTAACTGCAAAGAGTATTCTATTTATTATTAATGTATTATTCATTAGATCAATCCCCTTTTGTGGATTGATCATGTCGGGTATTGTAAATGACCAAATCCCCTTTTGCGGATTGGTCAAACCCTAATTGTAATATGCAAAATGAGAAGTCGGCCCCCAGAATAAACTAAAGTGGTTCTAACCACCCAAAAAGAGAAGTCGGCCCTGCCAGTGAAAAGACATGTCCTTTCAGCACCTACGAGATTGTATAAATAAAGGAGGCCAACACCTCATTTGTTCACTCACTCACTTGATCATCCAAAGCACAAGTTTGGAGCTACAGTTGGAGAAGAAGGAAGAGAGAGAGAGGTGCATTACTTGGAGAGGACTTTCTATAGTGTTTGGTTTATTCTCTTGGCATTGTATTGGCTATCTATATTAAGGAAGTTTTTGTTGGGTTTTCTCCCCCATGATGGTTTCCCAGGATAAATGATGCGTCTCTTGTGATTGTGTTTTTCTCAGTGATCCTATCTATGCTATGGTTATCTAGTGAATTGAAAATAAACTTAATAATATCTTAAAATCTAACAAACCCAACCCAACACAACTAAGGAGAAGACCCATCTCAGGTAAACCCAACTCAGTCCATCGAGGAGAAGATAGGGAGAAGGCACAAGTCGATCCATCCCATTCTATGCAGAGAAGACCTGAAGAATGTCTCACGAAGCTGCAATCATCTACACTCCCTCTCAACAAGAGGGATATTCTTTGTCACGCCAAGTTTATCACGAAAGTACACGAACTTCGACCTGGCAAGGGGCTTGGTGAGAACATTTGCGATCTGCTCATTGGTAGGAAGGTATTCCACTCGAACTTCCTTCCTATACACAATATCATGAATATAGTGATACTTGATCTCAACATGTTTGGTACTGTCATGAGATCCTGGATTCTTTGAGAGTTTCACACAACTTTGATTGTCACAATGTATCACGGTGTCATCCAGAATCTAACCAAACAATCCTGCAAGGAGCTTGCGAAGCCACACTGCTTCGCGTACTGTCGTACATACAACAACGTATTCGGCTCCTGCGGTACTCAGGGCCACAAAAGTTTGCTTCCTGCTGCACCAGGAAACCATGGCAGATCCTAGGTTGAAGCAGCATCTGAAGGTGCTCTTTCTGTCAATCGTCCTTCCTGCCCAATCTAAATCGGCATATCCCTGCAATCTCATGTCGATACTAGAAGCATATCTTAGGCCATATCTAACTGTACCTTGTAAGTATCTCAACACATTCTTCGCAGTCACCCAATGTATTTGTCTCGACTGACTGATGAACTGGCTAAGTGCATTCACTGCATAGAAAATATCAGGTCCGGTATTAACCAGATACAACAATGACCCAATCAACTGTCGATACATAGTCGAATCAATCAAGTCTGAATCAGAAGAAGATTCACTCAGCTTCTTCAGATTCGTCACCACCAGTGTGGTCATGGACTTGCAGTCTGTCATACCAAATCTCCTCAAGATCTAAACTCTGTACTTCCCTTAACTCAGGAAGATCTCATCAGTTCTTTGTCATACCTCAAGTCCTAAGAAGTAATGCATCATTCCAAGATCCTTCATCTCAAATTCAAAAGCCAACTCATGCTTGAACCAAGTAATGAGATGCTCTGCTCCGGTGAGGAATAAATCATCAACGTACAAGATCAAAATCAGGGATTCACCATTATCAACTTTATAATACAGGTTGGCATCAACAACACTTTTTTTGAAACCTAGACTAATCAGGTATCCATCAATCCTTGCATATCAAGCACGAGGCGCCTGCTTGAGTCCATATACAACTTTCTTCAACCTGCACACATGGGACTCCTTCCCATGGATCACAAAGCCATCTGGATGCCTGATATACACTTCTTCCTCAATCTCGCCATTGAGAAAGGTTGTCTTCACGTCCATCTGATGTAGTCTCCAACCAAAGGCTAAAGCAAGTGCAATAATCGTCCGAATGGAGGTATATCAAGCAACAGTAGAAAAAGTCTCCTCATAGTCTATTCCCTCCACTTGTGAGAATCCTCTGGCCACAAATCTTGCTTTGTGTTTCTGAATGCTCCAATCAGCTACATGTTTTATCTTATAAATCCACTTGGAAGTCACAACAGACTTCCCTTTGGGTCTTGAAACAATGTCCCATACATCATTCTTCAGGATGGATTAATACTCCTCCATCATGGCATCCTTCCATACTGGCTGACTAGATGCCTCCTCATAACTGGAAGGCTCAGAATCAATGATGTCGCTCATGGCTGCTATATAACTCGAAAATCTTTGGAGTCTCTTACTTTCTCTGAAAGTACCACGAGGAGTTGCATGTCCCTCTTCCTACTGCAAGGTCTGACGAGCCCAGGCAGGTCTTTTCCGACCCATTGTACTCTCTCTAGTAACATCAATACGATGTATTGGCTCAATAGTCTCTACTGGCTCATCTGGCTCTCTCTGTATTGTTGGGGTGTGAGGTAGGGAAGCCACCATCTCTTCCCCTCTCTCACTCTCAGTCTCTATGTGAGACCTTCTCGATTTTCTGAAGGAAACTTCCTCCTCAAAGGAAACATCTCAACTCACTTTGATCTGTCTCTGACTAGAGATGTAGATCCGATATGCCTTCGATGATTCATTGTACCCTGTTATCCCCCACTTTTAGGGATAACTAGGAGATCATGTCTCGAGGCCCACAGGTCCTAGACATGGAGTACCGAGAGCACGATTGACTTTAGCATGGCCCTAGAGGGCCCACCTTTTCTTTCTTCCAACATCTTTATCTTGTCAGCAACAACAACATCCATCACCATCGTCTTGGTCCTGTGTCAGAGATGGTTCTTGCTCCATGAGGTAATTAGTCCAGGTATCATGGTATGTGTCACTTTGACCGTCAAAACCCTCGAATATGTGTATTTGATTCCTTTTATTTTCTAACAGCAGCTTAGATCTTACACTTGCCCACTTGACCATGTTTGGGGGGATTGACAGGGTGCCCTAGCAATCTTGTGTCTATAGGTTTTGGTTTGCCACTGGGGGGATTTCTGAAAATCCATCGTCCGCTCCCTTCACAACACCACTTTTTCATCTTGCTTCTCGCTCACCTATCCCATTCCACTTGTCCCGGCACTGGGTTGACCTATTTGCCAGATTGCACCTTACCTCGTGGGAAGAAGGGGCTAAAGGCCCATAAGGTAAAAGCAGTTGGTAAAAGATAAAAGCCTAAGAATAAAACCTCGAGATGCTTCGCCCAGGGATCCCCGAGAAAGCAATAAAAGGCTTCTCAGCAAGAAACAAGAGGGACCCGAATAAATAATAAAACAAGACCTGATCAGAGGATAGGGGTCTCATCACGAGCCAACCTATTAGGTCCATGGCTACCTAGCAATATGACATTACCACCAGCTGGTTACCACGCCAGGGTAGTGACTCTTCGTTGCATGGCCAATATAAAGGGGGTCTCATCACGAGCCAACCTTCTCATTTATGTGAAAGTACTTGCGGGTAACGTTGTCACCACTGGTCACCACGCCAGGGCAGTGTTCCCTGATTACCTCTTGAACAAAAAGAATAAAGAACAAAAGGCAAGAATGGGCTTGGAAAAAATGCATCCAGGACAGGTACAACTCGCCTTCTACAAAGGCACCCACAGGTAACATTTTTGCATCCTTGGCCCTCATTGCACCCAGATGCTTGGACATCCCCTGACCACATCACCCACCTACACGGCTTGGATGAGGTCTCTTCCGGGAACTTTCCTTTTCCATTGGACACTAGCCCAATAGGACGCCTTGTCCTTTTCTCCAAACTTGTATTGCAGGCTTGTGTAATGTCTTTGATCTTTTAACTGATGTATTAGCGATTTTATGCACATGTTTGATAATATTGATGATAAGATGTGATTGACATTGCTATGATCCCTCTAACTGATGAGCCCATGGAGGGCGTAGTTGTTGATGTGTAGGATCATGCGCGATGAACAGGTACCATTTTGGACTGGTACACATGGGGAGATGATCAGTTCGGACCTCCATGGGGATGAAGAGCCCATTAGATGGATGTTGAGACCCCATCAGGGGGCAGAGACAGGACAAACATGGATCAGGGGCTTTGCACCAGAGAAGAGGAGGACGTTCCACTAGACGCACCCTGACAGAGCTTGACCTAGAGGGATTGGCCCTTTTTCAGTGGAACGTTGGCCTTGGAAGAGCTAGGACATCACCCATGATGACCATGCCGTCATCCAACCTTATCGACGTCTTGGGAGGCAGACTGGGCAGTATTGGCACATGTGGCAGCTTGGAGAAGCCCAAGAGGGCTAACGTTTTGCTCCAAGATGCCCCATTTTCCCTAGAAGGGGCTAACGTCTCCGTTAGAGGGGCTTGATGTCTCTTTTTAGCTTGATTAGGGTTTTAATTTGACATTTTAATGTAAAAATAGTATGATTTAGTATTTTGGCCTTGTTGACCTTTTTCATGACCTAAAATGTAAAATTAGGTCATGATACTGTATAAATGAAGGATTTTTACCTTCATTTTTTTGGATCATGTCACACTCACTCATAGTGAGGTCTGAAGTTTGCGGCCCTCTCTTGGGTTATTGGTTGAATTTGTGAGGCGCACTTGTTGAAGGAAGACTTTCTTGGCATATTTTGGCATTTCTCTTAATGGAAGGTGTTACAACTAGGGTTTGCTATGCTTTTTCTTGGTGATATGTAAGTATTTTTCTGCAAAACTTCTTGATTGAATGGTTGCATTACTTATTTCTTGCATATATTTATAATTTTGCTGAATAAACCCTAGGTGACAAGCACACAAGTAGGTCCTTGTCTCATGTCCCCATTGAGAGATTTTTCAGCGATTGTTTGAAGAAGGAGAGAGCCTAGTCGTAGCTACACTCTCATTCTTTCTTCCTTTTTGCTAGTCGTTACTATTTACAAGCTGAGAAGAAGGAAACGCCTTAAAGCCTAGGTCTTCTACACTTTGGGCCGATTTTTCTAGGGTTTGTTGGTAGAGCCTTGCTGTAACAACATTTTGCTTCATCAAACCCTCGTCTTGGTTTATGCTATTTCTTCAACTAGCCATGATTTCCATTGAGTTAAGGAAGGAGGAGAGAGCACCAAGGCCTAGTTCCCCTACACCAAGGTGAGCCTCTCTCCCGTAGGGTTTTGACTTTGAGGCCTTGCTATAGCAACACCTCAAAGCTTCTCCCTCTAGTCCTTAGTCGTACTATCTTGATCCTTCAACTCTTGTGTCCTTCACTTTGACTCCATTAACCCTAAGGCACTGATCTAAAGACCTCCTGCTTTGAAGTGAACTTGATCACAATCATTTTCAAAACCTTGAATCAAACCCTAACTACTAACCCTAGCCTAGGAACTAACCTAACTAACCTATTGCTGTCGTCATCTTTAGCTATAATATCATTGGTGCAGCTAAACGTTTTCTTTATAATCAATTGAATGGTGATTAAAGGCATTAATTGAATGAAGTATTGATTTGTTGCATTGAATGCCATATTGTTCCAACATTTATTGAAGAAGTGACATAATTTTCATTGCTATTTTATAAACATTGACTTCATCAATATTTATTATCAAATTGCTTATATGTGTATCAGATAGTCATTGATTCATATGAAGTACTAACCCATTGAGCAAGCTTGCATATATCAGTTTGTTGTTGCTTTGTCTTAGGCAGGTGTATCTCTTTGGGGGTTTTACTTTATTATTGGTTGTTTAGCCAGACTATCTGCTCGGTGGTGACTTGTGAGGGGGGCAATTATCCTTGTCTTATAATCCTTTGCCTTCTCAAAACCCCAGGTCACCGAGGAC
This sequence comes from Picea sitchensis, assembly GCA_010110895.2. NCBI lineage: Eukaryota > Viridiplantae > Streptophyta > Pinopsida > Pinales > Pinaceae > Picea > Picea sitchensis. The sequence continues at coordinate 200,539 of SNQJ01S0005968.1, forward strand.
GTCTCCCCTGGGCCTTACCACCCTAAACAGAAAGAACCATCCCATTGTGGTGACATTGGGTGGGATTGGTTCCAGTTACGCCAGTTTGCCTCTCCAATCTCTAGCCTTTTATCCTTGCTACAAACTGTGCGATAACATACCCAACAAACGTGCTTTTCCTACTAGAGGGTTCTAGTTTTGATCTTTTCTCCTTGGGTATGTGAATGTAGACTAGACACCCAAATATCCTGAAGTGTCCTATTTCAGGATTAACTCCGAGGAAGGCCTCTTCGGGAGTTATGTTCTTCAAAATCATGTGAGGACTTTTTTTTTGCACATATACTGCGGTCATGGATGCTTCTGCCAAGAGAAATATTGGTAGACTCTAATCATGGATCATTGCCTTAGTTGCTTCCACAATAGACCTTTTCTTCCTTTATGCAACTCCATTCTCCTGAGGATTGTAAGGAAGAGTGTACTCCCTCTTGATCCCTACCTCAATGCAGAAATCAATAAAACATTTGGAGGTATATTCTCCTCCATTATCTGATCTCAAGGTCTTAATCTTTCTTTCGGTCAGATTCTCAATCTAAGCTTTAAATTCTTGGAATCTGACAAGGACTTCTTCTGACTCCTTGGATTTCAAGAAGTAAATCCACGTCTTCCTTGAGTAATCATCAATGAAGATCACATATTATAAGTATCCACTCAAGGAAGCAACCGTCATAGGTCCACACAAATCTGAATGTATTAGATCCAAGATTCCTTTGGATTTGTTGTCACTACTGAAAAATGTCCCCTTGGCATTCTTGCCAAGAGCACAGCCTCTGCAAACGCCTTCATGCTCAACACGAAGTGGTGGAAGTCCAGTCACCATCTTCCCCAGAGCAAGAAGAACTCTGCAATGTAAGTGAGCAAGTCTTTTGTGCCAAAGCTCACTCAGACTGATAGAATCATGTACAAGTCCCTAAACTGGTTGAATTGTCAATTTGTACAAGTTGTCTTCTCGAACACCAAATACATTGGGTGAATCCATACTAGATTTCTTGTGCCATGCAAGAACTTTTCCATCGGAGAAGGCAACTTTGTAGCCTTCGTCCTCTAAGGTTGAAATAGAGACAAGGTTCCTTCTCATCCCCGGTACAAACAATACATCACTCAAATGAAGTGGAATACATGTGTCTAGTTGAAGAGAAGTGGTTTCAGTTCCCTTCACAACATATCTAGCATCCTCACCAAGTACAACATGTAACCAAGAATCCTTCTCCACTAGTTCAGTGAGATGTTCTTTATATCTAGTCATATGTCTGGAAGCACCACTGTCAATCAACCAGATATTATTGCTAGTAGGAATTGTACTTGAGAGGGTTGAGATGAAGAAGAACTCTTCAGTGGGATCAGATCTGGTGTGAGGTGGATCTTCATCAACGTTGGCAGTGGTTGCATGCCTCCTTCCTTTCTTTCGTATAGAACAGTCTCTGGCATAGTGTCCTTATCACAAATGTAACATTGAACTTTTGACATGTCTTTCTCGTTGTGTTCATGAGCCTGATGTGGCTTTCATTTTCTCTGAAATCTTTGCGTACCTTTTCCTCTTCCTCTGTCTTTTCTTGCATGATATGCAAGAGAATGACTTTCATCCTGATAGGAACTATCTCACTGCAATTCTTGTCTCCTCCAGAGTGCAGTCTGCCCATAAGCAATCAAACTTAGGCAATTTGGACCATCCACTGATGCTCTGGATGAACGGCTCCCAATGACTTGGAAGACCATTGAGGGTTAGCACTACCAGCTCTTTGTCTGAAATGATTTCTCCAATGGCACCTAACTGATCTCTGATCTCAGCAATTTTCATGAAGAAGGAGGCAACTGTATCTGCCTTGGTCATTTTAATATTCTGAAGTTGGTGCTTCAAGGCAACGGCTCTGTTGGTGTTCTTACTTTCAAACAACTTCTTCAAGGCATCAACCATCTCTTTGGTTGTCTTGATTGGGGAGATGTGTGGAATAAGATGATCTTTCACAGAGAAAATAATTATCTTTCTAGCCTTGGCGTCATTTTTCTTCTACTAAGTTTTCTCTGACGCATCTGCTGGTTCTGGTACAAATTCCTCCAGAAACTTCATTAGTTCACTCTCCTCTAGATTGATGAGTAATCTTGATTTCCAGGAGTTGAAGTAAGAGGCTCCATCAAGCCTATCTTCCACGGGAACGTTGCCCACCATGATTGCAGAAACCCTAAAATCCCTAGGGCTGAAAATCAAACTCTTTCAATTTGCAATCTGAAAGTTGCAGGTGATTTATTGCAGGTCCCAGTATCAAGTGGCAGACATCTTCACCCAAACACTCAATCATATTAATTACCGCATGATTCAAATCCTCACATGTCACCTTAGTGGCATCGCGATGGAAGAGCCAAGGACATGACATATCCTCTACCACATGCAAACCTCTACTTTGCCCGTGATTCTTGAATGCAATGATTGTGAATAGCACAAGCTCTATGGGATAATGGCAAGGTCGTAGTCCAGAATTGGGCATAAATTTTGTTGGTTTTCTTAAGTCCTGACCACCTGGTAAGTTCTATTTATGGGCAGCCTATCGGTTTTTTCACCTCAAATTGAAATGAATTTAACTTGAATGTGGTGGGGATTGGGGGTCGGGTGTTGTATGAATCTGTGAATTTATCGTTCTGCGGGGAAGTGCATTCCAATTCTAGTCTATGTGCTTGTATTTTCCTGTTCATCCTGTTCTATTTTCTTGTTTCTGGCTCTGCCCTGCGGGGGGAATACAATAAGGAAAATCCAGGTATCAACCTCTGCAGAGAATTTGGGTTCTTGTGGGTTTTTAAAGGATCTGGCGACACCACCTTAGTTTCTTTGGACAGGGTCTTCCATGCTGGTTCAAATTTCCAGTTCCAATTTCAATTTGCAGGTCTGTCGAGTATGGAAAATACTAAATAGAGATGTGCTGGAATTCTGAATAATTCTGAGAAGGCACGAGGACTTTATTCAGTCCAGCAGGAGTTCACTGTTCTCTGTGACTTCTAAAGTCCATGAGAACAAGCATCACTGCATATCTCAGCATGCAAAATATCATGAGCTTGTTGGTACAGCATAAGAAGAGGATTGATATACTTGAAGCAGAATGCAATATGCTTTGCAATCTGCCTCTCAACCTCCACAAGGACACTGTATCCACTGCTTCAAACAATAGGGCTTCAAAGAATTCGGCCCAAGCTGAGTTCAAAGAAGATGAAACAGTCTATCAGCTGAAGGAACCAATGGAAATTGAGAAGCAGAACTCTCCTCTCTCAAATGACAGTCGGGAAGAAGCAGATAGTCTCTATGTTTTTTGTTAATATTTATGTTTTTCTGTGTTATTAGGCTGTTAGGTGTTTTTGTGAAACAGGCCACTTGTAGGTTAACTTGGATATCTACTTTTTAGTCTGTTGTATGCTTCTTTTTGTGGCCTCAGGGAAATGTTTATGTAGGATGGAAAACTCTGGAACAACTCTATGTATATTTCCTTCAGCCTTTTTTATTATAAAATATTGTATATCTGTTTCAGTGTATATATATATATATCCTATCTTATAAACTAACCATTATAACCTAACTTTTCATGCCAATATGTTATAACTTAGCATTATAAACACACGCTTTTATTTGATTGAATGCAAACGGTTCATATGATTCATCTTATAGGGACGTTGAACTATAATACTTCAAGTAAATCATGTGATTATTTTCCTTAATATTATACATTACAGGAAATATGAAAAAAAGACATGAAACAAACCTTAGCTTTCCAGTTGGCAAGTTGTCTGCATGATAGTCTGATTCTCGAAGTTCCACCATATCACCTAATGCCACCTTTGTAAAAATAAGACGATTTCAAAATTATTATCACAAGATTAGTACAAACATGGCAATACATACTTTAAAACAATAAATTATATTGAATATATTCTTTTTGAAATGTTCCTATGATGAAAAAGGAACTTGAAACCACCTCACACAATAGAAGTACACCAATTGGTGATGAACGGGATGGATAGCAGTAATTTGCACTTTTGGAAACCATATCAGCGAAATACACTCCCTTTCCAAACATGTACCCAGTAACTGGTGCTTCTGGGGGAGCAATTCTGAGTCCTATAACATTAGAAAATTTTCAAGTAAGAAAACGAACAAAGAGTCCACCACCGCACCACCTTCATTGAAATGCTTTTAGATAGGATTCAACTGGAATTATCTAGTTCGTGTATTCTTCAAATTTGTCTACTCTAAGTATTCAAGTTTTAATTTGTCTTGTTCTAACTTGCCTACTTTTACAGATTTCTCTATAAAGAGAAAATAATAATTCAAAGTAGTAAAAGAAGGCCAAACCATCCTTTTTTCACCAATTCCTTTGTAATTACCAAGGTATTATTGTTTTTTATATATACACTATATGGTATAAATTTATATAAACTAGATCTGGTATTCTAAATAGATCCACTTCCTTCAGAGATTCCAACTAATATTCAGTAAAGTATCAAATTTCCTTTTAAGCTAGCACTAAAAAAGGGAACATGGAATAGAATTATATGTCATAAGGAAACCTAGAGATGTATGCCATAAAGAAAACTTCAGGTTGTCAAAGTTGTGTTACATCCATTAAAAATGAAAGGGATCCTTGAGAAGAGAGCATAGTGATTAGTGTTGTGAAAACTGAAAAGAGCTTTTATGAAGCACCTTCCATTAGATATGGTTTAAATGGTACAACCTGAGTCCCTAATGGTTAAAAATATGAGTTTTCTCCTTGGAGATCACATGTTCAATTGCGGAGGGGGCTAAGGTACATACCTATCAGCAAGCTGTTGTTTCCAGATATTTGTGATGGCACTGGCAAGGTATCAGCAAATTTCATTCTCTCTTAAGGGCTAGACAGTGGGTTGAATTGTATTTCCCGGGCAGACCCCGATGCCCAAATTTTTTTGTCAAATCGGTCTAGTGCAGGTGGTTGAGAGGAGAAATGTTATCCTCTCCACTCGGGTTCAATTCCTGCTTGTGACAGTTCACTCTTCACAAGTCAATTCTTGATAGGGCTCCTTGTGAGCCAACTGTTGATGGGGGATAGCAAGGTACTAGTAATCTCACCTTCACTTACAAGATTAAGGGTGGGACATGTTATCACGGGATTTGTACTTTTTCAAACTAGTTCACAAGATGTCAATCTTGCGTAACAATTAGAACTAATTGTCACTGTCACCTAGACAAAACTTCCCTCGTTTTAGTGTTGGGTGAAGGCCCAACACAAGGGAGGCTTCCCTTGTGACCCCAAGGAATCCTATAGCAAGTTATAGGCAACTCTACGGCCCCCTATCTTGGTCACTCAATGAGATAGGCTAGGCCTAGGAAAATAGAAAGGGTGGGATTGATTATACAAGGTAATTGGTTGAAGTGTGTGAAACAAGAAGTTTTCAAATGCATATAATTGTCCGTTACAAAGTCAAATCAACTACCAATCACCTCTAGACACTAAATATCAAGTAAAAATGATTGCTGTTGTAAAATTACAGCAGTAAACTAGTGTATATCAGCAAAATGTATTTTGCAACGGCAGCAAGAGATCAGCCCAAAAAAATAGTAGTTATGTCTTAAAATGAAGTCCTCAATGAGTAGATCAGCATCCAACCATCAAACAATATTTCTGAGTTAATTTTACCCCAATATTAAGTACATTATCAGCAATTAGTCAAGCCCTAATGGTTGTAGAAAACTTTTTATAACAGCACCAATAAATATACTTAGTTTGCCAAGCATTGAGCTAGAAGTAGTGAGTAAATGAGGTTAGACAATTAGTTATCAAGTTGCTTTGAGAGAGAGAGAGAGTTTAAGCTAAGTTAGGTTTTTGATCATCACTTGCAAACATAGAGACTAGTGTTGTTTTCTCCTTCTTTGGGCATATGGACTCAATGCAACACCTATCAAGGAAGCTAAATGCAAGATAGGACTGAAGGTTTGAAGGCCTAGGGGTATCCCCTCATAAAGCTAGGTTCAAAACTTCTAGGGAAGAAATCCTAGGGTTTATCCTCTCATAAACCCTAGGTGTCGCCCCACTTCTTTTCTAGCGTCTAGCAAGGATAATGGATAGAAATAGAGGAATCCCATGGCTTGTTCATAATGAATGGGCTCCCTTGTTTTCTGGGCTCAGGTGACTTTACGTGCTTCCCCCATAGTGGGGGGCGGACTAATGTGGTTGACTATGTCTTAGTCAACCTGGATCTCCTCCTGCATATCCAACACTTCTTTATATCTTGCCTCCCTCTGGAAAACCATTGCCTCCTCACCTTCTTCCCCCCAAAATCCCCCTTCCCAACCCACCCCACCACCCCCCACACCACCTTCCTCTTTGATAGAGATTATGCTAACTCCTATACCACCTGCCTTAAGGAATTTCTCCCCCCCCCATCTCCCACTTTAGATCACTGGATACCACTACAACCCAATACGAGATTCTTTCCATGGTTCTCGTGGAGGTAGCCCTTGATTCATACCCCCGCTCTACTCATCAACATACCCATAAACCTACCCCTGGCTCTTGCCCCATGAACTGCTACTTCGATGATGAATGTAATTCCCTCCACAAGCAGCTCTGGCTCGCCCTCACTCATGACCCATCTTCCTCCCCTTGCCTCTACAAAACATATCATCAACTCCTTCGCCTCAAAAAGCGAATGTTTCTCTCTCGAAGGAGACAGGAACTTTGTGAGGCCCTTTGCCACTCCCTAAAATCCTTCTGGCATGCCCTTTTCCCTAGACACCGAGCCACCCCGCCTGACCTTAACCCCCAAGCCATGTTCTCCCATACCACCTCCCTTTATAACATTCTTAGACAACCTCCCACCCGCATCTCCTCCTCTCCCTCCTTATGCCACCTCTTTTCTAAGCGGACATTAGGAGAGAAGTTAGAGCTATCAGTACTTCTATCCCCCATTTCTAAGGATAACTAAGAAAATGATGTCTCGAGGCCCACAGGTTGTAGACATGGAATACTGAGAGGCAACCCAGCAGGCAAAGCCCCACATCATACCATGCATCACCATTTGATCGATGGCTGCAACATCCACCACACTAGCTTGGCTCACAGAGGACGACAGATCTTGCTCCATGAGGTAATGAGTCTGGTGTTGTGGTAAGTGTCATCTTAATAAATGAAGCATTTGAATATGTGGCAAAGAGTTCTTTCTTGATTTTGAAAACATTTTCTTGGAAATTATGCCTTTTGCCTCATTTCACCTTGGTGGTAACATGTTGTCCTAGTAAGTGGTCACCCTTGGGAAAAGGGATGCTACTAGGTGGTCTCCTTGAATGGTCATCGTACCGCTCCCGCACATACTTATCACTTTCCATACTTCTTCCCTTTTGTCTCCTCATCTTTTGGGTTTTTGCGCCAGATTGACCCAAGAAGGGCTTGTACCTCATTTCATGGGAAGAAGGGGCTAAAGGCCTAGAGTCTTGTAGTTGGCAAAAGACAAAAGAAAAAAAATGAGGGTTCTCGAGAACAATGAAATGCTTCTCAAAAAAATGAGGGACCCGTAAAATAAATAACTAATTAATCAATCATGCCAACCAATGTATAACATATGTGGGCTCCTTATTGTCTTCAACTTGGAAAAGTATGATCGAGTGTGACCAAGGTAGAGCATATGTGGGTTGTGCATTTCTTTTTTAGTGCCCCTTATTGTCTTCAACTTGGAAACACTCTAATAAATTAATGGCAAATGGGCTTGGAAAAATGTTGCATCGTGGACAAAGGGCAACACACCCTCTACAAAGGCACCCATATATGAGACTATATGAGCCCTTGTATGTCAAGAAACTCCATGCCCAAAAGTGACACCCCCATCCACCTCATACTCCTTTACATGACTTAGAAAAGGGTCCCTTGGGAAACACTCCTAAACTTGGGGAATGATCTACCCAATAGGTCACCATGACAACCCTCCCATACTTAAATTTGGCAAGCTATATAAAGTCTTTGAGCATTTGTTTCTTTTGAAAGGGGGTATTTGATGCACATGATTGGGTGGTTCTTTTATTAGATATCGCTTACTTGGAATGATATTGTGACTTGTGGACCCTTGGAGGGAGAATTTGTTTGTCTTTGTAGGGCCTTGACAGGTGGAAGTCTTTTCATGGAGGCACAAGATCACTTAGACTTTCGTTTGGGGCATGAAGCCCAGAGGTCGGATAATGTGCCCCATCTTTTTGTACACATGGGAAAGGGAACGTTGTCTTTGGACGCACTTAGAGACCATGAGCAGATCACACCCTAGGCTCTTGCACCCAAATGTTTGCCTTTGGAGGCCTAAAACATCACACTTGATTCCCTAGACGTCACATGGGCTAGGGTTTTTGATGGGGTTTTCATGGTCCATGGTGGTGTAGCTTGGTTTGATGGAGAGAGAGACACTTGGCACATGCTAGAGCATTTGGTGGCATGATTTATGGCCTTTGGAGGCCCCACGTCCTTCATCAAAGGCTCAACGTCTCTCTAGGATGAAAAATGTCACCCTCTCGGGCATGACATCACCCCTAAAAGGGGATTTTCTTTATGTATTGCTCTATTTTTAGTTTGAGAAGGCAAGTTGTTAAGGTCAACCTCTCTAATTTAATGTTGACTTTTACAAAGTGGACAAACTTTTGAGGTGGCCTGATATAAATAGAGGTCACTTCCTTTTCATTTTATCATAGTGCTCACTTGAGAATCACACACTTGTTGACTGAAATTTTCGCCCTCCTTGGGAAAATCGCATCTTCAGTCCTTAATTCTTTTGTGGATGGTATCGGATGTCTCTTGGAGGAAAAAGTAATGCGCTATCTCTTGGATGCTTAGTTCTTAAACTTGTGGTGGAGTATTCTTGGTAGAGAAGGGTTTTGCTTGCTATCTATTGGAATTAGTAAGGAATTTCTGCATATTGTTGTTATTTCTTCTTGTTTCAAGGTTGTTATTGTCTAAACCCTTAGAGGAGTATAAAGGCATACAACATGTTATCCCCCACTTTTAGGGATAACTAGGAGATCATGTCTCGAGGCCCACAAGCCCTAGACATGGAGTATTGAGAGCAAGATTGACTTTAGCATGGCCCTGGAGGGCCCACCTTTTCTTTCTTCCAGCATCTTTATCTTGTCAGCAGCAGCAGCATCCATCACCATCGGCTTGGTCTTGTGTCAGAGATGGTTCTTTCTCCATGAGGTAATTAGTCCAGATATCATGGTATGTGTAACTTTGATCATCAAAACCCTTGAATATGTGCATCTGATTCCTTTTATTTCTAACAACTCCTTGGATCTTACGCTTGCCCACTTGACCATGTCTGGGGGGATTGGCAGGATGCCCTAGTAAGCCTGTGTCTGTAGGTTTTGGTTTGCCACTTGGGGGGATTTCTGAAAAGCCATTGTCCACTCCCTTCACAGGACCACCTTTTTCATCTTGGTTCCCGCTCACTTATCCCATTCCACTTGTCCCGGCATTGGGTTGACCTATTTTATGGATTGCACCTTATCTCATGCGAAGAAGGGGCTAAAGGCCCAGAAGGTAAAAGCAAGCTGGTAAAACATAAAAGCCTAAGAATAAAACCTCGATATGCTTCGCCCAGGGATCCCCAAGAAAGCAGTAAAAGGCTTCTTAGCAAGAAACAAGAGGGACCCGGTAAAGTAATAAAACAAGACTTAACCAGAGGATAGGGGCTCTCATCACGACCCAGCCTATTAGGTCCATGGGTACCTAGCAGTATGACATTACCACCAACTAGTTTCCATGCCAGGGTAGTGACTCTTGGTTGCCTGGACAAGGGAAAGGGGGTCTCATCACAAGCCAGCCTTCTCATTTCTGTGAAAGTACTTGTGGGTAACGTTGTCACCACTGGTCACCACGCCACAACAGTGTCCCCTGATTAGCTCTTGAACAAAAAAAAGCAATAAAAAATGAAAGAATAAAAAGAATAACAATAAAAGGAAAGAATGGGCTTGGAAAAATTGCATCCAGGACAGGTACAACTCGCCTTCTACAAAGGCACCCACAGGAAACGTTTCTTGCATCCTTGACCCTCATTGCACCCAGATGCTTGGACATCCCCTGACCATATCACCCATTTACATGGCTTGGATGAGGTCTCTTCTAGAAACTTTCCTTTTCCAGTGGACACTAGCCGAATAAGACGTCTTGTCTTTTTCTCCAAACTTGTATTACAGGCTTGTGTAATATCTTTGAGCTTTTGACTGATATATTAGGGATTTTATGCATGTGTTTAATAATGTTGATGATGAGATGTGATTAAGATTGCTATGATCCCTGTGACTGATGAGCCCACGGAGGGCATAGTTATTGATGTTCAGGACCATGAATGACGAACAAGTACCATTTTGGACCGGTACACATGGGGAGATGATCGGTTCGGACCTCCATGGTGTTGAAGAGCCCACGAGGTGGATGTTGAGACCCCATCAGGGGGCAAAAACATAACAGAGATGGATCAAGGGCTTTGCACCGGAGAAGAGGAGGATGTTCCACCAGAGGCACCTTGGCAGAGCTTGACCTAGGGGGATTGGCCCTTTTTCAGTGGAACATTGGCCTTGGAAGGCCTAGGATGTCACCCATGATGACCATGACATCATCCAGCCTTATGGACGTCTTGGGAGGCAGACTGGGCAATCTTGGCACATGTGCCAAGTTGGAGAAGCCCAAGGAGGGCTAACGTTTTTCTCCAAGATGCTCCATTTTCCCTAAAAGGGGCTAACGTCTCCTTTAGAGGGGCTTGATGTCTCTTTTCAGCTTGATTAAGGTTTTAATTTGACATTTTAATGTAAAAACAGTATGATTTAGTATTCTAGCCTTGTCGGCCTTTTTCATGACCTAAAATGTAAAATTAGGTCATGGTATTGTATAAATGAAGGATTTTCACCTTCATTTTTTCATCATCTCACACTCACTCATAGTGAGGTCTGAAATTTGAGCGCTCTCTTGGGTTATTGGCTGAATTTGTGAGGCGCACTTGTTGAAGGAAGACTTTCTTGGCATATTTTGGCATTTCTCTTAATGGAAGGTGTTACAACTAGGGTTTGCTATGCTTTTTCTTGGTGATATGTAAGTATTTTTCTGCAAAACTTCTTGATTGAATGGTTGCATTACTTATTTCTTGCATATATTTATAATTTTGTTGAATAAACCCTAGGTGACAAGCACACAAGTAGGTCCTTGTCTCATGTCCCCATTGAGAGATTTTTCAGCCATTGTTTGAAGAAGGAGAGAGCCTAGCCGTAGCTACACTCTCATTATTTCTTCCTTTTTGCTAGCCGTTACTATTTACAAGCTGAGAAGAAGGAGACGCCTTAAAGCCTAGGTCTTCTACACTTTCGGCCGATTTTTCTAGGGTTTGCTTGTAGAGCCTTGTTGTAGCAACACTTTGCTTCATCAAACCCTCTTATTTTGGTTTATGTTATTTCTTCAACGAGCCGTGATTGCCATTGAGTTAAGGAAGGAGGAGAGAGCACCATGGCCTAGTTCCCCTACACCAAGGTGAGCCTCTCTCCCGTAGGGTTTTGACTTTGAGGCCTTGCTCTAGCAACACCTCAAAGCTTCTCCCTCTAGTCCTTAGCCGTCCTATCCTAACCCTTCGGCTCTTGCGTCCTTCACTTTTGACTCCATTAACCCTAAGGCACTGATCTAAAGACCTCTTGCGTTGAAGTGAACTTGATCACAATCATTTTCAAAACCTTGAATCAAACCCTAACTACTAACCCTAGCCTAGGAACTAACCTAACTAACCTATTGTTGTCGTCATCTTTAGCTATAATATCATTGTTGCAGCTAAATGTTTTCTTTATAAGCAATTGAATGGTGATTAAAGGAATTAATTGAATGAAGTATTGATTTGTTGCATTGAATGCCATATTGTTCCAACATTTATTGAAGAAGTGACATAATTTTCATTGCTATTTTATAAACATTGACTTCGTCAATATTTATTATCAAATTGCTTATATGTGTATCAGATAGTCATTGATTTATATGAAGTACTAACCCATTGAGCAAGCTTGCATATATCAGTTTGTTGTTGCTTTGTCTCAGGCAGGTGTATCTCTTTGGGGGTTTTACTTTATTATTGGTTGTTTAGCCGGACTATCTGCTCAGTGGTGACTTGTGAGGGGGGAAATTATCCTTGTCTTATAATCCTTTGCCTTCTCAAAACCCCAGGTCATCGGGGACATCTCCCTTGGGCCTTACCACCCTAAACAGAAAGAACCATCCCATTGTGGTGACATTGGGTGGGATTGGTTCCAGTTACACCAGTTTGCCTCTCCAATCTCTAGCCTTTTATTCTTGCTACAAACTGTGCGATAGCACACCCTCCACTAAGATCTATCATTATTGTCTTGAATAAACTACTTTGCAAAGGTTGCTAGGAGGAGTAAAAAGGTTTACAGCCTCCTAGATTTACCTTGTTAGGTTTTGTTTTCTCTAGGGAGTAAAAGGGATTCCACCCCTAGAGAAGTAATAAACCGTAGCCATTACACAAGAGACTCCATAAAGCAATTGACAAGGCACTCGTCTTTTTTGCATTGGAGATATAAAATCATTGCATTGGTATATGTGAAAAGTTGTGATTTTGCAATTGTTTAAGTTGAAAGTTATTCGTCATGCTTAAGGTTTTCTTGTGCCCTGGGGGTGTCTTAATTGGCCAACTAATTCTTCTTTCTGTTATAACTTAATGCTACAGCCATTAGGGTGCAAAAAAACTCTCTTTCATTTATTTATCTCTAATCTACCGCTGATATTTACTAGAGAACCTAGATTATTGTTCTACTGCTTATTGGCTATGATTTAGACAGTTTACTTGTGAATTTTAGTGGTTAGATCTTGCGGCTGTAGCAATTGTTTGCTACAGCCATTTGGCTGTTATATACTTTGCTGATAACAGTTTAATAAACAACCCTCTAACATCACTAAAGTCTTGTTTCATTTCATGGAAGTTTAACTAGTTTTCACTAGCTTAGTTTCCACTATCTTATGCTTGATTTTACTGGTTTAATTTGCAGCAATTGGTAGTTGTTTATTGCTGATTTGTACACATATATACTGCTGCAATTTGGTACAGCAAGGATTCATGCTTGATCCCCTTTGATAAAAGGCTTCGTTTATGATCATTTGTCTTGTTCTAGAGAAGGCTAATAATGTTTTGCAGGTACAAAACACTTGGCAACCATCCACTCTTCCACAAGAATATTTTCCAAGCCATTCTCCATCTCCAAGCTTGAACTATAGGGGATCCATTGATCATTCTCCCACTTTCCATCTCAATCCCCCTAGGGTCACTGAGATTCCCCCCTTGTGGTGACTTATAATCACTAAAGCGAGGGGAGTGTCTACCTAAGGTAACAGTGAGTAGGTACTCCCATAGTTGTCACGCTTTCGTGGATTGGGTTGGACTTTGCTCAATCTATAGATTGTGCGATAACACATACAAACAGGGCAGTAGATGAAGAAGGGCTTCAGGCCAAGTTCCTTAAGCATGGCATCTAGTCACTTGAGTCTTATATTGTTGGTTTATTTAACCAGGTGGAATGTTCAGGCTTCCCCCCCCTCCTGGACACAACACATTATTCACTCGATCCACAAATCAAGTAGTTTCGATCCAAACAATTACTAGACTATCATGGTGGGTCACACATTCTCCAAGCTTTACGCCACAGTCTTACACCAGTGGCTCTCTGAGGAGCTAGAGAGGCATCATCTCAGGGATAGAAGGCAAATTGGTTTCCACCCAAACTACCAAACGATGGATCACATCTTCACACTCTAAGCCATTATTGAGGAGGCTCGTCATCACTCTTCGAAGGGTTACACTTGCTTTGTACACTTCCGGAAAGTGTTCGAATCACTTATGAGGGATGCATTATTCCAGAGGCTCTGCGACATTGGCATATTTGAGACCCTACGAGTGGCCATCATAAGGGTGTATGACTCAACGTCAAGACGTCTTAGGATGGCACATGGCCTNCACTTCCGGAAAGTGTTCGAATCACTTATGAGGGATGCATTATTCCAGAGGCTCTGCGACATTGGCATATTTGAGACCCTACGAGTGGCCATCATAAGGGTGTATGACTCAACGTCAAGACGTCTTAGGATGGCACATGGCCTTTCAAACTTCATTCATAGTGTTGTTGATTGTAGCTTCATGAGACATTCTCCCGGTCGTTCTCCTCCGGACTGAGTTGAGACAATCTTTGAGAGAGCCCATGTGATGGGTGTGTCATACTCCTCTGGATTGAGTTGAGATGACGTGTGGTCTCGTGTCATGCTCCTTTGCACTGAGTTGAGACGACTTGAGATGGCCTCCTATCAAACTCCTATGGACTTAGTTGAGTCGACTTGAGATGGCTCTCCAGATGGTACTCCTATGGACTTAGTTGAGTTGATCTGTTGAGAGTGACATCCCTGTGGCTGAGCACAAGTGGATGTGTCCCTAGTGGTTGAGCACTAGAGGATGTGTGGATCCCTTGCTATATTGTCTAAGAGTAAGATTTACTAAGTAACCTTAATTGTGTAAAGGGTACAAATTGGCCCCACCATGTAAAGATGATTAGGAGATCATGTCTCGAGGCCCACAGGTCCTAGACATGAAGTACCGAGAGCAGGATTGACCTAAGCATGGCCCTGGAGGGCCCATCCTTCTTCTTCTTTGCCAGACTTGTCCTGTCAGCAACAACAGCTTCCATCACCATCGGCTTGGACTTGCATCAGAGAAGACTCTTGCTCCATGAGGTAATTGGTCCAAGGTATCATGGTATGTGTCATGCTTGATCGTTATAACCTTCTTATATATGCATCGGGTTCCTTACATTTCTGATAACTGCTTGGATCTTACACTAATCCACTTGACCATTGTTGGGGGGATTAGCAGGGTGACCTAGCAAGCTTGTATTCATGGGTTTTGGTTAGCCACCGGGGGGGATTTGCAGAACCATCGTCCGCTCCCACCATTCTATCATTTTACATCTTATCTCCCATACATCCATCCCATTCCCCTAGTCCGGCCATTAGGATGACCTTTGAGGGTTACACTTTGTCCTGTGGGAAGAAGGGGCTAAAGGCCCAGGGGGTAAAAGCAGCTGGTAAAAGATAAAAGCCATAGGAAATGAAACCTAGAGATGCTTCCCCAAGGATCCCCAAGAAGGCAATAAAAGGCCTCTCGATAAGAAACAAAAGGGCCCCTAAGAAAAATAACAAAAACAAGACCTAACCAAGAGGATGGGAGGTCTCATCACGAGCCGGCCCATTATGTTCATAGGTATCTAGCAGTATGACATTGCCATTATCTGGTCACCACGCCAGGGCAATGACCTTTGGTTGTGTTGCCGCCTTATACAC